>VZRZ01002847.1:413279-475452 GCA_013398175.1 Climacteris rufus
TATATATATATATTATTCATTTTAAAAAAATTGAAATAAAAGATTTCTAACTGAAAAGCAATGAAAAATGATAGCTTCAAATAGTATATACCACCTGCAATTTGACCCCAGATTCAACTGTTAGAAGTATATAAAAATTGAATTTTCTTGAGTGAAGAAGTGGTAGTACTCATTATAATATATAGGATTAACATGTGATTATTTCGAAAGGAAAATATCTTGTAATACCAGGGTATTTTCTTCAGGCTCATTGTCAGGCAAATTCTTAAAGCTATTATTTGAAGTTTCCCACAGTCATCACTAAAAGCTCTATTCACCACCAAATACCAGAACAAGCCTGAAAAAACTGCACTTAAATGTTCATTTCCACAATCCATTCTCTGGTGTTTCGAACTGGGTTGCTGCTTGCATTAGTCTGTAAGGCAATATTCTTTCTTAGTAAGGCTGCTAGTGTCCTATCTCACAGAAATCCAGCAAATTCTCCTACTGCCTAATTTAAATGTATGTGGGGTGGACAAAGATGATTCCTGACTTGGGCAAGTACAATTTTTATATACAAAATGTATGTACTGGTCTGGGTGCAAATCTTTCTCATTCTCATACAAGCAAAAGTCAGCATTGCCATGGTGGTACCTGGAGAGCAGAAGAGATGTTTCATGACTGGTCCCTGCAGTTTTATGGACTCCTTCCTACATGTCCATGGTCGTATCCTATGTTGTAAGAGGTAGTGAGAAGATCTGGCTTTTGTAAAACTGCTGCTCCACAACACTGGGCAAGATGCTCAGGGCCAACTCTAATAAAGAATTTTAGTGCCTAAAACGTAAGGGCTAAAAACCAAAATTGCAGCCTTCAAAACAAACATCACAACTGCTGCCTAAATCTGGATGTGCCTGAGCTCGCCAAGACCTGAGGTTTTTGTAACATCAATGTCTCCAAGGGCATAGAAGTGCCCAGACCTGGCACCTACACAGACAGGGGTCAGGAGAGGTGGTGGTGCGCATGATGACAAGGATGACACCCCTACACACAAGGTTTCCTACCCTCTAGCTCTGTGAAGTTGCCTGCTATGTATCTGACTCTAGAGGCAGGCCCCTAGTCAACCTGCTAGCCTGACGCAGCTCCTCCTCCCAGGTGTTTAGCTTTCCCATTGTGCAATCACAGGACCTTTAAAATATTTAAAAATCTGGCATTTTGCCTCTGCTCTAAGTGTTCAGATCCTTTCCCACCACCACCTTCACCCTTTTTACCTGCTGTGAGGGAAGCATCAGGATATGTCTGACCTGTTTGATAAGAAGAGAAAATCAAAAATGGAAACTGCTTCTAGTTAAAAATTAAATGTCACCAGTAGATTTCCTGCCCATGTACACAACTAAAGTGAAATAATTCAGTCAGAGATCTGTGTACCTATAAGAATATTGTCCTTTTTTTCTGTTCTTCACCTAAAATGAGGCCATTGTTTTGTTTTCTTCTGATCCCCCATATAAGTGGGTGCTACAAGCTTTGTCTGCCTTTCTTGTTTTTTTTTTTTTTTTTTTTTTGGTCTGAAAATTTTTTTAAATATTTACACTAAAACCCAAAACACCTGTATTCTGGATTTCTGCCCTTTGCCCTTTGCATAGGATATATTTTCTCAGACTTGCATTTTGCATTCTGAATCATAAAACTAAGCTTTATTAGGACAGCTGAAACATTTAGATCTTCTGTATTAACTGTGTGATGCTTAGCAGTAAATTTCCCTAGCCTTCTGGACAAAATATGTTCAACCAAAGCAAAAGTGTTTTAGAGTTGTGTTCTTTTTAACACAACAGTGACACCTCTCAGATGCTGCAGCAATAGAAATCAAACCAGTAGTCATTCTTTTGCCAAGCTTGGCCTGAAGGCTTGGAAAAGACCTTTTATTTTTTCTTTGCAGAATATTTTATAAATACATAAACGTCTGCTTCCTTAAAATATCTTTGGTTTATCCTTTGGTTTATTATGTTCCTGCCTGGCTTTTTTTCTTTCTTTCCTGGCTTCTCAAGGTTAGGAATGTAAATGTAATGCTTGAAAATGTAGGTTGGCACATGCTAAGTACACACATTTTGGAAGTCTAGTTTTGGCAAGGCAGTCTACCTTTGTCATATACTAAACTTAAAGTTTAAGGGACCTTAAACCATGCTTGATGAATTTAACAATAGCTTTAAGACACCTGTTCTGCTTACAATAGGACTTTAGCACAGTGAAATAATATTTACTAGGAGGACACGTTGTTAAGAGGATTGGTGGTATTTGCACAACCTAATTCCAAACATCTAAGCAGGTACCTGACACTAATCCCTGTACCACTGGAGAAACAAAACGTCATTGTTGTATTTCATGTTTCATATCCTTGGAGAATATGAAAATTAGAGTTTCATAAATGGCCAACTATTAAAAAATGATAGATCAAAAAACGAACGAATGTTATGTTTTTATGGCTGTAGGCCAAAATGGGCTTCTGAAGAATATTCAAGATTGGAAAAACACACTTATTGGTACATTCCTGTTTCAAAATTAAGGTCAATTTATATACTCTAATGTAACAACCTAAATCTACTGTGTTGGTTCATGCCATTAATTCATGTTTGTTCATATCAGAACTATGTTTTGCAACAGATTTCCCAGTCGTTTCACCTACATATGCTTTGGTCTACATACTGTTATAATCTTGGAGCACCTAAATTAGAATGCTATAGGATGAAACTAAACCAGCAGCGCTCAACAGCCTGCTTGCTGAACACCAACCTTTTAGCAGCAGCCCTACTGCATGCCAGCTGCTACTAGGTATTTGGTCTATGGGAAAAACTGACCCAAAGTAAACCCCCTGTATCACACACAGTATGAGCTTTGGTTCCTCTGTGTCTGTGTTTCACTCTGTGGGTTGAGAGCTATGCTCCTCCTACTTCATGCACAAATGGCCTCTTTCATAGAAAGAGCATGGGCCTGAATCTCAGCTGCTGCTCAGCACAGGTTCCTTCTTTACTGTCACTGAAGTTCCACTGATTAATAGGACTTAAGGATCAGGGTCTAGTGAAATGTTTTTGAATGGAAGATATGGCAGAGAAAAGGTGTTACAGACATCAATCTGGTCATTTCTTTAATTTTCATTTAAACCCCATTGAAAATGTTGTTCCATGTAACCACCAAATTACATACAGAATCACTGCTGAGTTTCTGAGAAGAGTGAAATCAAAGAAAATAAAATATATTTCACTTGCTTCTGGTATTATTAATTATTGTTATTGTTAGAGAGTGGCTTGACATTGTGGAACAAATGCAAAAGGTATTATATTCTTCTTGATAGTGGTAAATGACTGTTATATAGGAAACATTGAAAGTCCTTACACTGTTTGGGTCATTTTTGCTTCCCAAGCAAGAAAGATCCTCCTAAACCCCAGCCATTTTGTTTTGCAATCAAAGTGACTGATTACAGTGCAGCTTCTGGCTTTAAAATATGTTACTTGTTTGTATTACAACACCATCAGGACAAAATCCACTGTGCCAGGCCCACTAAAAGACATGTGATTAGAGCCTCAGCATCTAAATAAATTCAATCATTTTGTATTGCAGAAATCACCAGCAAATTCCTGTGAGGCTAATCACAAAAATAGTCTAAAATACAATTATTGTGAATTGTTAGATAAAGCAACACAGGATGAATGTGAAGTGTTGACACATTTCATGTAGGTTTTGTAAGGTTTATTTTTAATTTGTTTGTTCTTGTACACCACTAACCTTTTCCAAGGCATTAAAATACTCCTGGTACAGCCTATTAGTGTTGCAGAATGAAATGTGCATCTTCTATTCAGCATTATCCCTTTACAAATATGGATTTTCTACCAGCTATGTGAACTGGATATACATACTAACAAATTTCCCCCTATATCTCCTAATTTGGAAGCTGAACTGATTAGGTCCTTGTCAATCAATGTGATGGACTTGTGTAACTAAAGTGTTAGAAAGGGATTTGAAATGGGTAAACAAGCAGAATATGTAACTCTAACGCTGATGGTGTACATCAAATTCTTCAGTAAGGCATTTTTTCCATGTATTAGACTAATTTATTGACCTTTCATGCAGTGTGTCCTATTCTTCTGCCAAGTAATGCCAGACAAAATTTTCAATTAGAAATGCAGCCCATCTGAAGAAAAGGCTGTTTCTTTTCACTTACATTTCTTCCTCATTTATTTTTGTATTTATTCAAGTACTCTGGAGAACTGCAAACACTATATTATGCCCAGTTAATTTCGAGCCCTCATTTTAATTGGGTTACTGTGAATTCCAGTTTTTAAACCAGCTTTGCTATGTCACAAAAAGACATGTGTGTACATCTTCTATGCAGGGCTAATTTTGTATGGAAGTGCTAGGATGAGGTGCTAGAATGCTAATAGCATATTTGTGAATTACATAGCAGCAGAGCTGACAGGGAAACAGATTCTGGCACATCATTTCAGACTACTTTGTCACAAAATTAACTTTGTGGAAATTTTTTTTTAGCACATTTGATTTTTTTGTTTGTTTTGGTTTTCCTCTTTCTTTTTTCTAAAGTTTTCCAAATTGCAATTAACTATGTTAAAGTTTCAAGTTCTAATGAATCAAATAACTTTTTCCTAGTTTTCTGTTTACAAATGTTTCCTAAGTGAAGAACCTGGGAGGCCAAGAGAGATCAAATTCACAATACAAGATATTTGATGTATTCCTTTGTTAATAATTTGTACCTAATTTCTGCTTTGATTTTGCCTGGCTTCAGTCTCCAGGCACCTTTTTTTCCCTTTCTCTTTGCAAAGTCCCATTACCTTCTTCCTGTGCAATACATGATGATTAGTCCTTAGGCAACTATGAAGTTTTTGTTTAGTTGTTAATTGATTTTTTCTATTTAAAAGTCCCACTCAGAGTCACAATGTATTGGGTAAAACACTTCTGGTCTGACAAAAGGCAAACAGGTACTTCACATATATTAGCCTGAGCCTGGATGAGCACAAAAAGTGGCAAAAAAGCCACCTCGGCTGTTTTATAATGCTCTCTTGGATCACTGAGGAGTTGTATCCACACAATTATTTTGAAAAGTTGTAAATAAATACATAGAAGCCAGCATAATTAAGTTCTGATTCAGAGTAAGGAGCAGAGCCCAGTGTTATGTCTTTATCCTCTTGCAGATAACAGGGAATCTCATGTTGGCTTCATGAGGGCTCTAGTGTCTATCTTGGTCACCTGTTTCTCTTTCCATTGCATTCCGCCCTTTCCATGAACATTCTGCTTCCTCCAAAAGCTCGTGGGATCCCCTTGATTTGTACCAACAAATGTTTGATTTTAATCTGGTCTGGGAAAAGTATTCAGAGTTTGTTTGTTTGTTTATCCTTTATCATTGTATTCAACACAGGTCAAGCACAAAAATAAGAATTAAATAACTGACAGATAGCCTTTATTCTTCTAAACCATCAATTACCATTGTATTGTATTAGCAAAGCTGTCTGAAATTGTGTTTTAGGGGAAGACAGGTTCCAGCAGCAAAGCTGGCTTATGAAGCTTATTCATCTCCCATCCATTCTACTGCTCATTCCTCTCCCTCACTTCCTCGGTGCTGTGGAAGGAGTAGTTTATGGGTCCATAATGCATGTCACAGGAATGGTTAAAAGAAAAGCCCTCTCCAAAACAGCCCTTTATTTCAGTGCACAGGTACTGCTGAGCCAGTGGAAAAACAAACCATATAGTGGTGGTTATGGCAACAAGCAGCTGAGAGAAGGAAACCACTAAACAGCTTCTTCAAAAGGCTTCTCCTCCCTCATCTATGTGCCATGGACTGGCCCTTGCATGAGAGTTGAAATGTTCCTATTGAAAGAAAATAGTATTCATGCATAAAAAATGAATAGCCAGTCCAGAAATTACCAGAGATAACAAAATAAGAAAAAAGAATTTTATGACAGTTTCATAGCAGAAAATATTGTATAGGAACAATATCTGATCTCTTCAGGGCATATTACCAATATTTCATGAGCCTGTAAAGAAAGGAAACATTTAGCAATGCAGCATTAAATTTCCATCTGAAAATTTCCATATCAGTGGCAGGCAGCAGAAATACTAGCTGGGACACTGAATCTGTGGAGTTTTTCAAGGAATTCAGAAATTACCACTGAAAAACTAGCATAAAATTGAGTCAGGAAAACTAGTGCTCAAAGTTACTGAGTGCAGTTTTATTAAGTAAAAATTCTTCAGTAATGGTTTAAAAAAAATCATTTAAATAGGTTTCTGACAAGGAATGTACACAATGTGCTGAGACATATTATAAGTATCTCTGAGTTTAACCAAACTAAATGTGTCTGAGACTTGAGCATTTCCCTCCAGGAAGAACAGATTGATAATTATGCTTTCAGGTTCCACAAAATACTGAAGAGAGATGATTAAAAAATGAGGAAAAATATTTCCACTGGAAAACACAATTATATTGAAATTGAAACATTCTGAATGAATAAATCAGCTCTAATGAAAAGTGCTGGGGTAAATGTTTCCAAGGAGATTTTCTGATAACATAAAAACATACTTTGTTTAGACTTTTCAGTCATATTAATAAATCAGCCTGTATTTAATATGCCACAATATATCATGTACTATATAAATTAAGAAGACTTTTTTCCCCCTTGAAAATAAATGCTTTAGTAATACTTTGTCAGCATTTATTTTTAAACTTCATATTCTTCCAAAAGTTCCGAAAGTTTCTGATGAGAAGTAAGGCATTATAAGAAATATTAAAGAAGAAATATTAAGAAATAATAAGAATAAGAAATAATAAGAATAAGAAATATTAAAATTTCCCAGAGAATTTTATTTCACGACTTCCACCATCTTTGGTTCCATGCTCAGCCTTTCTTTAGTATTCTGAGTGACATGCTGTCTAGAACAAAGCCTGCTGAATTTTGTAGTAAATTACTCTTTGAAGAAGATGCCTAACCACATTCAAGGGTTTCCATCATTAATAAGCAGGAAGGGATGGGGGGTGAGAGGGCAGAATGAGAACTCAGCCAATTGAGATCTTTATTTGCCTGGGAACATAATTAAGCAAACACATTCATGATAGTGGATGGATTAACAGCCTCCCAGCCTGAATGTATTAAGTCTGAAATGATGCTTGGCCATGAAAAAATCACTTCAGTACCTTAACAATGTGGTCTGGAAAAACAATCTCATGAATAAGGGAGATGGTCAGTTTTTATTCCACCACAAATTGTCCTCTCTGCCGAGGGTACAAGACAAGTTAGTGGAGTGAATCTGTGGTGAGAACCATGGGCCACCAAAAATTGCTTGAAATCCACAGTCAGTTCCAGATAAATTACTAAAACCTCCCAGGCATTCAGCTTCAGGGGTTCATAGCTGCTGTCAGCCAAGTGCGGTCAAGCCCTGCAGAGTGTGCTTTTACAGGAGAGTGCCCTGCCAAAGAGGAGTGACACTCTTATCAGTCGAGATTTTTTTCCCCCCTCTGCATGCATTTTCCATAGCTTTTGCTTAATTTGTATTTCTTAAATCCTGTTTCAGAAATATGTTGCGTCTGCAGTGATGAGTGAAAATGCCTCATTTGTTCCTGAGACTGGATTGTAGATCCCATCTAGCAGAAATACTAATGAAGAACAAATTCTTCCTTTTTTCCTGAGGACAAATTTAATCATGGAAGTGTATCACTTTTCAGTGCATTAGCACCTGCAGTACAAGAAATAGAAATCTGGCAGCATGCAGTATTACCTTCTAATCAGTCATGCAGAGGTGTTTTCATTACAGGGGAATAATGACCACATTTACCATATTCAGTGACTTATAACATGGTTAGAACTGAGCACAGTATGTATGTATATATTCATGGATGTGTATTTGTGTGCATATATATGTGTGTTTATATATGAATGAAGTATATATGTAGATTCATATTACATATATGTATGGATGTAAAATAAAATCATATGCTCACTTTCCTGCACTCTCTATTACATGAGACCATGCAGTACCTTTTATTCACATATTCCAGTGTTCATTTTTCACAATTACATCAAACATAATCAGTTCATACAAAGATCTTCAAAACATTGAACTGCTTCCTGACAGAATCAAAATAGTTTGACTGCTATAATACAACTTCAGCTTTTACTAGTGAAATCCAGGCAGAAATTCTGCAAGCTTCTGTGCCAATGGGTTTTCGTGCTTAAACAGGTCTTGTGGTTATTAAAGAAATTCTACTGTGATAGGAAAACAGAAATTGTGAGAAAATCTACGTGGAGGAAGGGGAGGAATTAAAGAGAGAAGACAGGATTCCATGTAATAGTTAACAAAAGCTTGTAAAACACTTGTCTTTAAAAAGATAACTTTGGCCACAAGAGATAATATAAAAATTGAGAAAGTAGTAAATGGAATAAATGTTGTGACTAAAGGTGCAGCTCCACAAAGGGGATAAATTTTAAACCACAGAATAATTTGATTTAAGTTAGGAAACTATCAAGACCAGATATAAGTATATAATAAAAGGTTTTTAAAAGTTTTTAGGAATGTCTCTGAATTCACAAAAATTCACGGGTGAGCGAAGTATCTCTTTTGCATGGAATTCCTTCACCTTAGCATTATGTCCATTAGAGTATGGTCTAATTCTCTTTGAAGTCAGTGGGAGAGTAGAGGAAAACAACCACAGTCTGGACAAACAGCAGTACTAATACAAAGATTCAAAGTAGGAGAAGGTAACTGAAGGAAAAGAAAGAGTAGCAATCTTCCTTAACTCCAGAGACTTTGAAGCATGTCAATGTGGAATCACAAAATCATTCAAAGGCTGAGGTTGGCAGGCACCTCTGGAGATTTTCTAGTCCAGCTTCCTGCTGAAAGCAGAGTCAACTAGAGCAGGTGGCCCAGGACTGTGTCCCCATGAGTTTCGAGCATCTCCAAGGACAGGGACATGACATCTCTGGCCAGTCTGAGTTTGATTACTCTCACACTGATTTTTTTTTCTTTTTCTGTTTAAGTGGGATTTCCTGTATTTCCATTTGTGCCCATTGGCCCTTGAGAGGCAATGAGAGGTCACTGGGCACCACTGAGAGGAATTTGATTCCATCTTCTTTGCTTAGTTCTATCAGTGTCGGTATAGCACTATCTGGTTGGTTTTGTAAGAAAATGGTGAGAAGAATGAGAAAATGCCAGCTTAAACTACTGTCCAAGAGGCCAAACTGAGACCAATCTGTTCATGATTAATAAATGGTGACTGATAAAAGACAAGTGGATTCAATTTATGCCTTTGGCAGATACATTAATTCACGTTCTTCGTATGTGAGGAGATTTGTTTGTTTTTCAAAACTCCAGCCATGGACAGCAAACCATCATAGCAATATTTCCACAAGAGAGGGAAAACATTATATGAGGAATAAATATTTTGGGCATATGGTTACCTGTTGCCCTGCTTTTTGCAGCTGAATATTATTATTCCCTTGTAGCTAGTTTCACATTCTTTTCTGTAAACATAGCTATGTTATTGTAACTGTATCTTATCATTCACATTCCTTTCTCATGGACACAGAACTTTGATGGACATTTCCTTTGACCACTATAATTGAGGGAGGAAGAACTGATTTCCTCCAATGAATAGTGATTTCCAAATAGATATAAAAAATAAAGAAGGCGAGTCTTGGGCCCCTTCCTTCCTTTCCTCTGATCCTGGACACAGGTGTCTCTGGCTCTTCCTTTCATGACGTTACTGTATCAGTTACCCTTCATGCAGGGGTAGCTGCTGCCATACTGAGGGCATTGGTGAGGGCTGTGTAGAACCAGATGTGCTGGCAGAACCCAGATCCTGTTCTCCATGTGTAGCAGCGCGGTGAGGAGAATGGACAGCTTCATTTCTCACCAGCAGCTGTCTGCTGGGCCAGGTTCATTGCAGTCCATAACAAATGGAATGGTAACTAAATTTGGCTTCCGTTTTGCTGCTCAGAAGTTGTGTCCCGTTGAAGAGAAAATGAGGGAAGAGGAAGCTTTCCTGGTCTATTAAATTAGGGATTTGTAATTTAAAGCAAAGAGAATAACATACTTTCACTTCCCTTGGCACAGAAGGTGTCAACATGTACTTTCCAAAGAGTGAAGTAGGTAAGGGCACAGAAGAAATATAGCTAGAAAGTACTGAGTTTTTTCAGAGTAAGTTCTCTTAAGTATGTGCTTCTCGCCTTATTCATATTTGTTTAGTAACATGAATTATGCTAACTGCTTATATCAAATGGCTTCGTCTGAAAGTACTACCTTGTGCATAAAGCCCTAAAGCTCTGATTGTGCAAAGATTTATGTATGTATTTAACTTACTGTATCCTGGGCCTTTCCTAGCTAAACTGGGGCCTTTTATATCATCATAATGAATGTAAGTGCATTTGATGACTACTTTCAAACCAATCTTGTTACAAGACCGTTTTAGAGTAAACCACAGAGTAAATAAATTATAGACTCTGTGAGTAGGCCAATTGATTTCAGTTATGCCATTCACAACGGGTTGTGTGTGTCTGTGTGCATGTGAGTATTTATGCATATGCATCTCTTTGCAGAATCAGGTTACTCTTACATGTCTGACCTCTATTATTGACTGAACCTAAGTGAGAACTCTTAGTAATTGCATCCTCTAATGCTTCACATTAAGCATTGTATAATGAGTAGTTGCTCCCTTTCCTTAATTATTAGGGGTTGTTATTATCTCTGGGTTGCATGATGAGACAATTACTTTTTGTTCTGAAATCTGTTATGTGTGGTCCTTACATGTAGTATGAGAAGCCCTGGTAGTCTGTCACTGTGTATGGATTATCTCCTTCTGTGCCTAGATATCTACAAAGGTTGAAGGCAATGTTCCCCATCTGTGACTCTGCAAAACACTGAATACACATTTTGATCTGCATTTCCAGTACAGTTAATCACTAAATATATTATCAAGACTAAACCATTAGCCAAATGTCACTCAGATGTGTCAGTGAACAAAGGGTGGAATCCAGAATTACGTGTTTAACAGACCCTGAGATTTCAAGTCAATAGTTACTCTGATTCTTCCATGCATCAATATGGGCAAAGGCTGTATTTCCAAGCAAAGCTTAAATCTGACAACTCAATATTTACATGTGATGAGAATTGTAATTATTTGAATGTGAATGTTAATTAATTTATTTGATAGCTGCCTATTAGGCTTGTGCTCCATCTGGCCCAGTTTCATGTGTCTTGATAATATTTTTTTGTGGTCTGGTGATGAACACAAAGTGTGTTTATACTCTTTGAAATAATACAGTTAAATTATGAGAAATGTCATTCTCCAGAATTCCTGAGGCAGACTGCTAGGTATTTAATTGTGAATCTATTCATTTCATTATCTGAATCTGTATTTCTTTTCATATACAGTGAAAATCGGAGTAAAGAGTCTTTCCCATATATGGGAAACATACGTTTTTTAAAAGCATCATGGGTCAGACTTAGATTATTACATTATACTGTTTCCACAGTCATTTGGAGAAAGCAAGGCATATGCGTATTAGTTTAGTTAGAAAAAATTCAGTACAAATGCAATGGGCTTCTGGGAGGAACAATCTAAATTACTCACACATGACTGACTTTTAAATTAATGGCAAGCACTTGGGAAAGCTCTGGAGTCATTGTGGACAGCTCAATAGAAACATCTGCTCAGCACTGGCAAAATAATGAACAAACGATCGTTCAAGCCAGCTCCCCACCTTTCTGAAGTTGCACAATTGAAATGAGACTCAGCTCACTAACCTCAGCAATTTAAAAGTTAGATATCCTATGTAAAGTAGTTACTGAAGCTCTTCCTGTGGTCAATGGAGGGAGACTAACCTCTGGAGGACAATCCAGCTTGCTAAAGTGTCTGAAGTAAGCAGAATTAAGAGCCCTTTTGAGATGTCGTTTTCTGCCAGCTGTAGAAAGGCAAAGCAGTTCTTTTAAACTCCAGGTGTAGCTTTTAAATAGATGTGGAGGATGTTGATGTCTCCATGCCTTGCTCTCAGCTCTTAAAGTTGCATTTATTTTGCTGAAAAATTGTGGAGCTGGGCTGATAAGGTTCTTGGCAGGTACAAACAGTACCACATATCTTACAGATACTGCGCTTGCCAGACTTTCCATGCTGGGAACTGTACCTGTCTTTGGAAACTGTGCAAGAAGTCAAGACACTGTTGTGGTTAACCCCATCAGCTTGGACTCTCCTGGCTGAGATGTTTGTGGCTGCAGTACTCCTTCCTCTGTCAGTTGGCATTCCTGTTTCCTCCACATTTTCATGATTTAATCAACGGAAAACCTGAGGGCTGACTCGTATTTATGTTGTTGTGCTTATTATTTGGAATAGCTGTGTTCCTGACTCCTTATCTGATCTGATGGCCTACCCCAGTAGTAATTCAGGAACAATATGCAATTTCGTAAGCAGACAAAAAGAGTGCTATTGGTGTAGGATTATTTTAAGAAAGAAACTTCCTGTTGCAAAATCTACTAATAATATGGATCACAAGTTGAGTCTTCTATTTTCCATTCCTCAGTGAAAGTTTCATTCAGAAGCAGTGTGAGCTCCTTCCCCCAGTGGTGAAGTTTTCTCAGTAGTTTCCTAACAACAAACACAGGGTTTTATATTCACCTGTTTTCATTTTGAATATATGCTATTTAGAAGAAGCTTTGTAAAACTTTAAAGTGGATATCTGGAGAAACTTATCCAGGAAGTGAACTTCTTGGTTTCTGGCTTGCCCATTACCAACACAGAGAAAAAGATTTACAGGATTCACAAGAAATGAGATCAATACAGTTTTGGGTTTTTTTTTTTTAATCTTAGCTCTCTTTAGCTGTTAACAAAAGTGATTTGAAGCTTCTTACTTTTAAAATGATGTGTGAATATAGTGTAATAACATAACAAGTGAATAACCTTAACCAAGTGAATAACATAACAAAAACCACACCATGTTCTCATACAAATAAACCCAGTGCACTGTGAATATTGACAAAGCTAGAATTTCCATACCTAAGGATCAGGCTATTTGTTCTAGTTCAGGTGTAAAAACTATTGCACACTATGGCCATTAAATCGTTCTTCCAGCTACTAATGGTTGGTTTGTCTACAAAATGTTCTGAGTGCAGCCTGTTAGGATTGATAAATACACAACTCAGCACATTCCGCCTGGGCATTTTCAATAAATTGGAGGGCAAATGCAAACAGAAATGTGAATTTCAAGTTATTGTACCTCCAAATGTCGTCTATAAAGGAACACCAGATTGTCCATTTGCATACATTTTCATTCACAGAAGGTCTTATAAGTACCCGCACACTTCCTTTAAAGTTACAGTGTAATGCAAAAAAAAAAAAAAAAAACCACACCATCCCCCCAACAAACCAACATAAAAACCCCAAAAACAAATCCTCAAGGAAGAGAGATAAATTCTATGTAGTTATGGGAGTAGGGTCAGTTTAAGATGTATGTCATATAACTAGGTACGACTCTGATACAAGGAGAGGAAACTTCATGAAATGTGTACAAGTCCACTCCCGTGATACTGGAATGCATACTGCATAATGATGTCTCTCAGCTACATAGGACAAACCCGTAGAAATATCTTGTCAGATGAATTCTTACATAAACTAAAAAAAGATACTGCAGAGTTTCATAGATAAAAATGAGCTTATTTTTTTCCCTGCAATGGAATTCCTTTGCTGTCTTAAGAGGGCAATTTAATCAACTCTAAAGTAGTTTCAAAATAGCATCATAGCAAAATTAAGTTTAAATTAGAATTATGTCTCACAATGGAATCTGTAATTGAATAATTAGAAATAAAAAAAAGCAAGAAGGATGTCTAAAATGCCTGCTGTCAGACTGCTTTTCAGTATGTTTTTGTAGGATTGCAGAATAAACTTACTTTCATCCCATGCTGAAGACCGTGGAAATTCAGATTCACCACCCAGTATGTCATTGTCAACTATTCTTTTCAAGACCAGGATCAGTAAATATTAATATAAAGACTGACTGCTTATGTGAATCCTAATTCACTTTTATTCACATCCAAAATTTGACTCATCAAAAAACACCATGCCTTTGTTATGAATATTAAGCAAAATCATCCTTCCTTTTGAAGAAAGACTACAAGTTGTAAATGAAAAACAGATATTTAAGCACAAAAGCAGTTAATTTTGGAAAATCCAAATGAGCTTTATGGTTAGCACATTCCTCTTTTCACTTATGACTGTAATTATAAATGAGGTTTGAAGGAAGAGCACTCTGCCTTATCAGCAGTCTGTGTGGTACAAGGGCATCCTCAGTTTTTCCTGCCCAGTACATATTCAGTGTTTGGCTCAGGGAAGCTGATAGTTGTGGTCCTGACTCCAGAGGTGATGTCTCTTGTATTACACTGTTTTCATAATAAGAGGTTATTAAACATTTGGTCTTCTGCAAATGATTAGTTAATTTTCTGGAACACTAGAAAGAAATATGGAATTTTTTTAACAGTCTGTGTGGTAGCTTGAAATTTTATTTTACTCAGCAGAAATGCAGTTTCATCCGAGGACTTATCTCCAGCGGGCAGTGTTAATTGTTCAACACCTGTGTGGATGGTCTCACACTAAGCAATAATCGTTAGTCATGTGACAAAGGTAACATCACATAGCAGGACATGACACAATGTACATGATGAATAACCATGGCAACTGGACAGTAATTTAGCCAAAAAAAAGTAGTTCACAAGTGTGTCATAATTTAGATTTGACTGCAAATGAACTGCTTGCCAAATTGTTGGGGTTTTTTTCACTTTCACAGATGTGAATTGAGCTGCTGAAGATCTGCAGACTAACATTTGTGATGAAAATTGATCTGTCCTATTTACCAGTTGTCTGGTTAATGTACCAGTTGAAATAAATGGAAATTTTTTGCGTCTGTTGACAGATGATATGTGCAAGTTTAAAAAACTGGAGACAGCATGGTTGTGACTTAGTTAGGCTCGAAGAGTATAATTAGCATATTCTGTGAAAAGCTTAAGACCATATCTGTTGAATTTATTGATTCTCAGCTGAGTATCATTCCTCTCATAAACTCCACAGGAGCAAGAAAATATTCAGGTGGCATTGTGTTGCTGTTGTCTCTAATCTCCACTCTGCTTCAAGCTCTTAAACAATTAGCTTAATTTTTGTAATTAGTTTTGATCTGTGGTCTGGGGTCGTAGAATAACAGGAACTGTTTCAACAGGCATCTCTAAAAGGGGTAAGCAGTGGAACATATGATTTAATTAATTTTCTCTCTGAACACCTGGAATCAATGTTATCAGCCAGAAACCTGTTGTGTCCTGTATTTTTTCCATTTTCTCTAAGTTGTACTTTATGAGCCCCGGGGTGGTATAATGATGAATATTGTCACATAATGATGAATATGTTGATGGGACTGTTCAGTGATACAGACAGCTCTTTTGTGTGGATCTGGGAGCTATTATTAATTCATTAATTTATTTATTTTATAGAATCTATATGCACTGTAGTGATATTGCATTAAACTGTAGCCCCTAGTGAACAATATTCTGACAACCATTTCTAATCAGTAGAAATAAATTGGACAAAAAGCCTGTGTTCTAGAAACAGAAAGAGTGTATCACAGCAAGACTGGACTCTTCAGTCACAGAGAGAAAGAACAGAACAATTTATGAGTTGCTGGTTTAATATACCAGCACACTGATAGTTTGCTCAAGGTGATGCAATGCTGGGCACTAATCACAGCTGCCTTCATGTGGACTGTGGTCAATTCAGCAGGTATCAGCCCCCAGTTAATGGCATTGGCCCAAAATGAAGGGGTGGTTGGTGCTGTATGTATAACCAGTCAGTATGCAAAAACACCTGGTGGTTCCAAGCACAGAAAAGATATTCAAATGGTTGAACTACTCCACATGCATTCACTCTAGAATGAAATATATTAAAACGTTTGGAAAAAGACAAAATAGTTTATTTAATTTCCTTTATTTTGCTAGTACCCAAATCAGTTTCCTTAAAAAAGCCGGGGAAACTGGAAAGTGAAAAATTTATTTCCCAATTCTTTTATAATGCTGTAATTTCAAATCTGTAAATGTGAGAAATTTCCAGACTTTTAAAATACAAAATCTTTCTGGATGTCACATCAGCACAATAATTCACAGGAAAAATCAAAACAAGAAAACTTACTTTAAATCAATTAACAGCAAGATCTGGAAACATTCAACATAATTTCAGAATGAATTCCTAAATCTACATTAGACTAATTAGTCCTACAGAAACACAACAACAGACTTAGTGCACTTGTCTGTCTCACCCAACAGCCATTCTCCATTATGCTCTTTGGATTCATTAGTTGTAGCAATGATAACTAATGCTCTAAAG
Source organism: Climacteris rufus (assembly GCA_013398175.1). NCBI lineage: Eukaryota > Metazoa > Chordata > Aves > Passeriformes > Climacteridae > Climacteris > Climacteris rufus. The sequence goes on from VZRZ01002847.1 coordinate 429,658, forward strand.
AAACACAGGATTTAGAATGCTTTGGAAAGTATTTGATGAGTACATATATTAAGAAAAAAAAATTGATGTTTACATTGAGCCCACCTACCTTGTAAAGAGCTGTAATGAAACATATTTGTTTCTTAAAGCTACGGGTAGTTTTCTTTTAGTCCATAATAATGGATATATCAAGCCTGCTTTTAATTAAGTTTTGAATGTGGAAACATATTTACAAGCAAAAATCACAGTAAGTCTTCAACGAAATGTGTTTTTCCAGTGTTTTAATATGTCAAACATGCTTACCTGCCCACTGACCATGAACCATAGGAGGGGTAACGTGACTGTTTTAGAGTTAGCAAACATTTTAAACCCACAGGGATTTACTTCTAAATAGAGTGAAGTTATGTCTGAATTACTTCTGAAGCTGTCCGAGTTGTTTCCAGAGCGAGAGGCCCATCCTGAGAGTAGCCCCATCCATATGAGCACTGTACAGCCTCAGTGCTGCAGACCATCACAGGGAAGGACACGTGAGTGCTCCCCATGGTGCAATCCCACTATCCTCTCTCAGGGATGCAATCTTACAATGGGTACTAGCTCCAGTCACATGTCTGCCAGTTCTCATAAGAGCCCTCATAAGAAGACTGAAGACTCCTGACATCTGTATAAGCCTTGTTGTGTCTTTATAGTACCCTAAGTTTTCCTGTTGGCCTCCATGTCAACAGTGAGCTGTTCTGTTTCAGGTGCAAGGCTCAGAAGTCTGTTCACACAGCTTTTCTTCAGGAGCTGGCATGGGGTATGGAGCAGCAGTACCCCTTTTTCTTGGCCCTGTCTGTTTCAAAGATCAGTATCACCCTTTGCGTATTTGGTGTGCCAGACCTGTATGGGAATAGATGAGCAGTTCAGTGCTGTCAAGTACCTTCTGTTACTGAAATATTAAAAACACTCCATACCTTGTCACTGTGCATGACATTCCACTTATTATCACCGGGTTCTGGTAATGTGAGGTGTCCAGCTGTACTGAGATTATTAATGGAGTTTCTTATGGTTCCTGTGATTATTGCAGCTGTAAAGGTGCTGTTCCACTACAGTCACACAAGCCTTAGCTTCAGTGAACACAGGCATAATACACACACATTACAGGGATCTAGCTGGTTCTCTTGTGGAAAGTAAAGCAACCATTTCACTGCTCTCTTCTTCCACTGGTGATATATGCTGACATTCATGGCCTCATCAGCTGTGACATTAGCCTGTGCTGCCACAGGAACTTGTGGGGATGGCCTGACAAGTGCAGAGCCTAAGAGAAGCTCCACCGTACTCATATGTCCTGTCTGTGAAGGGCACTGCCCATCAAAGCAGGTTAGTGGAGAACTGAATCTGATTACCTTCACAGTCTGCATTAGAGAGAAAGTCTCCCTGAAGTACTCCATACACCCTTGCTGCCCCGAATTTTGCAGTTCTGGATGTTCTCATTCTTTTGTAACTGGTTCTCAGACATTCTCTGTAAACATAGCCATGTTGTTATAATGGTATCTTTTTATTTACATTCCTTTCTCCTGGGCACAGAAGTTTGATGGACATTTCCTTTGATCAGTGTGATTGAGGGGAAGCTCTTTGTCTCCTCCAATCCACAGTGGTTTATGAAACACATAGAAAATGAAGATGGGCGGGGGAAGCCCAGAGCTTGTTCTTTGCTCAACAGGTGTCTGTCTCCTTTTTTCGTGTCGTTACTGCGACACACCCTCACTCCCACAACTCAAGCAACATCTTTGTGGTCATTTGTGTCCAAGACCTTTCCCATTTACCAGGGACACATGCTCAGTGGTGATTTCCCAGCCCTAGCTCAAGTTCTGTGTAACAGAAGCATTTTCACAAAGTGCCCCATCAGCCAGCTGTGGTTCAGATATGCAAATCAAGCTGCCTGTCACTTTCCAAGTCTCCCTCTTCACCTATACATCTGAACCTGGCTCTGACCATTCTGCAAACCACAAGCACATATTGTTGCCAGCAAAATTCTTTATTTTAGTTTGCTTCCTACAAATATTTACAAAAGTCTTAAATGTCTTCTGAGCCCCAAGTAGCTCCCTATGGAGAAAAGACACAATCGAGAAATTACCCATTAAGTAAAGTATAATTACCTTCTCTTGCAGGTCCCAGAACAAGGATTTTCTGGGGAATCAGCCAAAGGACAGAAAAGGAGAGTGAGCAATGTGCTGTAATCTCTCAAGTGCAGAGCATGGGACAGTCCCTGGACAGATTCACAGAGCACTGTATAACCATTCTATGTATCCTCTCCCCCTCCCTTAGGAGGTGAAGCACTGAATCTGATTCCAGGTATTGTCCCAATTCCTTCAAAGCAGTGCAACTGGTGACTGTGAATTCAGCCTACAATCCCTGTCAAGTATGCAAATTGAAGTTTAGAGACTTTTGTCAGAAACAGGCTCGTCCTGAATTTCTCATTTGGTTTCTTAATAGCCTAATGAAGAAAAATTCAGCAAAATACCATAGGGTAATATTGGAGAATAAAACTGTGACAAAATAACATGAGTGACTCACAGACTGCAGCAGGAGTTTTGTATTTTTTTTTCTAAGGTGTCATATCCAGGCTCTGAATACTGCAGAGCAGCCTAAAGGAGCAATGAAATATACCAGGTATTGAATGTTTTGCAGTTCACTACAAAACAGTTCCTTAAAAAGTCTTCTTGCAGTTAAAAGCAGTATTGGGAAATTGGTACAGAAATTATATACTGTAGAAATAAATCAGACCCTAAAAACCAGGTTAAACTAGAATCCAGAAACAAAAGGATAGATCACTATGAATAGCTAACATGCTCAAAGAAAAAAAAATCCTTTATGTATTCTTGACCTACATTCAAGTAAAATGTACTTTCAATGGCTCTTAAGTCTTTTTTCAGCTTTATTCTAGAAAGGGTATTGCAGTTTGTAAGAAGCTTGACTGCTGGAGCACATCTGCTCCTTTAGTTTTAAAAGGGTGTGATTGCAGAATCCTAGATACTTGACATAAATTTCTGTCTTAAATGGTAAAAATATTCTTAATCTAGATGACATCAATATTTTTTTCAGTCCTAGAAAAAATGATAAATACAGAGAAATTACTTGCAGTTAATATCAAGTATCTGTCTTGACGCTTTAATTACAGTACATTTTATGCTTTTTCCTGATCAGTCAGACATGGTTCCTCTTTTCCCTCCTGTTGTCTTTACTGGAACTTTCTCACTGGATCTAATTTGTTTTCTTTGAATTCTGTATGTTCATTCCTTCCCATATTTCCAGCTTTAATATATTTAGTCCAGGATTCAGGAAATATAATGTCACTTATTTACTTGTAAATTCAAAAAAATCCAACTAGCAGAAATTAGTTGTCCATGTTTTAGGCTGAATCTGAATAAGTTATTTTCTCTGATGTTAAAATTTATAAATCATTCACTCTGGGTTTTTTTTTTTTTTTTTTTTTTTTTTTTTTTTTTTTTTTTTTCTTTTTATNNNNTTTTTGGATTTCCTTGATATGACTTTTGAGAGTCACTATGAATTTATCACCATTCCTGGATATTCCATATTTAATATTAATTCTTCCGTCCTTTGTTGGACAGAAAATTACTTATTCAGAACCACAAAGAAATGTAATCATTTAGCTGTGAGGGAAACATGAGGATCCAAGGCTGCTAAGTCTCATAACTGTGCTGTGAATCTTGTGATAGCAATTAGCTCTTTAAAAGTCTGTGCTTCAAGTGTTGTAAATGTGTGACAGCACAGATCAATGAGAGTGAATCCACCTAGGGAAACACAAGCGATGCCCAAATGTACTTTTTATTGCATTTATCAGTGCAATTTGAAATCAAGTTAATTATTTTGGGGGGAAATGACATACAGCATTCAGGCACCAGGTGTGTGACGATTCTGGCAGTGCTGATTTCAGTTTCTTCTACTGTTGAAACCTTCAGTGTTTGGGAGCCAAAGGTTTTACCAATTCTTCAACTCCTCATTAGGACATGAAACTGTTACAGGAATTGTGAGGAAAATCAAGACAAATTCTCACTTTTAAACCTTTTCTGTTTGAACTTAGAGACAGCATTTTATTGCTGATACTTCGTATGGGTGAGGTTTTTTTAATGTTTGATGATTATTTATGAAGCCATAAAGCCATTCAGCACAGCAAGCAATAACTGATGTAATTAGCACATTTGAGGACAGTGAAAACTGCAAAATAAGAAGGCATCAGTCACTAAAGCAATAGATTGATTTTTCAGTGTGTGTTCCAGTGCTTTTATCAATACCATGTGCTAGTGCTTTTGGGCTATGTCATTCTCCATTCTGCTCTTTGCTGGCTAAATGTCAATAGAAAGTACAATATCTGAACTTATTAGGGCTTTTAAACAACTATAATAATTTCCTACTATTGCCAGATACTTTTTGGCGGTCAAAAGATAAAGGAGCATGGAGAAATGAAAAAGGTCACGGACACAGATTATATATGAAGCAAATAATTTACCCTTTTTCTGGGCACTTTTTCCTCCTTTTAGAGGTACCTTCCTTTCATGTATGCCTTCTTTCCTTTACAGGAGGGACAGGGAGAGAGACAGGATACACACATACAGATAATGTCCTCAGTTGTAAAATGTTTTCTTTGAGTTTTCTAATCTGGTCCACCAAGATATAATAAATATCTTTTGCTCTGAGTATTTGAGTTATGTCCCCTATTGTCAGTATGTGGCTAAGTTTAACTAAGTCTAAACAGGAATTGAGAAACCTAAAATAAATTTCTTCAATACATGAAGCAACTAGTTTGAATATCTGTCTATGTTAAAGTTCAGGATGGTGGGGTTTTTTTCTATGTTAAGACTAGAAATGTTATCAAGAAGAAAAGCTGGATTGGAGGCCTTCTGTAGAGTATAAACATTTTCATACTTTGTTTTGTTTAAACGTGCTATCAGTGAAAACACAGATGAGAGTCCTTCATCCACAATTTCTTTGATGCCTGTGGACTGCTGAAAAATTATCCCAGGTGAGGAACATGTAGTTTGTTAGCGAGAGCTCTACTCCATCTGAATGTGAAGAAAACTGATCCAAAATTGTGATAGTACATGTGGGGATTTTTCATTGAGTGAAATCCACAACTTAGGACAAATGCAAAATGAAGGGAACAGACTGTTAAATGTCTTTAAATCAAAGTGAAATAAATAAAAACCTGTCTTCACAACACAGAGGTTTTAAATTAGTCTTCACTGCAGGTGATTCTTCCTATGAGACTTTGATTTTCTTGTTATAACTTTTCAAAAGTATGAAGTGTTTTTTATATATCATGAAGCAAGCTTTAAAATAAGCAATAGTATGTATAAGTTATCTGTAAGTCTATGAATTATAGGAGCATTTAATCCCTTTCCATAAAATTAAATATATACAAATAAAACAAAACCTACACAATAAATGAAGATCTAGATAATAAATCTCACTTAAAATAGACCAGAAATACTCAAAACACATTAGTTACTGACTGACTGAGCCAAAGTATTATTCTCAAGCAGCTCATAACATTTTGCCCTTTTAGTAGAATTATGTAAGGAGTTGAAATAATACTTAGAAAAAACTTTTGCACAGCTGAGCTAGAAGATGACTTTTGCTTGGTAACTGTTTAACTAAGCCCAGCTGCTTCCATCACTTGGGAGCTGGGTTGCAGGAGGGTAGTAGCAGCTTCTCTCTGAAGTGAGGCCAACCAGCTTCGACATGGACATCTGTGGTACTCAATGAACCCTGAGAGTGTTTGGGGTGCTTTAAACTTTATCCTTATTATACAAGACCTCAAATAAGGGCTATTGAGGGGTTCCTGAATTAGTTTCCATATTGATAATTAATTCACAAAGGACAGGCAGGTGGTGTTGCTCTCAATGACAACGTTTTCTCCATTTTTACCTTCTAAACGTTTTTTGACATATAGTTCGACTTAAGTGCTCTGGTGCTTGGATCACCTCCCTGGTTTTTATATACAGGATAGCTCCAGAAGTGAAATTCTGGGACCAGGTTAGGTCCTTTATGGCAGAGTTATGACTGTGATGTTCTGCTGGGGCAAAATTTTCAATCAGAGAAGACAGTTGCTGTAACAGGCTCTGTGGTTCAATAAAAGGCAAAACAAGATGAAAATGCAGGGTAAGAGAGAAGCTAAGTGCAATGGCCAGGTGACAGGAAGAGAATGTAATCTAGCCTGTGAGTGGAGGAGAGGTAATTGAAGAAGGACTGTAATACTTTACAAATTTGCTTCAAGCTGACAAGGTAGTATTGTTACTATTGTTACTATCTTTGTCTTTATTGAGGAAAAATATGAGTGAATTTTAACTACAAGAAAGGGGTTTGGCTCTTGAACTGCACCTTTCCAATGTTTGTGTGAGGTGCATGTCCTGTGACTGTGCTGTCCTCACATGGCTTGGTTGTAGCTTGCATCCCAGCTGTGAGTGGAAGTGAGCTTCTGAGAGAGGAAAGTCTCAGTGACAGCACTCAGTTTCCTGAAGGAAGGCTTTAGGTGTCCACCTGGAGAAGGTGTGTGGGTGTTGCTGAACAGAGATGTTTCATGAAGGCTGAACAGACCAAAGGGAAAGGAACAGTTTCAGACACACTTCCCAGGTCTGTGCCTGAAGAGTTGCTCTTATTTCCTAGCCCTTTCCAGCTCAGTACGTGGATTTGGTTGGACTGACATTGTGAGTCACCCAATTCTCCTTTTTTATTGATTACAGATGTCTCATTCTGTATTCTCAGCTAGCAGCTGGTTGTTAAATGTGAGATAACTCAGAGACACCTCTGTCCTTTACTGGATGTGGCCTGATGAATGAGAAGAGCAGTCCTTGTCTTCTAGTCCATGTGGCGAAGGCCAATAGTTCAGCCATACAATTCGTTTCACAGCCATGTAAAACTCACCCCTGCTGGGTTTATTGTAGACTAAAAGCAGAGATTAACCTTAAACTAGTTTAGCCAAATTTGACCATTTAAGCAGTAGTAGGGTTTTTATTGGTTTTGTATTTTGCATCAATCACATATTTCTGTGGTTATAAGGGCTTTTCAAAAAATCATACCTTGACTATGATCTGTATTTCTACTTTAAATTCTGCAAACCTGAAGGATAAAGATATTTTAAACATTGTGACTAATCTATTTTTTTTCTGAGGAACCATCTGCAAATATGATATTTCTGCTAGGGATTCTACCAAGAATTTTCAAAAATTGGCCACAGTATAGTATCAGTGGCCAGCAACTCTGGACCAGCACAATTTCACTCTCTGTGGTGATGAGATTGAAACTTTGCTTTGTTTATATTGACCGATACCGAAATGATGTTTTTTATTGTTAGTTTCTCAATGCAGGGAGAAATTAATCTCCCAGCCTGTTTGCATCCACTAGGAATAAAGTCCCATTTTAATGAGAAAATGAATATTTGGACTTTACACTTTAGCCAGCAATGTATCTCTTCTGGCAGCTGTGCTTTTTATTCACTCTGACTGAAACAGCTTCAATGACAGAAGCCAGGATCCTCCTCTTCTGTTCAGTTTTTCCATAGAAGGCAAAACGAAATATGCCTCTAAAGATAGGACAGTGCTATTTTGAGTCCTTGCTTTTTCAAGGGATTATGCCAACAAACAGAAGAAAAATACTCATTCCCACCTTTATGCTTTATGAGCCAAAGCCCTCTTTCAGGAATATCAACCATTTCTTTCTACCTGTTTCTTCAAATTAGTGTTCTTCCATTTTCCTTTTTATTTATCCTTGTCTTATTTTATCATGCAATCAAATAAATGTTAAGTCAGTATTAGATTAGGATGTTTTCAAAAACAAAAGTGGCATTTATCTGTTCTACAAGGTTTTAAAGCTAATGGGCCAGCTCACAGGTAGAAAAACAAGTGATTCATATCTTTCTTTGTAAGCAACATCACCCAAAGGGCGATTATCCAACTCTGGCTTTGATAGGGTTTTTCTTTTTTTCCTCAGGCATAATGACTCCAGAGAGACCAAACGTAATAGTGATCAATTGGGCTGCTTTCTTTTCCATTCCAGTTTTACACAACAAAGGGATCTGTTGATTTTATTTGTCATTTATTTATGCTTTAAGCAAGCCTGGTTTGGAAAATATTGGCCTGTCCAGCAGGCACTTCTTCTATTGGTGCCTTAGCATAAATGTGCTTTTTCCCTGTATGAGATTACAAGGCAAGGTCGTCCATGGTATTACTGCACTGAAATAAACAACAATATTGAGAGCTGTAACCTTTTCTAGTTAAAGCAAGTGAGAATTTTGTTGCTGGGAGCTGGCTATAATGGGATACAAATCAGGAGCTGACATGTTACTTGTTGACTTTGAGCCAAATCTAAAATGTGCACCAGTCCAGAATTGCAGTTTTGAAAAGGGTTTCCTTTTGTTTTAGCCTGAAGTGCTGAGATTTTTTTTCCAGGTGGATGCAGCTGGATCAGCTGCAACCATAATGTGCCTGGATCTGTCTAATCAATGCAGTGTGCAGGACCTGGCAAGTCCATGTCCAGCTCCTCCACGCTGTAGAAGATATTGGGGTGATATTTGGATTCCTTGCCAAAAATGAAGTTGTGATTCCCTTTGCCTTTAAGACAAAGCCAAAGAAGACTGTGGTGATAATCACTCTCTGTCTAGTGGGCATATTGTTAAATTTTCTTCTCAGGAAATGGACATCCCAAGGCCTAAACTCTTTTGTCTGACCAGGAGATTTCATCCCCTTTCCAAATGTTTCATGTCAGTGCCCTAATTGCTGAATTGGGCAAACCAACAAAGAGGACAGTTAGAGCATTAAGCTTGAAATGGGAACACCTGCCTCTGATACCTTCTCCCAGGACTGTCACATAAATAAGATGGTCAAATCTTATGACAGGATGAGTGAACCTGGCTCAATTAACCAGAATAAAGTGGGGAGGTACTTCTTCTTTGGAAACCCCTTCAGGCTAGGTCTCTGAGTAGACAGCAGCCTGTGAACCAAGAGCAAGGCATCCTTGCCCCATCGTGTGGGGGCATATTTGAGACTGCCCCTTGTAACACAGAGTACAAGCCTCAGAACTGGCTCCTGTGGAGTGGCTCAAGGCATCCTCCTGCTCTGAGACTCAGGGCATCTCCTCTGTGTTCCATTTCCACAGGGTCAGTGAGGATATTGGTATGATTCTCTAGTCTCTGCAGATGCCAGAACAGTTAAACATAGGTGTCACAGTGACCAACATTGTGATAGTAAGGCAGAAAGGTGCCTATATCTCACTCATCCATAGGTGCCATCTACTCACAGGCAGCTGCCAAGACCCCTGCCCATGACAGCAGTCCCATCCTGTACTGCAAAATCCTGACAGCCAAAACATCCTGACTCATTCCAGCTCTTTGTCCTCTTGACCAAAATATACATGGATTTTTTAAGCCTTTTGCCTTGTTAAAATGCTCCACGTTGGTAGCATAGATCTCATTGCCACATATTGGTCACAATATCCTCTTTATAGCTACAAATATCTCTGGCGGAAGAAGATTTTAATTGCCTTTATTATCTGTGGTGAATATGCAAAGGCAGTGACACATGCATTATTAGCATGCAAGTGCAAAAGAAGTTTGGAACAAATGTGCTGCTGATTTTTTCCCCTCACTCTTTAAAGGGGTCTTCTAGTTCACAGCAATCAGAAGGTGTGTATTATGTATCTAAAAAGGGGACAAGTGTGAGTATTTTGTCAATTTAAAAAATAAACTAATATACAGCCTACTGTTCATTAGCTGAAAAATGAAGGTTTCTGTTTCAAGAATGGTACATTTCATTTAAGATACTTCTGACCTAGATTTGTACTCTACTGAATTGCTTCAAGTGAGTAATGCACAATCTATTTATAGGATCATTATTAAATTAGCACTTGCATGATTTAAATTCCCTTGCAGTAGATTCACAAGGAAGATTCAGGCACTCTTGTCACCTAGAGGGTAGGAAGCTTGGGTTAATGTTCACAGGAGTGGCAGTCTGGACTAGTTTTCCAAAAGGAGTAACTGATTTTGAGATGCAGATAGAGCTTGCTGTAAAATGGAAACTCATCTGACCAATTTTACACTTCTACTTTTGGGTGAGATTAAATATAACTCTAAGTGCCCCTTTTCCACTATTCATTTTCCATGCTGGTTTACTGGGCACTGTAAGTTTTCAATATCTGTACTTTATGTAAACCCCACCACAGGGTCCAAATATAACCCAGGAAGGTCATCACTAACTATTATGGTAGTGTTGCTGTGTTGTGTCTCCAATTTGATGAAGCTGACAGTAGGTAGTTGTGCCGGGGCATGCTTCAGTGACCATTTCAGTCTATGCAGTTTGCTACTTTCTTTTAAATAAGGTAATTGCTATAGCAGCACCACAAACACCAAGGTGATCCTTCTAAAAGGTCCCTGAAGACTACCTCGCTTGGAAATGATGGGAGCTGGGTGCTTAACTTAACTTCTCAAAAAAACAAATCATTAAGACATTTTTTAAAAAATCTGGCTGTGTGGTGTTATTTTCAGATGTAAGCTAGGTGTCTTGAAATTTGCTAACTTTGACTTCCAAGACAAAACGAAACAAAATCAAAGAGACAACTGACATATGTGCATTAGTCAAATCCTAGGGCAGCAGCCAAAAAAATGGAATTAGCGTGGAGTGTAGTAGTCCTGTCTTGGTTTTGTTTCCATTCTTCCTTCCGCTCTACTTTTACTTGTTAGCTGAAATGTTGTTTGAGGCAGGGACTGTCCATGTTGTTTCATGTCCATGCTTTGTGGCACTTAGTGTCATGGGGCTCCAATCTTTATTAAAGTCTTCCCACTGAATCATCACTTGTGAAACTAATGGTCATACATAAAACACCAGATTCTGAACCAGATATTTGCTATTTTAACTTTGCCTGTCACTTCAAATCCACTTTTTGTTTTGCTTCTCAATGTCACCCTTAGGTTTAAGTGCATTTTTCCTGCAGCTATGCAGCGATTTCTGTACATTAACACATTTTTCATATGAAGGAACACAAAAAGCATATTCAGACTATATCCCTTAGAATAAAGTACTGTATAGGTCAATATTTTTTCAGAGCCTTTTTTAAGAGTATATCTAAAACCTTGAGGGAATGAATTAAAATAAATGTCCTCTAAGTCTTAGGGGACCCTAACTTTATCAAGAAGAATAAGGTCAGCCTTAAGTATCTTGTACTTCAGTTGCAATTTGAGTGTGTTGACTTATGCAGTGGAGTAAACAAAAAGATTTTATTATTACTGATATTATTATTCATGAAAGTGTTAGAGTTGTCCCTTCAAAGTAAAAATGCTGCTAAACTCAGTAAGAGCAGACAAAGGTTTTTAACATAAGGTATATGCATACACACTTAGAGGCAGCCACTGATTTGCCAACATTAAATCCCTAAGCACTTTTATAGAGATGTACAAAAAATAGTTATAACAATAATAGTATAATTAGTTATAATTACTATTATAGTTACATTTTCAATCATAAAATTCATTTCATCAACATAGAATAATTTGGAGAAATATATATATCCAAGGACCTGTTTCATTGAATGCTAGAAAATTTAGAATTGAAACAGATAAGGAAACAAGTATCTGGGTGGATACCAAAAAAGTCCCCAAACCTTCTACAATTCAGCTTCTTCATCACTGGCAAATATGTATTCAAATATGTCAGATATTTGTTCTGGCACTATCTTCTCTGAATGGCCAGACTTTATTTAACATGTCCAGTAGTAACTGCCTTGTGTGAGGACCTTCTTTCCTGACCTGTGAAGTCTTCCAAGGCCTAAGATGGGATACCTGTGTCCTCATTTAGAGGGAACTGGATGTCTAGTGCCATTTACATTCAGCAGAAGTCCAAGGGATAAAAATAGAGAAAACGAGATGCAATTTTTTACAGTAAAAATACAATAATTAATATAAAATCACATATGCATTCTGAAACTTCAGTTACTGGAATTCTGATGTGAAATGTCTCTATATTTCTGGGAATCCTATTCTTCTGCCAACAGCAGTCTCAGAATTGGGTGTAGAGTCAAGCCCAGAGTCTTGTCTTTGCCTCTGGGTCCAGTAATTTTATTGCATGACAACAAGTATTTAAAAAAAAAAACCAGAGAACGGGACAAAGTCAATACACCAACGTAGTGTCCATAGACATCAAAAGTCAGCTCTCTGGCCCACTCTGACTTCAGCATCTAGAAACCTTTCTCATAATGGATGATGTTTCATTAAAGGATAACAAAAGGCCAGAGCAGGGACTGGGTAAGGTTTACAGGCTCAAGCCAGAGCTGCCTTGCAGAGGACAGACGTACAACTGATTTAAACGTCCAATTCAGCCTTCTCTGCTGGAGTAACACCAATGACAGGTTTTCAGTTTTAGGATTTTTTTTCTCCTGAAATGAATTGTTATCAAATTAAACTTAAAAAGCAATTTTTTATGCCGTTGTGTGTGAGAGTTCATACAGCTACTGAGATTGTTAGAAAAACTGTTAGAACAAGTAAATGCTGCCATGTTTAAAATTTCACGCTTGATTTAAAGCTATAAATTTCCTTTTAAATTATTATTTTATTATATGAACTGTAAATAATTTATGTGGTGATTGGAAAAAATTGAAATACTCTACTCATCTCTAAAAAAGGTAGGAAAGGAGGTTTCTGGGAACTACTGTCTTGTCAGCCTCACCTCTGTGCCTGGGAAGATCACAGAACGGGTCCTCCTGGAAGCTATACTAAGGCACAGGGAGAGCAAGGAGGTGATTCAAAACATCCAGCATGGCTTCACCAAGGGCAATTCCTGCCTGACAAACCCAATGGCCTTCTATGATGGAGTTGCTCCATCAGTGGAGTAGAGAAGGGCTACAGATATTATTTATCTAGTCTTCTGTATAGTCTTTGACATGGTCCCCCACATCATTCTTTTCTCTAAATTGGAAAGAGATGGATTCGATGGGTGGACTGTTAAATGGATAAGAAAGCACATGGATCATCGCATCCAAGAAGTCCGTGGCTCAGAGTTCCAATGGACATTAGTGACAAGGGGGGACCCTTGGGAATCAATACTGGGACCAGTGTACTTTGATATCTTCATTAATGACACAGACAAAGGATTGAGTGCACCCTCAGAAAGTTTGCAGATGAGCTGAGTGGTGTTTTTGACACACCTGAAGGATGGGATATCCTCCAGAGGGACCTGGACAAGCTCCAGTGATTCCATGGGAATCTCATGTGGTTTAACAAGAGCAAGTACAAGGTGCTGCACATGGGTCAGGGCAACCCCCAGCATCAATCCACACTGGGGGACAAACAGATGGGGAAGAGCCCTGATGAGAAGGACTCAGGAATGCTGGTGGAGGAGATGCTGGACATGATCCAGCAATGTGCACAGCCCAGAAAGCCAAACATATCCTGGGGCTGCATCTAAAGCAAAGTGTCCAGCAGGGTGAGGGAGGGGATTCTGCCCCTCTGCTTCTCTCTGTTGAGACCCCACCTGCAGTGCTGCATCCAACTCTGGGGTCCCCAGCACAGGAAGGGCATGGACCTGTTGGAGTGAGTCCAGAGGAGGCCACCAAGATGATCAGGGGGATGGAGCAAACCTTATGAGCAAAGGCTGAGAGAATTGGGATTATTCAGCCTGGAAAAGAGAAGGATTTGGGGTGACCCAATTGCAGCCTTCCAGTACCTGAAATGAGCCTGCAAGAAAGATGAGGAGATGTCACAGTAATGGCACAAAAGAAGGACATGGACACCTCCTGAGAGCAAAAGAACAAGTCTGCCGGGCAAGACCCGCCCGTCTTTATTTTATGTGTGACTTACAAACCACTGTGGATTGGAGGAGACAATGAGCCTCCCCTCAATCACACCGGTCAAAGGAAATGTCCATCAAACTTCTGTGCCTAGGAGAAAGGAATGTAAATAAAAAGATACTGTTACAATAACATGGCTATGTTTACAAAGAATGTGTGAGAACTAGTTACAAAAGAATGATAACATCCAGAACTGCAAAACTCAGGGCAACAAGGAGACACTATTTACAAGGATGTGAAATGACAGGACAAGAGGGAAGGGCTTCAAACTAAAAGAGAGCAGGTTTAGATTAGATATTAAGGGAAAAAATTCTTTACTGAGAGGATGATGAGACTTTAGAATAGGTTGCCCAGAGAAGTTGTGGATGCCGCATTTCTGGAAGTGTTCAAGGCCAGGTTGGATGGGGCTCTGAGCAACCTGGTCTAGAGAAAATTGTCCCTGACCACACCAGAATGGTTGGAACTAGGTGACCTTTAACCTCCCTTCCAACCCAGGCCCTTCTATGATGCTATGATTCTATGATTCTATGGTGATGGGTTCTCTGAAACCAAACACTGCTTCTGTGAGTAGACTGGCAGGGTGATTGTGTGATCTATGTACACAAAGGGACTAACAAAATAAGTATACTTGGTTATCAAAACATTATGCAGAGATATCTTCTGCAAAAGATCTTCCTTTTTTTTCCCCCTTGGTTTGTGTAATGACTTCATACCAAAATATCATTAAATACATGAAAAAAACATCCACAGGTACATGCTATGTGATTCAGGAGTATGTTAATGCAATGTGTTATACTTATGAGAAGGAATGTTTTTGTAGATTGTATGCTAAAAATGACATCTTTTAAAATACTGTGTCACAAATGAGAAAATAAGAACACACATGTTAAATGTACTCAAATAATTAGTTCTGTAGAATAAACTTGAAAAAAACAGAAAAGTCACAGATAGGACACACTTTTCACTGCTGAGTTTACTGACTTGTTGGTTTCTATCTCATTCTTAATGCTCTCTAAATGCTGTTTCAGCCTGTGAATTGAATTTTCCTTTAATTTGAGCAGATCATCTATTCATTTGTCGACACTCTATCTTCATCAATCAATGCATTATGCCTGGCAGCTTCATCTCATCCTTAAAGATAACCTTGGATTATGTCATGGCTCAATTCTGTATTGCCCCTACAGAGATAATGAATTCACACATGTAAGAGGATCATTTACCAATGGGGGTGGGATGCTGTTTTGAACATATCAGTTCCATCTGCCACAGGATGATTCCATTCGCAAAAACTGATCTCCTGGAGGAGGATTTCTCAGCTAGGGTAAGCACATTGTAGGCACAGTGTAGCAGAGTGTGTTACCTGACAGGAGAGGAAAAAGGGGTCATATTGTTTATGCTGTCCCCAGAAAGTCAAAGCTCAGGGTATGAGCTTGCATCTCCTCACACTGAGGCTGGAGAAAGGAGCAAGGACAGGCTAAACAAGTCCTTCCTTCTCATAGCAAGAGGTTGCAGCTCAACAGGTCTGAGAGGAGTAATGCATCCACATGTAAGGACGGTACAGTTCAAGCTCAAAGTTAATCCTCTTCTGAAAAGTTCAGCCTCAACTGTGATAAATTCTGTTAAATGCTAAAGCAGGCACTGCTGTGAGAGGACCTCTTCTAAACAGCTTTAGGATTCAGCTTAAAGGCTTCTAGAAAAGGATTGAGCTCCTATTTAATTACTGTGAATAAAACTATGCATTTCATCAGCTGTAAACAATAGCAATCACATGTATCACAATGAAAAGTCATGCACATAAAGCATTTTTACTTCTGTGGAATGGAATTTGGCAAGAGGAAGTGCAGATGGATGCCTAAGAAAGCACACTGCAGGGGCATCCGGGGTGACCCAGGAACAGACACAGACCAATTTGATCACTTCACGCCTTAGGTTGCCACAGGTTGCATCAATAAACAAGGTAAAGTAGATCTTGCATATTACATCAGTTTTCATGTGCTAGCAAGATAAAATGATCTACAAGGTAAATGGAATTACAATGATAACTGAGCAGCTTAGGGTTATGAATGTTTCCATCCCTTGCCAAAATTTGTTCCTGTTCCCTGTTTAGTCATGAGAGGCAAAATACAGTTGTGAGTGTGCAAGAGCAGAACAGTAACCCTTTGAATAGCCTGGGAGCTGTTGAGTGGAGTTACCCAACTTTCAAAGCAGCTGTCTACATGTGTAGTTCAAAAGCCACGGGTTAAGTACAGTTTCAAGGAACTCTTGCTATTTCTATCTACTCAGTTCTGTGGAAAGCAAATATTCATTCAGCATGTTTGAAGTACACTATGTATGCTTTATTTGGTATAGAGATGGACATCCATGGACCTATAGTCTGTTTCCTCAGTGCAACTGGCATTTTGCTGGCAGTTCCTCTGCTCCTACACTCACACTGACTGTAACAGGACATTCAGGTGTAATCCTGGTCCTGGTGGCATTCACATGTTTGTGAGGAGGATGGTGTGTTTCTATTTAATGCAAATGACTGATCTCAGTGTGTTCCCATGTACATTTTTCAAGAAACATGTTTGCTTTTATTTTCCCAAAGTCCACCTTTGTTGTCATATTTTGGTATACTGTGTGTCACTGCTCAGTGTGCATTGTGTCACAGTGTCATCCTGTCAACTGCCAGAAAGGTTAAGCTACTATGACAACTTGTGTCCTAATGCAGTTTGACAAGATGAAATATGCAAAAAAGTAAACATGATTCCTGCCAATACCCACTGCTCATAACAACTTTAGGTGTACCTCCCATAATTAATCACTAGCTAATGATAGTTTCCTGATAACTGCCAGAAACAGGGCACAGGATGGGTACTGTGTATCTATGTGACATATTTCAGGCTGACATACAAACTTACAAAGATATTGCCAGTATACCGTGTCTTATACCAGTTCTTATTAGATTATTCTGACTGTTTTTCTGGTTCTTGAAGGCAGGCAAAAATAAAAATTCACCAGAAGAGCTTTTTCTTTTTGAAACACATAAATCAATCTCAATTCTTTGAAACTGCTTTGTTCTAAAGGGTGTTCATAAATCTTGGAAATATAAGTTATTTTTCTAAAGATCTATATTTTATGAAACAAAGTTTAAATTTTCACCTGAGACCATTACGGTTTCTATGAAAAAATAATGGGTAATAAATTGAATGAATGGACTCTCATTAGGCCTAAAATTACTCTACAAGAACCATTCTGAATCAATTAATCATAGTGTAAGAGGGTTTTAATTTTCTGGCATTCTCAGAATCCAAAGTAAGCATTTGCATCATTTTTCATCATAAGAAATGTGATTAATTTTGTTTACAACTGATGAAATACATAATTTTAGTCACAGTAATTAAATACTGGCTCCACCTCTTTTATTCTGGGAGCTTCTAAATTGAATACTAAAGTTGTCTAAAGAAGATTTTCTCACAACAGTACTCTTTCACCTGTTACTCTCATCCCTATATGCCTTCCATGACCGCGTGCAAAAGGGATCAGAAAATCAAATTTATATGACATACCATGATACTATGAGACATATCTGTAGTTTAAAATAAGATTGGGCTCCAGGTACATTGTAGGGAAATAACATCATCCCTTCTATTTATGACTTCATGTGTGACTGTTATAAATGGACTTTTTATTCGAATATATTATTTTATCAGTATGTTTTGTATTTGTCCCCAAGTTGTTTGATTTAGTATTATCTAAACAATCCAGATTCTTGACACCTGAATCTGTCATCTAACCCAACAGACTATTATTCAAGGACAGACAGGTAAATTTCTCATAGAACACTGGCTATGGTATTGGACTAGGCTGCCTTGACACCAACAAAAGCATTTTACTCACATTGATTCACCCAGCAAGGAATGTTAGTTTTTAGAATAGGTAGAAATGTGGTTCCTATTTACTGTTTCATGAGAACAAATGTTTCCAAAGCCCGTTTTGAAGAGAATTTTCTTCATATTATTTTGGATTCCAAGTAAATTAAATTTTTTAAATGGAAAATAGGGAGTAGGAAGAGTTATATATCAAACATAAAAGTTAGCAATTAATTCCAAATTATATTTTTTTAAAATCCAAGACAAAAGCCAGTTCTGGTTTTGACTAACCTAACTTCTGGCATTTACGGCAATAAATAGAACATAGTGAACAACATAATCCACCCTCTGATGCCTGGCACAAACAGTGCTGAGGTAGGTTAAGGAAGCAACAAAAGCAGCTCTGAATCCTCTGACCAAAACATGGTTTTAATGCACTAAACATCTAAACCCCTCTAACTTTGGAGAATTTTGGTTGTGAGGTAGTTTTAATGCAAACCATGCCTGGTTTCCCAAGTAAGTGTATCTCTCCATGCCAGTACAGTGGTCTCTTCCATTAAAGAGGTCAGGCTGTCCCTATTTGGAAGTATAGCATTGTTCTAGAGAAACTTATAGGAACAACATACCAGCTACATTATTCAGTGTTTGTGTACTTCAGGGAATGTGACAGAAAGATTATTTACTTATCTAAAACAATCAGGAAAGGTTATTTTTCTCTTCTAGCATGGTTCATACAATAATTCAATTTCCATATTTAAATAAAAATAATTTGGCATCTCTTGCTAATTTCTGTTGACCTCTTCTGTTACAGTGTAAGTTGTTTATTTGTTCTCAAATTCTAGTATTTCATTTCCCTTGCACTGCTAGAGTGTATGCCCAAGGCCAATATTTGGTATCTTTCAACAGGGTATTTCTTACATCAGAGCCAGTTTCACTGATTATATGTAATTTACAAAACATGAAGGTCATCCAGGCTGTATCAGACTGGGCTATGACTATATATGAACACTTTTTTCTCTGCCTCAAGAAGATAAAAACTAGTGTCTTTTAAGCTTGAGAAAGTATGAAAGGAATGCAGATGTGTACAGTAGGTTAAAATTAACTCAGGCAATTACAATGCTCTTCCATCAGCACAAAGTTCTTGATTTAGAAGACCTTGAGGTAGCTGGTTAATTACTTGCTGAATCAGGATCAGAATGCTTATGGAGAAACATTTACTAATTTGGTGGAGCAACAGTTCAGGAGAAATATGTCACTAACATGTGTACAAAACTTTTGACAAAATGAATAGGGAAATTCCTGTAACAGTGGGAGGCATCATGTTTTCATGGCTGTGGCCCACAGGTTATCAGCAGGCTTTTAAAAACATTCACACACTGCTCCTCCACCTTCAATATTTCCAAAGCAGGACTGTTTGTGGGAGGATAATACAGGGAGTTTACCTGGGGGAGACAAGTGTGGATTTAAAAGGTTTAGAGCAATTAGCTGCAGTTCATCACCTGCTTGCTGCAACACTCAAGCTGTCTCCAGACTATCAGGTTTAGTGGAAAGGGGAGCTAGGGGATTACAAAGCCTCCTCATCTTCATTGCAGTAGAACCCAAGACCTATTGTGTCAGGGCTGTCCTCGCAGTCTCAGTCTTCTGGGTGGTTGGCCCTATTTGAGTGTCCTCCACAGCCATGTAGGTGCCAGGAGAGTCTTGCCTAAGGCATCTGGATTCCTCTCTGAAGGGAGAGCTTGGCCACTCCTAGGGCACCAGCTTTTGCCAAGGCTGATGGGTTTTCATCCCCATGGAAACTCTCCAGGACCCAGCAGCAAAGCCAGAGGGGAGAGAAAGGTTCTCACCCCATGCAGCCTGGGCTTTCCCACTTGACCAAGATCTCTGTTCCTTCATGGGGAAGTCCATCAGGCTGATGGACCATGGCAAGTTATCCAAGAGATTGCTTTCAAGGAAAGCCAAATTTAAAGGTCAATTTCTAAATAACACATATATACAGTTTTATATATCAGTGTACAGCACATCTCTGCAGGTGACTTAGTAAGTGAGAAAGAAGAGCTAGAAAGATGCCAGAAAGAAAGACTTGGTACACATCTAATATCTCCCGTCATCAGTGATGAGGTCACAATGCTGCTCAACATCACCTCAGTCAGAAGACACAAAGGAAGGCAGAGGAGACTGGATCAAGTGCAACTCTGACCATGGCTTGGTCAGTAGGAGTTTAGTTGCAGGGTCCAAGGAAAATTTCTTCCCTAGGAAGGCTGGTCAGGTCATGTCCACTGCTCAGCTGATAGCTCAGGATCCAGTGGGGTCTTATACTGATTAGCAGAAGATTTAATTTCACCCTGATTAAGAGAGAGATGAAGAGGGATGCTGAATAATCCTACAGACACTTATCAACTGTTAGGCAAACATTTATTTTAATCTACCATGCTGAACAACCCATGCGCTCAATTTTGGCTCCCTTGACATTTTTTTCTGAAGGGCTGTTCTCCATAAATCTCGCAGACTCCTGTTTTTAATAGCAACTTTGTCCCAAGTGCAGACAGAAAACAACCTTATGGCTGCTATTCATTAGAATCTATATTTATTTTAATTTGCTATCCAACCAGTTTTGTTGTCCTTTGTCAATTTATATAAAAATATCCTGTAAACATTTTCTTAGTAATGACTAACTTGATTTTTAGGAATGCAAGTCATAAATGTTAAACATAAAAAAATTCTGTTTTGCTAGTATAAAATAACTGCACATAATTTAATCCGATGAATAATATGCCAATGCACTTAAAATATGTGGTATCTTCCTCATGTTGGGAATATGACTCAGAAATGAGAAGACCTGTGGGTCCTGGTGGACAACAAGCTGTCTATGAGCCAGCAGTGCCTTTCTGGCCAAGAGGGCCAGTGGTATCTTGGGGTGCCTTAGGAAGAGCATTGCCACCAGGTCGAGTGAGGTGATCCTGCCCCTAGGATCACCTAGGTAGAAACTGATGCACAGAAAGTTCCACCTGAACATGAGGAAGAACTTCTTTGCTGTGCAGGTGACTGAGCACTGGAACAGATTGCCCAGAGAGGTTGTGGAGTCTCCTTCACTGGAGATATTTAAGAACTGTCCACATGCAATATTGGGCCATGTGGGCCATGTGCTCTAGGATGATCCTGCTTGAGGGAGGTTGGACCAGATGAAGGGACCCACTGTGGTCCCTTCCAACGTGACCCATTCTGGGATTCTGTGATTTGCCATTTATGAATAACTGCTCAAAAGATTAATTCATATCAAATGTTGGCTTTTCTAGGGTTGATTGCAACAAGTTTAACACAGGATGACATCCACATGTTTTTTTTACATTTCCCATTACTTAATAGAACCACTTGCCATGATAAAATTGCTGGAATATGCCTGAGCTAATACACAAGAAACAGCTGCTTCCAAGGGTTATAAAGGTATGCACTAGTTCTGCAACTGATAGAAACTACCAGCCAAACAGTGGTCTGTTCTCATATAACATTAACATTTACATAAATCTGGAGACTTTAATGATGTCCATCAAAATTTTTCTGGAAGTGGTCTTATAGATAGATACAAGATTTCACACGTTGTGTTTGAGTATAATCAGAACAGTGCTATAGAGGCATTTTTTCTAGGTAAAATATACAAAATATCAAGAGAAAATACGCCACAAGATTGCATAATACAGTTTTGACAGAATTTCATTGAAGTGCCTTTGACTTTTAATGCTTGTTGTCATGCTGATCTGCAAATAGCAGAAGTTAGGCTCAAATTTAACACCCTTCTGCCTGTACTAGTTGCAGGTACACTTCTTGCATGTCTTAATAAAACAGTAAGCGTACTTCCACCCTAGTCCATGAGAGCTACTGAAAAGCTCCAGAGCATTTGGAAAAACATTCTTCTGTGTACAGTAATTTCTATAATTTTTGTTTTCTGTTATCAGAAGAAACATAATGTTAAGGATCACATCCAAGTAATAAAAACACACCCAATTTATAACACCAGAAAGACCGACATTTACTGGCTCAATGCAGGAAACCTCACACAAACAAATATTTGAATCTTTTGGTAGAGTGGTTTGGTTTTGTTGGGTTTTTTCTTTTCCTCTTCATCTTTTCCCTTTAACATGAATATTTTTCTTCCTTGCCTTCTTATTGAACTCCTTCCTAGTTTTGTCACATAAGAATAACTTGGCCATATTCAAGAAGCCAGGTCATCTGGAGAGTTATGCCTGAAGGGGAATTAAACTCTTGTCTTGAAATCACAGAGAAAAACACTTATCTAAGTGTGTCTCAGACCCATTTGTTTTTAAAGCAGTGTGACTTCATAGTGAATGCTTTCATTGCAATTCTCCCACAGCGTTTTACAGGTAGGGAAAGAACATGAATAAGATTCTCCAGGGAAGCTTCTTCTCAGCTAGGGGGAATAGGTTTGATAGCAGTATAGAACATTACTGCATCACCCAAATTGTGCATCCCATGGCCAGGACCAACCCAAGTGACTCTGGGGACTTTAGGGAGACTGGCAGCTGAAAAGATCCTCTAGCACAATTTCCCAAGTGTTTCCAAACTCTTTATTAGGGCCCTCCTCTCTGTTTTCTCCTCCTAAGCTGGCAAAGCACATTTGCCAAGATGAGCTGCTGCTGTTTGGAGCACTGATGCTGGGAAGAGTAGCAGCAGCTGCCATGGTTGTGCAAGGCTCTGGGCCATGCCAGCAACAGCAGGGACCAGGGTGACCACTGTTCAGCAGGGTCGAGCGTGGGGGCGAGTAGAGCATCACCAACCAGGGGCTGCAGCCCACAGCAGGCTCTCCTTTCTGAGCTATGGGCCTGTTCAGTCATCATTTCCTTTCCCCTTCTCTATGTTAATTTAATACAGAGGATGATATTTTGGCTGAAAATGAATAGTTTTTAACATTGGTTTCAATGTGGCAAAAATTTGATCCAAACTCTTCATGCCTCACTGAGGACAATAACACAAAAACACTGTTTTGGAAAGAGAAAGGCATCAAGCTTGCCAGCAGCTTTGTTTATTGTGTTTGGGGTCTTCATGATGTAGTCTCCCACTCACTCCTTTTTTAAATGTTAATTTGGCTTTTGAAAGTCTTGTAACCTAAAATATTATAATTAAAAGTTTATATTCAATTTCCAAAGCTGGTTTTCATTCCCTAGGGAGTATTAATTCTTGTTTAATTTGTTTTTCATTTTCCTTGTGCAACAAAACAGTTTTGTTTTTAAAAGGAGGATCAAACTGATACTGGAATATGCATACAAGTGTTGGCAGGCATTTCTTGAGGAGAGCTGCAGACCATGAACTTGGACTTCAAACAAAAAATGTGCAGAGCTCACATGAACTTGAATTTCCCCTTTTATTTGTGATACCCATAAACATTTATGATGCTTTGTTTTTAATCCCAGTAAGCCTATGTTGTTACTTTGGGTCTTTTAATGGTGTCTATTTACATTGTGAAATCATGACAACTGTGTTGTCTTCCCATAAAGTCAAAGGTCAAGGGTCTGCTATAGCAAATACTAACACATGTGAAAAACTTCACTCATATGAATAATCAAATTGATTTTAACAGGGAAGTGTTTTTAGGGTCAGGCTCCCAATATTTTGACATACTTCTTGAAATGTTCTGTGTATAGGAGTCATGAACTTTCATATGGTGATAAAATGTTCTAAACACACAAATAACTCCCCTCCAAAAGACAGGAATATATTTGGGTTATCAAGTTTTAACAGTTACAGTTTTCCATGTTAGCTTTCTTTCCCTGAATACAAGTAGTGTTGGAGAAGCACTTAGGAAAGATGAAATAGAATTAGTGTTAAAGATTCCTATAAGTTAACGCATGTAACATTCTACTTTCTTCCCATGTGAGCCTGTGTGTAACCACGTGTTTGGAGATCTCAGTGTATTTTTTTTGCCTTCATTTTCTGATAGAGAATGATGGAACTAATTACTATTACAACAGTGATGTATTGCATTTAATAATTTATACTGTGTACGGAACATTGCTATGATGAAATAGACAAACGTGCATAGGAGAACACTCTGGTTAATCATAAGAACTATGAAAATTCATGGTTTTGCCAATAAATATTATTCTATTTTTAAGACTATATGTAGCTGTAGTGCCTCTGTAATGCATGTGCTGTGAAAATAAAGACACACAACTTTCCAAATATACAAGGCATACATAAACTTGTGGGTATTTAACATAAGCAGCTTGCCTTACAAAGGGAATTTCCTAGTTGTCTGTTAGGATACTAAACTGATTGTTGGAAAGGTTTTAGTGAATAAACTAATCATTTTTCCTGTTGTTTGCACAGATTCCAGCTGTGATAGAATGCAATTCTTGCAAAAGTTTGTCTCAGAAAATTGTATCAGGGACAAATTGGCTTTCTGCTTTTTATTGGAATATTTTCAATGGTTTTCCATGTTGCATTCTGAGCCTTGTTCTCAAAATACATATTCTCTACAGTGATTCCTACACAGTTAAATTAGGTAGAAGCTTTACATACATTTGTTCTTCCTATAAAGGGGAAAAGTTTTGGAAAAGCTGAAATGTAGATGAAAATCTGTGAACATCAGTATCTTTCACATTTGGAAACATATATGAGCGATTTTCTTCATATCACCTTACGTAATAATGCCACAAAACTAGCAAAGGATCTGCAGGCTAGGTGTCATAACCTTCCTGGCAGTAAAAGGAACATTTCTTCCATTAGCATGGAGCTCTGTGCATGGTCTGTCCAGTGATATGCAATGTCATTTAAGACATTCCATAATTCCCTGCTTGAGCACTCTTCTCTAATCTGATAAGGTACCCAGGAAAGAAACAATGATAGCCAAGGCATTAAAATGTAATCAAGATATGCAAATTTATATCTAAATGTGATTTGCCTCGAAAGACAAATTAATCTAGGCATGGTCAAATAAACAGTGTGTAATATGGATAATTAATCACTGAATTAGCAGCTGTAGTCCCATGAGAACATTATGCAAATTAAAAAGGCCCCCAATCTACAGTCACAATTAGAGTACTTAATACCAAACTCTAAACAAACCAAAGCTCCTGGGAACACTATAAAACAAGCAAGTCATTCTTAGTGGGTCATCTTCCAAATTTCACAGGCAGATTTTCTATGTGCTTTATTTTTCCTGGTTTACAGAAATTGATTTATTTTCCCTCCAACATACCAGGCTTATTGAATAACCTACAGCCTTGAAATCCACTAATGTTGCTCTTCACAAGACTGAACTTCCATTTATACAGTCCAAATTGACAGGTAAAAGAGGTAGGGAGTAGAGGGTAAATCCTAATCCTGGGAGCCCAGTCCATGTAAAACAGGCATGGATACTGCAGAGGTATGTTAGGTGTCTTCTGTGCATATAGAAGTTTTCTCTGGCAAATTCAGTTGTTGCTTTGCACTGTGTTTTGATAACAGATCAGTTCAAGTCTCTTTTTGTTTAAACTCTCTCAACATACTATTTTCCCCATGTTTGTAATATGTTCTGTAAGCATTTGTTCTACCTATTCTGAAAACCTAATAAAGTAATTTGCTTTCCACTGGTTAATCCAAGATACTGATACCAAAGGTGTTTCATATGGACTAGCCTGGGGTATTACTACGCTTATCACCACGGGAATAAGGAGACGCTGAAGAAAGGAGACGGAGCCAGTTGTTCACATTCAGAGCAAAGGAAGGAAGGGGGGGAACCCACCTTCTTTTAATGCTTATATACACTTTTAGAAATCACAGTTCATTGGAGAAAATTAACACTTCCGTCTTTAACTACAGTGGTCAAAAGAAATGTTCATCAAAGGATCTGTGTCCATGGGAAAGGAATGCAATAACAAGATAATTCTACAATAACATAGCTATGTTTACAGAACTAGTCCTTGAAAAACTATCTAGCAAAGAGCTAGCTATTTTTAACAGTAAAAATGCGGCAACACTGGGGTATGGGACTGCCTGGCCCATGGCAGCACATGGTCTCTCCTGAGGCTGTGTATTGCACTAAAACCATGGTCCAACCTAGAAAACATAAAACATTGTCCAATTAAGAAACCTGAGTGAACAGAGCTATTCAGCATGTGAAGCACAGCTTCCTAAAGACACCTCATTGGCTCAGATGTATTCATCCTAACACTGACTCAACACAAATTGAAATATGTTGACTTTTCTAAGTACAAGCTTCAGACATTTTTAATGAAAAGTTGTAATATGCCCAATCCTGTTGTCATTTATTGTGAAAGCAATTGTTCAAATATGAAAATTGGCAAGGGTCCTGAATTCCCATCTCCTGATAAACGTCATATCACTAGTTCCATGTGAATAGCCTGTTTTGGGAAGGAATTTTGTACAATACAGGCAAGAAATTCTTCAATGTGTCCTGAAGCAAAAAAATCAGAGCTTCTCGCTTTGGATCTCTGGGTACCTCTCAACATAAGCACTTAGGGGTAGAAGATACCTTTGAAAACACAGCATTGGGACTATCTAGCTTAAGGCAGTCTTGTCCTAATCTGTCACTGATAGTGAGCAGAAGCTGACTTTGTAAGAAAGAGGAGTTTGCTGAAATGTCTTTGGCAGTCCTCTGATGCTCTGGACCATGACCGGTTTCTAGTTGTTCTGTGTCTGTTCAGAATAAATTTCACTCCTTTTATTTAATTTAAAGTTTTAATTTCTTCTGGTAAAGCTATTTGTGTATGCTTCTGGTAATATTTTCAATAACTTCTTTAAACAGCTAGATGACGCTCAATTTTTAGGCTCTTAAAGCTGCAGAGTAACAATTGCCTATCCTCCTCCCAGACAGTTGGCTGACACATTGCATATGATAGTTTCATGTTATGTTATTAGTTCAATGAAGTATATGCTTCTTACAAACTAAAACATAAGTTTGTTTGTGTATTTCTCACTATGTAGATTTCATCTTTGAACCTGAGCAAATGTGAATTAGGAACATTAAATGGGAAGCCCCAGCCACATTAGAAGAACAGGATTGCAGAAACTGCTGTATAAATTTTTGTCTTCACTGACGTTTAGTCCCAACCAAGAGGTCATTTCTCATCAGTCCACGTCACATGAATTTAGCCAACACCAAAATTTCCAACATTGCCTCGTGTTTTGAAAGGGCAGCACCAAAACATACTCCAGGTTTCCCCATGCTGTGTGAAGCAAAGTATCCTGGAAAATGAGAGGTTTGCTGCTTGTGTTTTGCATGCCATGGAGAAATTTCAGAAAGTGGGAATGCAGGGAAAATGAAGTGTGGGACTGCAGCTGGCAAATTTCTTGTGCTTTCCTGGGCTTAAAGCTGTGATGTGTTTTTAGATGCTGAACGAGATGTAAGACAAACAGAGAAGAAATTAACCAGTCAGCTTTATCCCTGGAAGTTCATTTGGCTGGACTGTGCCTGGGGATTAAAGTACAGATGGCTGATGACTATGGGCTTGAGGACTATTTAAAAAGGTCTTAAAAGGTCACAATCAACGGTGAATCAGACCAGAGGGATACAGCAAGGTTTAGTAGCTCTATTTGTGAGCAACTACACTGAAGTTGCAAAAGCTATTTGCTCAGTAAGGTTATCACCCTTTGTGGGTAAAGTACAATGCAAATTCATTCCCCCTGAGATGGAAAATTCAGGCACTGCTGGAGCTGCAGGTTTATGAGGCAATGGAAATCAGTCTCAACTAAATTGTAACACAAAATGATTCCTGGCCTGTACCAGCTCCATTGAGTTTTCTTTTACCTGTATAACTCTTCCTATATTGACACAGTCTGTTGGGCACACAGTTCCATGTAGTCCAAGGCTGGCTTTTGAAACTAGTAATTTCAGGGAGGGAGTGTCATGAGTCCTGACAGAAGCACTCCCTCAACCGTGCATCTAATATGACAATCCCAGGGCAGCTAATCAAGTAATGCCTCTTTCTCAGTGTTGCTGCAATTGTCACATGTTAACAATTACACTCTTAACTATATAGGTACATGCTAAGTATATGATGAACCAAATCCCATTCTATGTTTTGCTGGGTGACCCTACACTGCCACCGAGAAAGGGAACCACTAATGTATTGGTCATATAAACACCAGCAACTGAAAAAACTGAATTATTGCCTTTTATATAACTCTTTGTTATAATTCAGTGAAATGTAATTCCAAACGAAATAAGACACCTGCAATAAAGACACAAGGGAACAAGCAAAGTAGATTAACCGGTAAGACAATGATATTGACAGCATTTTCTTAAATTACTATTAGGAAGATAATCCCATCCAGCACATCTGAGCAGTGTTTTGAGGGAAAATTACACTCGCCAAGGAGACATTTTAATTAAGATAGAATTGTTAGATTGCAATAAAATTCTTGGATTCACAATCTTTGTCATAGTATTATTTTTCTCTTAATAGTGTAAACAAGTAAAAAAAAAAATCAATCAATGTTTACTTATGTGAAGAATCCACTACCTTGTCAAAAGTGCAAGCAGGGGTTAACTCTTTAGTTTATATTTTGTATATCACAATGCCAGCAGGAATGGTAACACACAAAGCAGTGTGTTTACTGAGTCTGATTACTAATACACATTGACCATTTTCAGTCTTCCAGTGCTCACATTTTACAAAAATAAAACACCAATGTTTATAGGAAAAGATCGGACCTGTTGTCATATCTAGAAATTAATTTAATAGGAAATTGGATAGTGACAAAGTGATGATGATTTATTTTTAATGGCAAATGCCTCATTAGTTATGATTTATTTAGATGACCTTCCCAGTACTATGGTATTTTCTCCTTTGGTATTTGCCTCCTATCTGCACCCCACCCCCACCAAAATCTTGTACAAAAAGAACAGAAGTAAATACCACTGGTCAGGTGCCTGATCCTACAAGCCTTTATTCATATTGGTTAGATCCATTAATTTCCATGGTCCTGCTCATGTACAGAATAAGCATAAGAGAGACCTCTGGATCTCTACGTATCTCTCTTAGGATGATATTAACAAGTATCTTGAGGTAACAAGAGAAATTTTGTTCTTTTTGATTCTTCTTGATTCTTTTTGTTTTCACTTTACTTACTTGGATTTTCAGATGAGTGGTGAAAGTGACATTTTGTTTCACCTGAAATGCATTGAATAATCTCCCTGGCTCTCACAGAAATTAAGAATGCCATGCTTGATTCATTATTTAAAATGCATAGCTTTTAATATTATTGGATTTCTTCTGAAGAAGAAATCAGTTAATGATTGGGTGTTTAAACTGAGGATCTAAACAAGCAGCCCAGACTAATACCTGGTCTCCATTAAGAAAGAGGAAGAAAAATAACAATGACAACAAAAAATCTAGCATCTTTGTTTCAGGAGCAGGGCTAGCAGGCTCACAGGAAAGGCAAAGGCAGAAATGCTCAGCTTCTCTTCAGCAGTGTCCCAGCTCTCTCCAGAAATATGAATCCCAGCCAATCAAAAAAAAAAAAAAAAGAAGTATCAGCTTCCACTTTCAAACTACATGGGGTTCTACATAATCCACTTTTCAAAATAAGTCTAGCTTTCTTGGTGTCTTTCACATGTTTCCCTGTCTACTGGTCTACATTATTAAGGGAATTAAAGTGAACATGAGTGAGCAGTGCCCTGGCAGCCAGGCGGGCCAGCCATGTCCTGGGGGCATCAGGCACAGCATCGTCAGCTGGGCAAGGGAGGGGATTGTCCCACTCTGCTCTGCTCTGGGCCGGCCTCACCTCCAGTGCCGGGGCAATTTTGGGTGCCACAACGTAACACAGACATTGAGCTATTAGAGAACATGCAGAGGAGGGCAACAAAGATGGTGAAGGGCCTTGAGGAGAAGCTGTACAAGGAATGGTTGAGGACACTTGGTTTGTTCAGCCTGGAGGAGACTGAGCGGAGACCTCATTGCAGTTACAATTTCCTCATGAGGGGAAGAGGAGGGGCAGGCACTGATCTCTTCTCTGTGGTGACCAGTGACAGGACCTGAGGGAATGGCCTGAAGTTGTGTCAGGGGTGGTTTAGGTTGGATATTAGAAAAAGGTTCTTCACCCAGAGGGTACTGTGCACTGGAACAGGCTCCCCAGGGCAATGGTCACAGTACCAAGCCTGACGGAGTCCAAGAAGCATTTGAACAATGCTCTCGGGCACATGATGTGACTCCTGGGGTCGTCCTGTGCAGGCACAGAAGTTGGACTCAATGATCCTGATGGGTCCCTTCCAACTCAGAACATTCTGTGATTAAAAAATGAAATAGAGATGATCTTTTCTCAAGTCAATTCTTCCAGATTAAATTTATGCAGTTGAAGCAGGAATTCAGGATCCCTTTTGTCCACTCTTGCCCTTCCTTACACACAAAGTTGCAGAGCTGTGCTTTTTCTCACATTCATAGTTTCAGCAGATATGATCTCTCTTCCCCATGTCCTAGTGCTTTGAGCAGGAGAAATTTTTAGGATAACAGAGAACCAAACTCAGATTTTCCTCTATCATGGCAAATGTTTGAGACATTAAAAGAAGGATCAGTGCACTCCAGTTCTATTAGGAAAATGACAAGTGTATTTTATATGGGGCCTGATGTCCTTAGAAGGAGGTCTCAGAGCAATCTCAGTCACATTTCTGAACAGGACTTTGTCTTTGGATTTTGACAAGTAGGGTATAAAATGTTGGCTGCTCTTCAACTTTTTGACTTAGTGTCAAAACTTACATATCTTTCATTGAAATGCTTTCCTTTGAAAGTTTGGTTTTCAGTGTTTGGTTTTGCAGACAGCTTGTCAGATCTTGCCAAAACACCCTTTCCAAGAATCTAAAAAAAAACCCCAACACCTGTATAAAAGTGATTACTTGAAGGTATTTATGTCCTCAAAGCCCTACAGAGAAGGAATTTTTTAATTCAAGTTGTCTGAGACTTACCTCTTTTAGGAGTATTTGTATATAAATATTTATATCTATTTGCCAAAACCTGAGTTTCAGATGATTTTTTCCTGCAGAAGCATTGGTAATAGCATCTCTTGCTTTCTCTGAGGTACTGGTTCAACAGGTTTCACTGTTTATCATCTGTCCTTTTTTCTCTGTGGTTACCCAGGGTTGCCAACTTCATAGCTCAGGACTCACCTTTGTCACTGAAGAAACACCCACGAACAGCAAAATGGGAGTGCATCTCCCAAGCAGAAGCTGCATGAATTTTCTGCAGGGGCAGCAGTCTTGCTCATCCCTGTCCCCCCCTAGATAGGCTACCCCAAGGTCTCTTGCTGCAAGAAAAGCACCACAGCAATCATAGAAGTATGACTCTGCAGAAATAGTTCCTGTCTTTCTTGGATAAACCTAGACGAGTTATTCTGAGTGCTGCCAAAGAGATCTACTGTTTTCTCCATATGGATCACTCCATCCTTTTTTCTTAGCTTCTGTTTATCAAATCCTGTTGCTCAAACAGTACTTCCAAACAGAACTCCAATCCTTGCAGTTTTCCCCTTGCAATAGAAACAAAAAAAAAAATTTGATATCATTTTGCTATTTTAAGGTCCAAGGTGTTGAAGGAATAATGCATTTAGGAAAACAACCATTCCAATGTGCATTTTTTCCAAGGACTTTATGTTAAAACAAAGCATGAACTATCCTCTGGTACTTTAATAGGAAATAGATGTACATATTCAAAATAGTGAAAATAATCATACTATTCTTTATCACTGTTGAAAATGGAGAAGCATAATATATTTATGAAACACAGGAAAATTAAATGTTTGACAGCATTAGTTCTAGCTGTAAAAAATCCATCAGTATAATATAAAATCAACCATGTCAGACTTGAAAGCCAAATTGGTTTGCTGAGCATGATGAACATTAAGTATTAACACAATTTTTCTTTCTACCTAGATCCACTTTTCTTGCAAATGGCAAAACCATTAGTGAGCTGCCAAACTGCATTTTCCACTTTATTTCAGTGTGAAAGAATCTAGACAGGACAAAATTTGGATTAGCAGTGGAATATGAGGAAAACAAAAGCTCAAGGCTCTCATGAAATTTTTCTTTGTGTGAACTCCATAAACTTCTCTAATTTGAATAATTATAAGCTTCACAGGGCTGGCAAGGTTCACACAGGTAAATCACTGTGTTATCTGCTGCATCTGTGATCAGTTGATACTTTAAAGACACAGAACTGAACATCAACTTTTTGTCCCACCTTCTGTTCTGTAAATTATTGAGTTGTGTAGTTCTGTTCAAATATAATATTGAAGAAAATATTGTAATGGAAAAGAACCAGAGATATCTACCACCATGAGCTAAAATTTCATACTCAGAACATTCACTAAGAGATCTATTTGGCAATTTCATCCTACTTGATCTTTATATTAAAAGCTAGGGCAATTTTTGAATGTCTTTATTAATTCATCTGCCTTGCTCTCACGGCTTTGTGGATATAATTGCTTATCTTACAAAGTTATCAAGCAGTTTTTTCAGCTGTACATTGAAAGCTCAATTTATTATATCAAAATACGACATCTTTCCATCCTCTGAAGATCCTTGAAGAGAACTTAGAACTCATCTGCCAAAAGGCAGACTTCAGGACAAGTTTTTAATGGTCAAGGGAAAAAAGAGCCTTAGATTTCCTGGAGCTCAAACTGATTTGACGATTATCTTACTCTTTCATATTAGAGTAGTAGCTAAAAAGCATGATCACATTTTGGGTTTTTTTGTACTGAATACTAGAAAAAATGTAAGGGTAGGAACCTGAGGAATTTGCGCTATACACAAGAAATGTCACATTGAACAGAAGAATGCACCTGCAAAGCCCAGGGCAGAAATGATGATGTTTGCATGCATGTTTTCTCAAAACAAATTAGCATGCTATTTAAACAGCTCTAAAACTTCACTGAAGCAGTGGGAGGACTCCTACTGATTTCAGAAGGCTGCAGCTTTCACTTCTATATGTGCTTATGCATGTTTCATTCCAACAAAGAGAACCCAAAGAGATCATCACTTGCCTCAGAAGGCCCTGCTGAATGCATGTTGCTTAGCAGAATGGGCCCAGCAGCAATTTTGTCATACTCTGAATCCCCAGAAAGGGACTTTAGTTCCAGCTAAGGAATGAGCAATGGGTAATGGCATGGGACTGGCTCCTTGGGTGTCTCTCTGAAGGAATTGCAATGGTTGTGGGAGGGCTTCCCAGATCCAAGCACATTAGCCATCGAGTTACAGATATTAACAGATCTACCGAGGTCCTGTAATGTTTGTCCAACTGTCGTTTGCCAGTTCTCATGTATTTTTCTAGATCCTGCAGAAAAACCAATTGGATCTAGGAGGCTCAATTGGAAAAGGAAAAAATTTCACCTACAAATTCTTTTTCTGGAACTTTTCATCTGAAGTTATTTATTGGAAGGAATGTTTGACACCGAGCAGTCTGTGGGAGGAAAAAAATCACTATTTCTGGGATTTCTATAGCATCTGGAGTAAGCCAGAAGTACCAACATAGATGATCTGTTCCCTCAGTTTGGGAGGGTACAAAGCACAAAGCAAGC
The DNA here is from genome assembly GCA_013398175.1 of Climacteris rufus. Classification (NCBI taxonomy): domain Eukaryota; kingdom Metazoa; phylum Chordata; class Aves; order Passeriformes; family Climacteridae; genus Climacteris; species Climacteris rufus. The sequence goes on from VZRZ01002847.1 coordinate 462,831, forward strand.
AAAACAGATATTTCAGGCTGGACAGTACATCTTCCTTATCCCCTAGCATATGTCAGCCAACATTCTTCCAGTTTGGGGAAATATTTTCATTTTAGACCTTATTCAAAGCCTTTCAGGCACTTTCCAACTCTAAAGGAATAACTATAATGAAAGTTTTATATCTACTTCAACAAATCAAGATCCAAGCATAGGACAGGATTTTATTTCTAGGTCCAGATGTTCATTTCTTTGTGTCTAAATCATGTGAGTTCTTCTCAAGTAGCCATGATTTGGTCAGGGAATATGATACCTCAGATCAAGCAGTCAGGAGGTGGACTTTCTCTATGTTTTAATTAAAATGAGTCTGTCAAGAACACCAAATGTGTTTTCAGCATGCTAGGAAGGATTAACTGTTCTTAAATAGAAAACACAAATGTACTGGGCAGGAATGACAGAATAAAAGAGAAGGAATGACAGTAAATTGTTTCTCTGCCCAGCATCTCCCATGAGAGAGACACCGCTTTTCCCTCCAATAAGCTTGCTGTCAAGCAACAATTTTTCAGTAGGTTCCTGCACTTCAATAGCCACTACTTTTCTCATTCAAATCCCAAAAGAAATCTTATTTTTACTTTTCTGGGAGGCTTGGCAAGGCATTTCTTCATTTGCCTGTCTTGCTCTGTACCGCAAACCATTCCTCCTACCTTGGCACACTCAGGTGCAGGTTGGCCTGATTTTTGGCAGCTGTTTGTTAACTGGGACACAGGACAAAGCAAATGGGAAGTCGTCTCTTGCCTACTGTAGGACACTGTGTGCTCTCTAAAGCAGTGCATAGTGAACAAACCAATATGAGGATACAATCAGGGCAGATTTATTGAAACGCTTTTTTACTTGGTTTTTTTGAGTGTGAAAGAATGAAGTGTCTGAAAATGAAAAAGGTAATGTTTTATTTATTATTTCTATTATTTCTCTTTTTTATTCATATTATGATACTTGAATACCAGGAATAGGAAGTATCATTGCTTGATCCATTCTTATCCCCTTCTTTATCATGTGTTGGACATACACAATAATGATTTTGGCAGTCATTTTGTCTCATTGAGTATGGACACCCATATTCCTGGCCAGCATAGTAACTTCCCACTCTACTTATCAATGTATGAATGTTCAAGCAACAAATGTCCCTTCCCAGTGCACATTTCTTTGATAGTAGGACAAAACAATACAGCATTTGCTGAATAGAATTGTAGGAGGGACTACTGGAGGTCATCTAGTCCAGTCCCTCACCTGGAGAAGGGCCTTGCTATTGAACTATATTTCTCAGGGTCTTGTCCTTGTAACTTAAAACTACTGTGTCACTGTAAGATTTTCCATATTGCTTTATTTCCCCATGAGATTGAAGAGATTGTAGAAAAAGACTGGAAATTTATTTGGGGATGTGTTAGGAGCATGAATGGGATGGTCTGGCTCTTGCTCTAGGGTATAAATGTGTTTCCGTATTCCTGTCCTCTCACAGTTTGGTCAACAACCTTCAGACACTCACTGTCCCCTTCACTGTCATCAACATGTGGGACAAGAGTAGGTATAGACATGAAACAAAAAAAAAAAAATGTTTATAATTATTATACTTTTGTCTTCAAAATTCTCTTCTGTTCTTGCAGTCTATCTGACTTGCCATGTGGGCAGGTTTTAAGTGGAAATGTAGTATTTGTAAACATTTCAGATAGGCCTACCTGCAATTTATTCCATCTTTCTATGAATGGCTTTTTCATTTAAGGATTTTTACCAATGTTAATTTTTCTGCTGAAGTCCTTGTGCTTACATCAACTGTTCCCATGCAAGATTTGCTAGGATCGGTTTCACTCTTTCTTATGATCTACGTCAACTGTGTTTCCTTTTTATCTTTCTGCTATGCTGGAGTCAGTAGGATTGCATGAGGGTGTGTCTTAAAACAATCACCATAAACATACACCATAAACATACACCCCCAGAGTGACCTTTGAATACTGGGGGTTTTTTGGCCTTTTCTTTTAAGTTTCTATACAATCGGAGATCTCCAAAATCCAACTCAGGTTATGCAAGCGTTAAGAACAGACTGGACATAAAATTGATATAGTTTAGCACTTTCCATTTTCAAAGCACTGACAAATTCTAAAATCTCGGGTTTTGGCACATAAAACATCAGGAATGCTGGGAAAGAGTTGTACCACTTGAGTGGTAGCAGATGGTGATGTTAAGTTTGCAGATCACACTGAGCTAGCAGTGAGCCTCATGCCAGAAACACAGGGAAAGCAATACAGATCCAGCAGAGACAGTTCTGTTATCAGCTCAGCAGGTGAGTGATTGTAAGACTGAGAGCAACCCAAAGGATGATTTCATTTATTCATGTCCCAGTTCTTCTAAAACAAGCAAACAAAAACCTTAGGAATGAGCATAATTTATAGTAATTCACTGAAGCCAATTGAGTTATTTGCATGTTCAAGTTTTAGCTATAAGCATGTACATTTTTTTGATCAAAAGTATGTGCTTTAATTTTTGGAAGTAGCAGCTAATTGTGATATATTGGGTGCTTTTAGAGCATGAATCTCTAATTAGACTATGATCCAAACCGTTGAGTATCAATTTCCATCTCTTTCTCATATGTGTGAGGGCACTTGACTTAGCCTTTGATTGCCTCAACTTTCCATCCATATGTGTGACCTAGACTTATTAGCTTCCTTTAAGAATACCAAACAAAACATTACCTTGAGAGTTGTAACAATTAGATTTAAGGCATGTGCAAGATTTTTCATTACAATCAGCAGCACTTCCGTTGGAACAGTTCAAAGGCAGGGTTTCAACCCATGCAAAGATGTTCTTGCCAGAGCCTGTAATATGGCTAATTTATAGATTCTTCCATCGATCTACAGTGATTTTACTAGTAACTAAACAGATATATCAAGTCCTTGTCTTTTTTGCTAAGATAAAATTCTGAATTGGGGTTCTAGGAACACTGTGAGCTATCGATATGAACTAGAGATTAAAGAATTCTCAAAATCCAGTTTTACGAAGATGTACCTCTTAGAATGATTTTGCAATCCACAGAAATGTAGCTTCTAGAAAACATATTGCAAGTCTATAATTATGGAAAGACTCATGGACTCTTTATTTTGGTATTCTCAAGCATGAGCATGTGACAGGTGTATATCACAAAAAGATACAAATGAAAGAACAGCCACACTGAAGGATGTAGATCAGTCTATGGCGACTTCTAGATCCATCATTTGCTCACGTCTGCAGGCATTTCCAAAGATAGCAGAAAGGATGAATACAGGAGAGTTCCAAGGCAAAAAGACATTTTTGTAGGGTAATTTTTTGTAGGGTAATTTACTCGATGAGAGGGGTTAGGAAAAGGCACTAGTAACTTGACCATATTAGCAGCTCAGAATAATCAGAATAACATGAAGGTTCTTCAAGAAACTTGAGTTTCAAACCAGAAACTAAGGATAAATCTGTATATTTTTTCCTATATTACTCAGAACAGTTTCAGATTTAAAGGTCACAGTCTACCAACATTCATATAACTGTTCTGCTCACTTAACTGGAAGTTGTAAGCTTGTAAAGTAACTGGAAAGAATGTGTTGGAAAAAAGGGTGCAGGCATTTGAACCCAGCCTGCATATGCAGAGCACAAGGTTTTGGCCTTGCAGCCCTGCATATACTCCTATTTGTATATGTCCACATGGAAATCAGCCTCTGCATCAACATGAGTCAGACACACACAGGCTTAACAGGTACTGCTGCAATTCTATCAGAGGTATTTCAGCTTTCATGGTGTATGTGATACAAAGTGGCCTCCCTTCATTACAGGTATGGGAACTATATACAAACTACATACAGGTCAACTCCTTGACTTGAATGATGCATTATGCTTTCCTGAAATGTAACCATTATTGATGGCATACATACAGAAACGTGCTTCAGAATAACTTATTTCTAGATAGTATCTTGATTTTTGCACTGTGAAAAACAGTAGTATTTTATGAATCCCAATTCAATTCCAATTGAATACAACTGCTGAGCAACGTGAATAGAAGCTATTGAATCACAAAAAGAAATCCCAGAAGGAAAAACCAAAAAATCTTACCAACTGATGTTTAGATTTGGTCTTGTGTCAGAACTATTGCTTGACTAGCACCTCAGAATATATTGTAATAGCTTCCATTTGAAACTGCTCCAGAATTTTAAATACTAAATGCATTCACTGCAGAAAGGATTTAGTGTGCAGAACACAGGTGAGAGATCAAAAGTTATGATAATTTATTATAGAGATAATACCACTCTGGTGGTATATAGTGATAATACCACTTTTGAAACTGAAAGAGGCTTTTGTACAAATTTCCTTTCATGGTGAAATCTCTGAATTGCTGCAGGTAATTTCTGTGCCTCTCCTTACTTAATGCAAATCATAGTGCCTATTTCCAGGACTGTTTTAATATTGTCCCAAATAGTAAAACAATATCATTGTAGGAAGCAACCCACTTAACTAATGGAAGCATAGAGTACTTGGAGTCAAGATTTAAAAAATTACCAAAACAGCATTTTGACAACCAGACATTACCTTTAAGACTTCACATAGAAGTCTTCAAACCTTTAAAAACATAACTACCCAAACAATCAGAGCTCTGCTCCTACAGTGATGATATAACCTGTAAAAAAATTGGCATAGTCTTTTGTAGCAAACATCAGTGACTACAAACATGAGTAATTTTGCTCTTACTCCTGCAGATATTCTGTAAATATTGACCACTTTAAGGCATATGAAAGGAAAAAAATATATTGCAATAAAATATAATTAAAAAGCAAATGTCTTCATCTCAATAATGTAAACTGAATCAACTGTGCATACAAAATTGGAATTGACTGTACAGTTGGAACATCATGATATTGGTACTGCAAAGCATTTATTTAACAGAAATGTAAACTTCATTTACAGCCAGTAAAATAAAAGGAAGATTGTTACAAAAGCTCCACAAAAAGTCAGGCCATATGAACTTCATCTATTTGGAACGGATAGAAGAGAAGCTCAGTCATAAACATGCTGAACATATTTGGAGGTATGTTCACCTGTAAAAGCAGAAACAGGAAAAATCTTGTGTCTGCTTTCCTGAAAAATAAATATACTGGTTGATTTAAATAGCCTTGTCTTTCTGCAATCCTATTAAAAAAGGACTTAATGTATATTTTCTTGTCTTTTTTTTTCCCCTGGAACTATTTTAAAACTATTTAAAATTGTTTCTTTTCCACCAACCTTGTGTCTTATAAGATATTTATATTCATTGTATTTACTTTTTTTTCCCAATGCCTTTGAATTTCATCTAGATGAAGTTTTAAAGATAATACCTGGTTGTTGAAATGTTGTTTTGGTAATTTTCTGATGTTAATTTGATCAGGGCATTCAGTCTGAAAAATCTTACAGTCGTAAACAATATTCCTTTCATGATTCTAGCCTGTATGAGAATAACTGTTCTTTTTGAGATTTGGAATTAAATGGAACATTCCATAAAGCATTTGTATTTAAACCTGCATATGGTTCTCTGACTTTCTGTCAACCACAGATTTCTTTTCTACAAACTCCCCAGTGGCTGTTATTTTACTTGTATTAAATTGTCACGGTTCGTCACATGCTTTGACCTTGGATTCTGATTTAATTACAGTATCCTGTAATTTACTTATTATCTTACATTGATGGCCACAGCTAAACTTTATTATAATGGTTTACAGAAATGCCTCATTATGAAGACAGAAGAAGGTATCAGTAAATACCTCACCCTTCTCTGGATCATAAGCTGTTTGTATTCTTTCCTCTCTCTGTGGTGGGCCTACATTTTCTGTTATCATTTCTTAAAGTCTGCAATGAAGATGAACACATTTTACACATATATTTAAAATCAGTACATGCCTTAGTCATTTATAAACACAATGCTCACCTCAGTATTTTCAAATGTTTCTTGAAAATCTTTGGCTTGGAGTTTAAAAACAAAAGTGTAAGTCAGATTCTATTGGCAATGAAAATATTAAAAAAAGATAATCATAAAACAATGACTGTCCTGTCAGAGGATCCTCTTGTTATATGTTATTGCCAAGTCTAAAATTCACATTTTGGAATTAAATTCACTATTCAGTCTCTAGTACAAATGAATTTCCTAGTAAAATAAAAGTCCCTAGTGAGTAGTGTGCTACAAACAGTAGAGAAATCTGGGGAAAAGAAATCCAGTAACAACATAATAGCCATATGTAAGTTAGGAACTGGAAATGCAGAGATTTTATATTACATTTGGTTTGTTTTAATAATCCCTTGTCAGATGTGAAATTCATCTAAATTCTTTTTCCAAAATAATGAATTTTGCTTAAAATAGAAAAATTTATATATGGGAGAAGGCTTCTAAAGATAGAACTAATACTATTTCAACACATTTATTTATCAGAAATGTTATTTGTATCTTTTGGGGGTGTTAGTTGTTAAAAATATTCATTAATTAAAGAAGACTCTTTTTCTGCAAACCATCTGGCTGTTCTTTTCCAGTCTGCCAATGAAGTCATGCTACAGAAATGGTGATATGACAGTTATTTCTTTGCCAACAGATGATACCCTCAAAATTAGATATTATGGCTTCACTGAGAAGTTCAGTCAGTAAGAAAAATATGTATTCTAATATTATGGGTGTTTTATCCCCATTTTTCTACTTATTTCTTTAAAAGCAAGCAGAGTATTAAACTTTTCCATATGCACCCACAAATGGTTTACATTTTATGTACATAGAAGTCTCTCTAAAATTGTGACCACTTAAATTAAACTTTGAAGGGAAAGGAATCTGATCTACAAAGAACTGGTGTATCTGCATTGCAGTCATGTGTAGTTATGTGGGTTTACACTGTCTGTTACATTGATCTGCTATTAATGCAAACTGTTAAGCTTTACTGTCACAGGGATACTTTATAAACAAGAAAATTAGGAGGTGATGCCAAAACCTTATCTGATTTATGTGTGAAAATTTGGGGTAGATCCACTGGCTTTGACCCTATTTCAGCAGTGAAACAGTAACAAATTTGGGGTCACAAGTTCTGTTCTGCTGCCTGTACAAAATATGCCACAAAGTAAAGAAGGATGATGAAGCTTTAGAAGTCCAGGTAAGGCTGCCTGCATGAAAGAGTTGCCACTCAAGGGTACCTTTTACTATTAAAAATGTGTTTGCTGAAAAGGAGCATCCAGAAGCCAGCTTGCAAACCATGAGGAGAGATGTCTGTTGAGCAGCTATCTTTGCTCCTTTTCATATACTTTGTAAGGATTAGGTCCCCTGAGACATTTCAAGATAATATTTTGTTTATTTTAAAGAGTTTACTGTGAAGTCTGTTACTCACTGTTTCATCTGACAGCATTAAGATGAATTTCAGTGATGCATCTAAGACTTGTTTTGTTGAACTTCATGACCATGGCATATATCATATGAATGTGTGGAGCTGCCTCCTCATCTTGTTCACAAGTCATTTCTACTGATGTTAAGAAACAGGCAGCTAAGATCAGTTGCAAGAAAGAGTTAAAGGTTTGAAATTTTGATTATGCTTAACTCCTTAAATTACAAAGTAGGCACACATATCTCAGTGCTTTTTTATTATTTTTTTTTGCTTGTTTGTCTTTTAATTGTGGAAGCTTTTTCCACCTAAGTACTTTTTTGATCGACAAAAGAAGCATCATCTTGCCTGAGCAAGCTAACCATTTTTTTCTGCTGAGTAATTCACATAAAATTTAATTAAGCCTTTGACCTGATGTCCCAGTTGCTTCTTGGCACAGGAGGAGTCTAGGCCACTTTGTTTCCTAGGAAACCAAAAAGTCCCTGTTACTGTTCCAAAGACTTTCAATTTCCTTGATTTTGTACTGCAAAATATCATGCTGTGGTAGCCATATTATCTTCTGTTGTTTGCATTTTTCACTTGGGAGGTTATAGTTAGTGCAAAGACATGCATTTGTGCTTCTAAGCTTTGTTTAACGCCCAAAGAAATGCTGCATGATTTTCCTGGTTATATGGATACTTGCTATGCTTTTCTTTACAATATGCCTTTGCCCATTGAAACACATCTGGTATTTTACTGAATGAGTCAATGATACAGTTGAGTCAGTAGACATCAGTAAAACATCATATTCAAATCATCCAAACAGTTCACTTCTTAAAACCTGGGTAATTTATTTTTTGAGGTTGAATTACTCTGTACCATGTTTCTGTGAACCTCTGAGAAGGTTACTCTAATGTATCTCATGCTTTAGGTGAAGGCTAGAGCAATTCAGCAGATTGACAGCAAAAGTAGATCACAGTGTATTTTCTGTGAACTTGCTGAATAAAACCCACAGCTGTAGCAGGCAGCATTGTTGAATTCTGTATATATCTTCAGTTTACGTTAGTGGAATTTAGCTTTCCAGTGTCAAAATAACAGACGGAAATTTTCTTGAGTATCAGAACAATGTGATAATTTATACTTTTTATATTTTGGATTTCTATTTTGGATTTCTTTTTGATGTCAGTGAAGTGGTTAGAGACCAATATTCACCGCAAAAAAAAATCAGCTCCCAAGTCTGTCCACTCATCATACCAAGTAGCTTTAAATAGGTACTATTCTTCAACTGAAACTTCTTGTACAGCTGTACATCCCTTATTTACATTTATATCCATCATATTTCTATAAACACATAGTTGGAGGAAAAAGCTCTACTGCATGGAATCAATAAAATGCATTTTAAAACCAACACATTTTAATGACTTTCAATTGTGACAACAAATCAGAAGTCTTAACATCAGTGAATACTGCTCAAATGGATTTTTATCTCTTCCAGCAGGTCACATTCCTTTGATTGAAGGACATAAGAGAAGGCTTTATGTCTGGCTCTGTTGAAATAATTAGCCAAAGCTTTATTAGTTCATATGGGCCAGGATTTCATGTTTTAATGCCAGGGAAAAAAGAACAAGTCCTCTTGAAGAACTGATGCCTTTACTTTACATTTATAGGAATGTACCTTTCCCATGGCAATTCTAAACAAACATGAGATTAGCATTCAGTTATAAAGATGGTGTTGTGAGAAAGGACTATCACTACTTCTCTGTTTCAATCTCTCTGTAATAGACCAACTCTTTTATTTAACAGATTAGATGATGACAGGGATAATGTCTTTTTACTTGTGCAAAGTCTTTAATCTTTTTTAAACGTGTATAACAAGGAAGACCTCTGTCTTTCTACACACACCACAAAAAAGAAGCTCCTCAAAAACCTTGAAGTTATGGATGGTCCATCCCTGATAATGCTCAAGACCAGGTTGGATGGGGTTTTGAGCAACCTGGTCTAGTGGAAGGTGGCCCTGCCCGTGACAGAGGGTTTGGAACAAGATGATCTTTAAGAACCCTTCTAACCCAAACTATTCTATGATTGCTTGATCGATTGATTGATCTCTTCCATGACTAATGACTTCATGTGGTTCTACAATGAAATATACTGTACATCTGGTAGTGGAGATTTTGCCTCAATTGTTTGACTTTGCAGCAGTACTTGAAAGAGAGTTGGTAGGAAGGGAATCCTTATGCAGCAAGTTTTCTTGAGAGCTGATTTATCTTTCATGTTACTGTACTCACGGTCTTAGGCAATTGGCACATGTTTTTGTGCATCAGTGAAAAGAACATAATGACTGGGACAAGTGCTGGCATCTGAATTTATAGTTTGTGTTCTCAGACATTTCCTTTCTTCTGTGAAAGTGTCTCCCTGTTCTCTCCACTGCTGTAAACTGTGTTAACTCCTAAAATAACTTTAAAATAACCACTATTATTGCAGTTTTCATCTACTGCTATAAATACATCATTCTGGGAACAATATTCATGTGATTTACCAATGCCATGAAATTTAGGATCTTATGAAATCTCTGCTTACTTTTCCTTGTATGGTTTAAAATATTCTCAGCATATTCTGTTTAATGATATTGTAATTTGAGGAGAAAAAAGATTTCACAAATATATTCTTCAGACATTGTTTATATTACCTTTTTTTCCTAAGTGCACGCAAAAGCTGCAGATGTTGTGATTTTTAATCTAGCAGTATTCTTAGTGTAATGTATTTCTTCCCCTCCACCCTGAGCACGCAACTGATGCTATGTATTCTAAAGCTATATATTCCCCTATTTCTATTTTGTGTTTTTTACGGAAATAAGTGAGAACAGCATGTTATGTCTTGGTGCTGAGCCATGCAGCCCCAAACAGTTATTCAAGATTTGTCTACTTCAGCTGCTGTCTAATCTCAAGCTGAAGCTGGAATGTGAAGCAATATTTAAAGCTTCATCTACTTCTCCTATCCCCCAAACACACAAACACCTTCAGTGCAGTTATTTAAAAAATCCCACAGTTCTTTAGCTGCTGTTAAAGCACCACTGGCTGCTCATGTCAGCAACAAGAGAAATATAGAAAGAAGAGTGAAGCACTATTTCCCAAAATTGTCTTACAGATTTGCAAGAGGGTTTCAGGAAATGGTCCTTAATACTTCATTTTAAGTATGATGAGCATTTATGAAAACCTCCCTAAGCATCTCTTTCTTCAAGAATGTACATGTTGAGTAAGCACTGGTTTCATTTTTTTTTTTAGTTAGTATTATAGAAGAATGTTGAAAAAGAATCCTGCAGCTGTTACCTTTTAAGAAAAATGTATAGCAATAGTTGGCAATATATTCTCTCACAAAATGTCTAATTTTTTAGACACTTGTAATTTTGTCATTAAACTGAATAAACCAGATATTTAGAGGGTGGAGGGTTTTTAAAATTTCTTTCTGTTTATTTTTTTCTCTTCCAATTGCATTAACTGCCTGCAAGTTCTGGGGTGCCAGGGTAATAGATTGTGAATTTTGGCGAGAAATGAAACAATAGTAAACATAGATTGGGATCAGTATGAGTGATGTTGTTCAATGTCAATAGTGACTAAAATTGCCTTCCGAATCACTCATGCTCTGTGGGTCTGTTTTCCTTAAATTAATTCCAGCTTTTTGAGGATCTTTAATTTAAATTTCATGTCATATAGTTAGTGACTCCATCTAACTCACATCACCATTTCCAGAGCAACCTGATGATGCATATTGTGGATTGTTTCACATTTCAGGACCATACTCTATTCAGTTCATTTTATTTTTCCTACCCTTTTAAAACAAAGGAATTGTTAATATTTCAATGCTACCACATCTAAAAAAAAAGGAGACTGTTAGTTTAATTTTAGCCTCTATGTGTAGTCTTGGTTTTAAGCACTACTTTAGAACTAGTGACTGGAGTACATTTCATCTTCCATACAAACTGAAGCCAATGAAAGAAGATACCTAGCAATTGTATAGTCAATTAAATACAGTAAGTGCAGTAATAAAAGTATAATAACTATTGCCGTCTTATATCCTTAGTTCTATATTTGTATAAATATAGTGGCAGACGGGAGGATGGAAAGTCAGAGCTCAGAAATAATAATTGTAAAGAAGAAAAGAAACAGTAATTGTAAAAATGAAAAGAAACAGCACAGACATGGTCTGCTCTTAGGGAGATGAAGAAAGTTAAGGATTCATACTCTCTTAGACAATGCAGTTCCAGAGGTGAGGGGTTGCAAAACTCTCAGATCTGTTTTGAATCCTCCTCCATTCTCAGGAGGCTTATACAGAAACACAACCCCAGTGTTTCACATTTATTTAGTTAAGCCTCCCTTCTTGTCACAGATGAACTTGAGATGAAATCCTGACCTGAGTGAGGCCAGTGAAATATTTCCTGGCAATTGCGTGGAACAGAGCGACACTGTAAATGCAGCACACCCTCTCTGTTTCTTTCCTCCCTTTATCTTCATCACTATCAAAGTGTAAATACTTTCCTCTCTTTAATAAGAATAACTTCCTGGTAGAAGTTACAAACAGTGTTTTGCAAAATCGATCTATAACAAAATGTAACACACAGTTCTGAGATGAAGGTCTCAAAGAGTATCTATTAGGAGATGTGGAAATACACTGTTGCCTTAACAAGACCTCATTTGAATGGCAAGAATAGATCTTTTATGGTGGTTCATCTAACCTACTGAGGTACAGTGTTTAAATTTGCACAAAAGCAATTTAAAATTGTGAAAGATTTGGATCAGAAATGTCCCGAAGGCTGAGGCCTCCATGAATGACTGGTATAAAAGAAGAAGAAAAGGACATTCTAATGATGGTTAAAAGGCATACTGGAATACTGTAAGTGTGAGATACCACATTTCCCTAAATCCCACCTTCTGTTGGGATTGGGGATAAAAGTTATTTATTTGAAGAGATACTGTATCTAACTGTCCTGTTTCTCAGACAGAGCAACCTGCTTTCTGCAGCTGCCACGTTAATAACTGGAGCAGGCCCAAAAGAAAAAGCCTTTTTCCTTGGATAAGGACTTGTTTGCTCTGAATGAAACACTACTGGTTGGGGGAAAAATCTAAAGCTGAGGTTAAAAGCAGCAAATCCGTGAATCACCTGACTTGTCTCCATCTTTGTGATATCTGGGTCAAGGCTTTCAATCCTGCAAAATAGTTTGAGGGGTTGGGTTTTTTGGGGTTGTGGGGGTTTTTTTTTGGGTTTTGGGGGGTTTTGGGGAG
>VZRZ01002847.1:475476-588144 GCA_013398175.1 Climacteris rufus
CATGGTCATATTTCAGTTTAAACATGGGAACAATTGTTCAGGGTAAAGCTCCTGTGCACTCCAGTGGTATCATTACACATGTGTTGGTCCTCATGTAATGGCTGAAGTCTAACACATACATTTTAGTAGGAATTTAACTATAATTCTTGTATCAGTCAAAATATTAGAAAATAATCAGAGTTTTCAGTTCCCAGGGGAGATCAGAGAAAAATGTTAGGCCACTCACAGCCTGTCAGTATCTGATATGCTAAGGATTGGAGAAAACTCAAAATTCAGGATTTTCCAGATAAGGCAGGCTACTCTGTGAAACAGTAGATTCTTTCTTTCTTTCTGTGAAAAAAAATGTATTTATTATATAGCTTTACTCTTAGACAGATGAAGAGCTAGTGTACAATGCCCTCAAAAATTCATCAGAATGAGGGCAAAATGTGGTATTTCTTATCCAGTTAGCTGAACAGCAATCAGATAGAGTTTAAAATCAAAAGATGACAACTACTTCACTCCTGTATCATCTTCTGCCTTGCTTTACTTTGTCTTTCTGTTTTGGTTAGCTAGTCTGCAGGAATATAATCTCTTTAAATCTAAAAAAGGAAACCCTGCAATAATCTGCCATCACCCCATGAAGTTACCCCTTTTCGTCCCTAATATAACACTGAGAAATGTGACACATGACCATTGTCATGCCAAAAGGCAAAGATGGAGGCTGAAATGGGCATAAAGCAGAAATTTTCAACAAAGGAAGGATCAAACAACACTGGAAGAGACATTGCATCTCCATTCCAGCTATCTGAATTGTGGCAAGATCATCTCTATCTAAGATATATCTAAGATATATATGAAAAAAGTATTTGATATTTTTACTCCCAAAGCATGACCTACAGTGTTTAGGAAGCCTGGTGGAATTCTCTCCTATTGTAAATTTAGATTTTCAAAAATCTTCATTTTCCAATAAATTGTAATTGTCTTAATTTTGTTCCTCAGAAATCAGCACTAAATCTCATAGTAACCACAGAGACCAGAGCTAAGCAAACCCTTACCACTCCTGGAAATCCCATTTGCAGCTGTTAACATCCTGGAAAGGAGGACACTTTGAGGGCTGGAAGCCAGAACTGAGGCCTTCTTTAAAGCCACAAAAAAAAAAAAAAAAGCATCTCTAGCACTAAAATATTCCCTGTAAGGCAAATACCCAAGTGCATATTCTGGCAGAAGACTCTCTGAGCTCAGCTGAGATCTGATTCATTACAAACTGATTATGAGCTTCAGGATTTTACCTGTTTATCCTGATTAACCTGTTTACGTAATACACAGAGATCCACTATTTGGAAGCTTTATTGCCAAGGAGAAAGGCATATATTCTTCTCTCTTAGGCAGTTAATTTCACCTGTGAGTTTCCATGGGTGCATTTACTTTGACCAGTATTATAATTAGATCCTGAACACAATATTCTTCAAAAGAGCTAATATTTTGCATGAAGTCTATTCCAATGGATTACATTTCCTTAAATTAGAATCTCTCCAACTTGGATCCCTTGCCAAGGTGTGTTGAACCTGTTTGCTTTCTGCTGAAGCTTGTTGAGGGCAGCTCTTGGCCTATTTGCCTGACAATATCTTTTGCCCCTGGACGGTATCTCTGACAAAAAAAAAATCTGTTTGTCCTTACGGCAAAAGAAGGAAACAGATGCACTTCTTTCCCTGTCCTTTTGTTTGATTGATATGCACCTCATACATAGAATTTATGGCAAAAAGTGGAGAAATCCTCTAGTCAGCTATTGGCAGGGCAGGTCTGTTGCTATAAAGAGGGAAAAAAAAATCCCTGGGCACTAATAAATGTGATGGATTGAACTATTCATACATTCTTTCTAACTTCCACTAAAGTTTTTCTGTCAACCAGGGTTTCCCTGGTAGGCTTTTTACTTCTTTTCCTTTAAATTTTTTTGCCTAGTTGTTCTTCAAACATAATTTTCTTCTTAGGGGAAATTAAATCCTATGATCCCATTACAAATTCAAATCAGTTGTTTTATGCTAGTTTGCCTTATTTTATGCTAAATTACATATCTTAATTGTGATTGTACAGTCGGTCATTTTAAATTGAACTGGGTGCTTTGCTCACTGCCAGGTTTACCAGGCTTCACAAACTCTGAGATTTGTGGCAGGAAGCCTGGATCAGCTGTCTATATAGTTGTGTATGCTTAATTTCAGGTCTTGACAGGGTATATTTTCACACCAGAATTCACTGATTGCCAAAATATGTTGGCTTTTAGCCTAGTCCTGTCCCAGACAGAAGAACTCAAGCCATTGGCGACTCAGAAACTCATGAAATAGGAAATGGAATACAAACAGATTGCTATTTAAATACAATGCCAAAAAGAACCTGAAAGAGCAGTATGTTCACTTCTGCACAAATGGTACAAGAAATCTAGAAAAGAAGATGTCTGGCTTCCAGTGAAAGCCCTGGTTGGAGAAACCTTGGGAAGGGGTGCAATGAACGGGAAAGTATGTTATGAAAGTTGGAAGGAACTGTGCCATGGGCAGCTTAGTACTATATGCTAAGGAGAGCTTAAAGTCAAATCAAATTACCACTCTGGCTGCTTTGATGGAGTCTGTGCAGGTTCATCTGTGTGGAACACAAAATCTGTATGGATCAACATGCAGGGCCTCAGCAGGGAGAACACAGTGCAGGGTCTATATCATTGACAGCCCAATCAGGACGGCAGTACTGATTGCAATGTGCAGAGACAGATATGGTCAAGGAGGCAGCAAGGGCAGAAAAAACAACTTTATTGGATTACTTCAATTACCCCCATCCTAACTGGTCAAACGTCACAGAGGAGCATGAAGCACAGTTGAAATGTGGTTGCTGACTGAGTTCTCGAGAGGAAGTAACATCTTTAGCTTGATGCCAAACTATGTCCAGGATCATGTTAAGAAATCTGTTTTCAGAAGTGCTGCCCTGCAACTGTGGGCCTGAGATTCACAGGTCACTATCCCAATGGACTTCTCTACAGATCCAACACAGCCGCATTCAGTTTCGAAAGCAACCATGTAGAGATGAGGGAGTTTGTTTAAAAGAAAAAGGAACAGTTAAAAGTATATGTTACTGGGTAGCACTAGAAGGACATGTTTCAAGGGAGAAACAGAGAAGTACTTGAAAGGGAGATCTAGTCTGCTTCCCCAGAGGGAATAGCTAAAGACCTTTCACACCTGGCTTAGAGGAGAAGTTATAGGGTTAACCAAAGCATGCGTGGCACTGGGAGGATGAAGGGAGGTTGACTTCATGATCAATCCCAACCAAGAAAAACTGATGGTCAAATGGATCTAAAAGAATCCAGGTTCAAAGCAAACAAATTGGTGTAGTTCTTCAGACAAGAGAGAGAAATTCTGTCAACTTCCTCACCGAAGGCTTTTGAGGTGCAAAAATTTCAACACAGTTCAAGGGGAGACACGTCTTGAAGGAGAGAGATTTTTGTGGGTTACCAAGCAGATAAATCATAGAAGGCGATGGGAAGATGGGATGGAGATGGGAAAACTGTTGAAGAGAAATATCATACAAGTTTGTTCTGTTCTTAGTCTTCCCTAGGCATCTGTTTATGGTTACTGTTGTATTCCCCCCAGATACATTTATTGTGCCAGGGGAAGCATAAGAGTTCAGGGAAACTCAAGGAAGAATCATCAAATTGCAGAGAGAGCTTATCCTGTCCTATTTCATGAGAGATAGTTATTATTAGCAACAGAACAGTGGGCTAGACAAAGAGTTCATAGGGTCTATATTGCCCCAAACAATCTATTTTCCAAGCCCAAAGGGAAACTGGTGATAAACAAGTTTAAGCCTGCTAGTATGAGATGCAACTACACTGAGTCACCTGTCCCCATGGCTGCTACCTGAGATCTGGTCACATCTGGCAGAGGCACTTTGGAGTGCCTGGGAGCACTGGTCAGCTTTTCACTCATCAAACCCATGTTCTTGACACCTGAATGTTAAAGAAAAGGCAGAGAAATGGGCAAGGCAATAAGAGTGATCAAATTCATCTATTTTTATAGGAAAAAACCCACCTGTCTTGTCGATGAGTCCCCCGTTGTCACAGGATAGAAAAGCAGGAGAAAGATGCCAACCAGCTGTGTAAAAGTCACTGGGCAGACTTTCAGAAAGCAGAATTTCTGCAGCTTTAGCAAAGTGACAATCTCTGAATTCAGAGCAGTAACTTCAGTGTATATTTTCTTACACACCTCTCTGCCTTTGAATAGAATAGAACTTGGTAATGCAAATAGTCACAGTCTTTCTCTTCTCTTGTATTATTTTTGACTAACCATATAAATATAGTCAGCACTAATTTGCATGCAACCTAGGAATCTTAACATGCTTTTAAAAAGGATTAAATCAATAGTGTTCTGTAGACACTATATTTTTTTTTTATATTGCAACAGACTGAGGGCATAAGTGTCCATGTTGCACTGATTTATATTCATCTTTAGAATTCTAAAGAAGTTTATCATTTTCTATTAAGCTTAATAACGGAGCCCGAAAGTACATAGGAAAGGTCTTTCTTCATTTAAATTGAAACCTGTTGTTCTTTTCTGCAGTAGATTATTTTACTGTTTTTGAATAGCAGACCACACACTAATTTTCTTTCTCAAAAAAAAAAAAAAATCTCACATTGCATGGTCCAATAAAATAAACCCTGAAAATGAGTATTTGCTGCTTGTATATTTTACTTAACCGTTTTATAAGAAAGCAGCCTGCTTGACCTTTTGAATCATTTCAAAGATTCAAGAGTCAAGTTGTATCTTGATATATATGTACTTCTAAGAGCTTGCTTCTTTAGTAAGTGAGTCATCATTAGAAGCTACAGAAGCATTTGGCAATGAGGTGCAGCATGTTCTGTTGGTAATTACATCATGAATATAATTATCAAAGTCAGTGAATGCACATGTACATTCCCCTTTATGAGAAGGAAAACATCAGTGTTTTTCATATTATTTCTAGGGCTCTTTTATTTTTTCAAATTTTTATTTAATGATATTTTAAGTAAAAAGACCAGTTATTGCAAATAATGCATGTCAATAATTGAACCTCTCAAGAAAAATACTTCATAAATACAGTACGCCTGAGCTGAAGAGAAGACAAAGAAACAAAGGTCTAAATCTGTTTTATAGTACTTTCATCAGATGAAAAGAGATCCCTATAAAGACCATGACCAAAAGCTCCTCTGTAGTCTTTATATTCCTAGCCTTTTTGGAAACACTGGTAAAATTCAATATAAACTCAGTTATATTCCTGCCAAAATTGTGTGCCAGCAAATATGAGATTCAGTTGGTAATGGTCAAAGTTATATTGATTTGGCTTATCTTTGTTATAAAGTGCAATGAATACACAAAAGAAAAGATGGCATCTTTTCCATCCATTCCAAAGAAAAAACACATTTAGTTTTTAATATACTTTCATATACCTCACTAGGATAAAATGAAATCCCCTGGAAATAAATGGAAGAGATTTCACTAACTTCAAAGAATTTGGACTAAGTTTGTGGTTTGACATCATTAATGTCAAAAAAATTTCCAGCCATGAATAGAATTATGAAACAAGATGGATGTAGACTGAAAGGACAAATTTGTAAGGTCCAGATGCTCTCCCAGGTACTCAACCTAATTAGAACCTTATTTTTGCCTAGACACTTTCATTTCTTCAAGACTACTCAAGATGTTTACAGTACTCCACAGCAACAAAGGCAGCAAAACCTCCAAATAAAATTAGCCTGGAAAAAAGAACCTGCATTTTTACTTTTATCAAATTAAGTTTCCACAAACACTGATATGAACAGTGTATTGTTTTCAGGGATGCTGGCAGGAAGCCAGAATGTGAGGAATAACTTTTAGATGGACTGTCCTTTGACAATTTTACATAGGCAAATTTTGCACTACATGAATGAATGTGTAAAAAGAATTTATTCTTATTTAATACCAGTACTTTCAAGGAAGAAAAGTGCATTCAAAGCTCATTTACCAGACTTTTTTTTCTTCAAACTTCCGTCAACACAAAAATTAAAATACATATTTGTTAGTGAGACAAATGCCATCCTTTAGGGATATATATTTGAAGTGAACTCAATTTCAAAACTAAGTGGGTTTTTGAATTCTAAATTCAACATTTTATTTCCATTTCATCTAAGCTTTATTTACTATTAAAAATATTCAAATAATGAGATATTTTCTGGCTGAAGCAAGTTGTAAAATGCAATCCACCTCAATCTCACTAAAATAAAAACAAAAAGGAAAAATGCAGCCAAGGATTTTTACTGCTGCTTATTTCACACAACCGACTTGAAAGCATTTTATGCTAAAACCCCTGAGGACTAGATAGGATTTAAGAGACTTAGTGCTGCTTTCAAAATTTGGCTAAGGAACACCTGCCCCTGCCACTGAGGCTTGCTTACAAATGTGTGCTTCTGCAAGGATGTGTACAGGATCTGGGGGGATTTTTAGGGATCCATAAACTGGCTCTGTCAGAACTTGTGCATTGGCTTGGGCCAGTGCTGTGCTGAAGAGGCACCACAGGACTGAGAGCAATGCAAGGCACCCCTGCCCTCACCGGCGTTTGGTGGTACAGGCACACGGAGCACAGTCACAGTCACACTGCTCCTGGCTGGACAATAGCCTGGGTGCCAGCCTGGGGACATCAGACTGAATGGGGTAGAGTGGACTAGGGATATTTCTGGGGTGGTCATGAAGGATCTGTACCAGAACACACAGGATGACTTCCTTGGGACACTAGAGATGAAATAATATGTATGTGAGTAAGGAATAGCAAAAGACCTCTCTGTATCCCATATGGGTAGGTGCAAGTGCTAATGGATTTTCTGTACAACAGCTGATTTGAAGCATAGTGTCCCAGTGTATTACCAGCCCATATACCCACAGATCTACCCTTTCCAAAAAACCTCTATGTTCTGTGCATTGTGAGTTTTCAATTCGTATTCCAAGCAGTAGTCCATTCACTCAGTCTCATTTAAGCAGGTCCCACTGGTGACAGCTGAAGTCTCTTAATAGCTCTTAAATGGAGCTAGATATTTCTGCAGGGTGTGCTGCAGAAACCTACATCACCGGGAAAAGCATGTGTGCCTGCTCTATTTCCTTAGAGGGATGAACAGCCTTGCCTGTGGCCATTTGCACTAGCTTCTTGCAGATGCAACTGCTCTGTCCACAGAGTATATGCTGGGATATCTTCCACATCAAGTGCATTCTGTTTCTTGAGACCTCAGTCTCATGATGCTTCTCAGATTTTCTCTTAATTTCTTAAGTACATTCTTGTTACTGCATGTTTCTGTAAATTGTGGGTTAGGTAATAAAGGCCATCATAGAATTGTCTGATCTCCAGGGCTTTCATTCTTCTCCGGTTCTGTTGTGTAGCCTCCCAATTGCTATCGTTTCTTCTAAAGTGAAATCAGAGTCAGTAAATAATCTTTTTTCCAAGATTCAGATCTCAAGTTACAAACCAAGATCTGAAATTACAGAACAGATTTCTGTAATAGATTACAAATATTTTAGAAATGCATTTTAGTTTTTTTCACATGCAGCTGATACTATGCATAACACCATTTTTAAAGGGGTGTTATATTTTCAAGAATTCATTACCATAAGCAGAAAATTTTCCTGGTCAAGCATCTTTTTCAGAAAAAAAACCCTTCCGTTTTTCATTCCTTTACTTTCTCTCACCATCCTCATTTCTTCCCAGTTTTTACTCATCTTGCTTCTACTAAATGATCTTTCCAAACAGCTGCTGCCCTGAGTCACTCTTCTCATCTCGCATGAGACCTATGTTGGCAAATTTCTTTTCCGAATTTTCCTACATAAGTTTTCTGAAGATCTGGTTCTTTCCTAGCTGTGGCTGTGCTGAGCAGCCCTGAGCTAAGGCTGCTGCGATTTACAGACTACATGTACCTTCACCCTAAGGATGCAGTCCAGTAGACATTTTCAGAGCACGTCTAGTGGAACAGACCCTGTGCTAATAAACAGTTTTTCTTGGATTATGCTAAGAAAGACAGAAATTACAAGAAAAGAAGAGTTACATTAACTTTCCTTGTATTGACCAAATTAGGATTCCTTTTTTTGTGTCACATAACATCTATCTCTTTTTGTAGAACATTGACAATTCTATGGATTTTTCTTTGACTCATCCTGGCTAGACTATGGTGATTTGCAATGAAAGTGAAGTTTATATATATTTTTTTTTACTCAGAGACCATACTGATGCTATGTTTTAGAGAAATGTTGTACTACTTTTGGTTTGCTATTTGTGCTATTGTTTCTTTTGTCATCTATGTTGTCCTTTATCTGTCACACCAGTTCACCATTTTAGTGGTTTATTATTCTTAATACCTTTTTCCCACAACAACATATGATTTAATCTCTTATGGTCTGTTTTACCAGAATGTTTCTGTGTAACAGATACGTACGAAAAACATATTTTATGTAGTCATCTTAATACACCTTTCATAATTTAAAAAGCTAAAAGTTTTGTTTTGATTTTAGTTTACATAGAGATGTCTCTTTTTTTAGTGAAGTAAATAAATCAAATGAAAAAAGTAGCAATTTTTTTATTCAAGTGTTAAAAATACCTATAACCACAATGTTAAAACATGACATAATTTTGTGACTTTTATATTTCAAATCATTTAGTAGGAAAAAAGGACCTAAATACTTGATGAAACATTTGATATGTATTACATAAGATATTCATGTCTGTCTTCTCTGTTTGTATATATGTATATGCATGTATATGCTAAAACATCCTGTCTGTTGTATGTACATATGCATGTGTGTATGTAAATTCTCATGCTGAGTAAGCATAATTTGGGAAATTTTGAAATTATTTGAAAAACATGAACTGCAGTTCATATACATAAATCCACCACCCAAGATGTGTGGTTTATCTGATTTTAGCAGATTCTGAGCTGCACGTTGTTTTTCTTGGAAGAAATTTTCTAGTATTTTCTTGTCTTCAAAACAGGCTCCTTTCTTGTTACACATACTTGAATTTAGTTCACCTCTGGGAAAAAAATAGATTGAAATAAAAGCATTTTCTGCTTAATCTTAAATAAGATTTTTGCATCCATTTTTAAGGTACACACTCATGCCCCCATAATCCAAGTTTTTCTTGTTTTTTTTTTTAATAATAGTATAAATACCCAGAAAAACATATATAACCATAAATATATAGAAAAGAAACATGTTTCTCTATTATAATCAATTGGATTTTCTTCATAAGAAACAATTTGGAAATATTACTCAGCTGCACTTGAAATGCATTGATTAAATTATGTATTGTCAACACATTCTGAGGAATACATGAAAGTTACCAAATGCTTGTTTAGTTACTAGAAAACCTCATTAGCAGAGGAATAAAATAGCTCATAAACGAATCTCATTATTTGTCTGTCTCCTTCTGCCATGCCAATAACATTTAGATTTTCAAATTACATATTCTGATGTGAGGCACGCAGCAGGTGTGTGTGTGATGGGACTACTTCTGTTGGATGTTGCTTAATCTCTGTGTCATGTGAAAAGCTTCCCATTCCCACAGCTTTATACAACATATCAATGGTAATGGATTCATAATCATTATCAAGCTTGATAGAGGTTTGACTACCATGACAGATGTCTTCTCAGTTTTCCTGTTGCATATATTCTTTCCCCTCTGGAACAATGCTTACATAAAATTCCAGTATTAATGTATCCCTTTTATGTTGTTTTGTATCAGTCATTGACTGCAGTGGTCAATCTTTTAATTCAGATGAGTAGGTAATTACAATCAAATGCCAAACACATCAGCAGAAATTCAGCAACTGTCAAGCAAACCACAGTGACCAGAATTATTTCTCCCTGCTGAAGATAGCACATGGATGTTATCGCATGTTTATGCACCTAAGTAGTGTTTCCATTGGCAACAACAATACTTACATGGTATATTTTGTCTGAACAAAAGGCAATAAGTAAATCTATTCTTTCTCCTGCTTATTATGAGTTTAATTCAAATGAGTGTGCAATAGTGCTGACCAACTGCTGTACTGTATTTATTATGGTAAATATAAAACAGCAACCACAGTATACATAAAACAACAAAATAACTCAATGGTCCTCTAAGTCCTTTAAGGAAAAAGAAAATAATCAGCATGTTTTCTTTTGACAACAAAGTTTTTGTCCCTGGATCTCTTATTTCCGTATATTTGCTCTGTTGGTCGTTTGATAATGAATTTCCAGAAAACTGCTGTAATGAAAAAAACAGATGTATTCTACCTAAAGAAGGTTCTTTAAATTCCTGAGCTTGATATTTTCCCCCTTCCTTCACTTCAGGTTCTGTGCTTTGTGGTGCAGCCAGCTAGATTCTAGAGAGCTTCCTCAGGAGTTCAGGTCATCCATCTCAGTTTACAGCACTCATGCACACGGAAACCAACTTATGTGTGCTCTGCTTATATCACATACATTTTCCCCAAATTATTCACCACTTGTTAGACTAGAACTGTAACAAACAGTTCTCCTCTGCTGAGAACCTCCTGCGACCTGTGTGGAATCTGAGCTTTTCTGCTATTCCTGCTCTCTTGGAGCATGCTACAGAAAACCTCTCCCCCTCAGGACAAAAGGGGACTTTTTGTTAAGTTCAGTGTATTTTAGACTAACAGAAAAGTAATTTAAGAAGGAGGCCAGTGGGTTCAGCTTTTGTGATAAAGATTATTGTGTTTTTTCAACAACTTATGAATTACCTGCAAAGAGTTAACTTTTCTATGTGAATTCATGTGTTTCTGCCATTTTCATACAATAATGGAATCACAGAGTAGCAGGATCCCAAGAGGGATCTACTGCATTCCTCTATTACAAGACAGAATCAGCTATACAGATTCTGACATACAGTGATCTACCTAGTTAAAATTTCTACTAGTGGCATATCCAGAGCCTTCTTGGTCATCGCTTCCATTATTTCATCATCTAACTAACATTTTTTACTGCAGTTTGAACCCATCCTTTCCTATTTTTTACCAGTCCTGTGCATGAATAAATTATTATTCTCGGCTTCTTGGCAAAAAATATTTACATGCTTAGTCTGGTCTTTTCCCCTATTCCCAGACCAGGGGAAGACTAGCTCCACTCTTCTCTCCTTTAGGCTACAAAGAAGCAATTATTATCTATGAAGTAATGAAAGCATTGAATGAAATTAAATCTGGTTTCTAAGGTTTTCTGTAAAATACTTATTTTCTCTTATGCCCTTGAATATTTACATAAGTAACTGATCTCCAGATATGAATATGCTGATCTCCAGATATGTTTGCACCTTCTTTACATTAGTTTCTTTAAGAATGAGTTCCTGGCTTGCTCTGGAGCATGCATTTAAAACAACTGACTTTAAATATTTGTTTGATTAATTGTTCCAGGGTCTTCCCTGGGAACTGAAATCAAGCTGATTAGTCTTTAATTTCTTGACTCTTTTTTAAAATCTTGTAGTATATTTGTTCTTACTAAGCTTTCAGCACCTCATCATTCACCACCACTTTTCAAGGACAGTAGCTTTGTGATTGCTTCAGACAGTGTTTCAAATATCCTATATGAAACTATTCTGGTCCAAATAATTTGAAAACTCTGAAAGTATATGTGGACTCCTTAACCTTCTTTTACCTTATTCTTCCCTTCATTTCCCTGTATCTATCTACTTTAGGCACCACTTCACTGAATTTTAACAACAGAAATGTAGACCATAATGTATGAAAGTCTCTGTTCCTCGTTTCTAGATCATATGTACAAACCAGGATACATGCCAAGAGAATTCCCAAACCAGTCAGGGAGTTGCCTAGTGAGTACAAATAGCTCCAGGGCTAGGCAATCCTGGTAAAGAGGCACATGTGGTTCACAAGCTGGGGATGACTTGGATTCTAAGTGCCTGAACTTGAGTTCAGGCAAGATTTAAGCAGATTTAATCCCTATCCTTGCTTTCTTCAGAAATTTTTCATTTAAAAAAGAAAAAAAAAAGAAGAAATTGAAATTTTTCCAGTGATCTACACATAAGAATTTTCTTTTTAGAAATTGTAGTAATTCCAGGGACTGACTAGATAAAACTAAAGTGAAAAATTATGGCAACTCTGCATTTTTAATAAATACAATAGGGTTACTGTTGGTAAGTGTCTTAATAACATTAAATCAAATATGTTGATATTTCCATATAACTTCAAAACTGCAAAGGCTTTAAACACTCACGTAGGCTGAGTTTAGAAGTGATCATGGCTCTGAGGATTTTCAGGTAAGCAGGTGAGGTTTGCTGTCAACGAATGCAAAGTCTCACAGGCCATGCAGGGAACTAAACAACATAAAAATTGGAGAAGATAGAAAAATTACAATGAAGCAGTTTCAATTTTGTGAAATAAAATTTGTTTTCTATTTTGCAGCTTTCCTAAAGTTGTTCTTTCAGACCACATGGGTCTGTGACGGGAGAGGGCTCAGCAACAATTATTTTCCTTTGATTTGAAGGAGCTCAGCCTGTCAGGGAAGTGAGGACAAAGTAAATTTCCTCCTGGACCTGGACTTAGCTTCAAACAGGGAAAAGGAGATTTGGACATGGGTTTCAGGTCACAGAGACCCAGCTCATGCTCAGAGAAGCTGTTGAAGAACAGAAGGAGCAGGGGCCTATGTGCAGCACCCATGTGTGCCAGAGGTCTGCCAGAGAAGTGTCCAGCACTGGCAGCTGTACCTTTTCCTGGTGCTCACTGAGTGGTCACAGCCTTCCTGGAGCCACTTGAAACATGAAACAGGTCTGCTGTCACTTTAACCTGCTCACCTCTCTTCTTTAGTTACCTTCAGCAAAGTTTGAAAATGAAACTAGGAAATACATGTGGGAACTGCTCAGGTCTAACCTATAAACACACTTGATTTCCAAGTATAATGAAAATAGTATGTCTATAAACTCCAGACAAGATCAAAATCTCTCTGTCGTAGTTACTGTTAAAAGCACAAGGGGTCAAATTCAACCTGGAAACAACCCTAAAAGCTGGCCTGATGTGGTAATCTTTTACATATTGAACTGGGATTGTGGAATGCACTTGGGCCAAAACTAGCAGCTCAGGAAGCAGCAAACCAAGAGCCTTGAATCTCCTGAACATGCATGACAGAGCTGATGGGCAGTCCAGATGGGACTCCTGGACTACCAGAGATGGATCTGTCATTTAAGGAAGTGGCAAAATATTTTCAAAATTAATTCAAGTTGTTTAAAGAGCTACATAGAGGCTGTGAGGAGACTTTTCTTCTCTGAAACAAGAACCCATCCCAAAAGGGACTGTGCCTCTGTATAGCCTCCACAAAATGGCAAAATGTTTCTTTACAAGAGGAGGGTTGGTGACATCCTCTCCAGCAGTGACAAACCAACCATTCAAGCATTCAAGCAAGATGATGATGTTCTCCACCCCCGGGAACAGCTGATTTCCAGAAAGGAGGCTTGTGTTTGTACCACCCATCTGGGCCTGTGCATTTGTATGTAAACACAACAGTACAGGTTGTGACACGATTTTCACTTATTTAATGAAATGGCAAGTCATATACTTAATTAAAAATATACTGAAAAAAATAATTTTCAATGAATGATTCCTCTCATCCATAAAAATATCCTGTCCTTTATTAATACAATCAGACTTTAGTTCCTGCTTGACTGTAAGAGGGTGTATGCTATTCATTTTGGATTTTATCTCTTCATGTTTCACAATCAGTAATTCATGCTTCATTAAGCAACCACTGACATATTCAAAAGAAGTCTGGTGAGCTAGACCAGATTTCAAGTTTGAATTAAGAAAATATTTTGTTTTGTTATTTAATCTAGACTAAGACTGGAAAAAATATATTGAGCATAACTGTCAAATCATCACAGGCCTTCCAGTTTTGCCTGCACAGGCACAAAAGATGATCAGTGAACTTTTCTACAATACATGTAAATTAAACTGTAATAAACTACTGGTTTAGAATGAGGGAAAATCTAGAATGATCTAATGGTTAAGATACTGTCATACATGTTGGAAATATGCTAGTGCAGGCTTTCCTGAAGTCACATCTCTATTAAATGAGACCTCTGGCTACAGGTTACTTCTTTGTTTCTGACTGGCCTCTTCAGCTGTCTATAGTTAACAAACCCAACACCAAATGACTCTTTAAATAGTAAAGAAAGAAACAAGATGATATGCCATGATTCCATTAAACAGTTTTAACAATGTCATGACTGATGTTTTTGTACCTTTCTAAGATATAGTCTAAAATATAGTAGATTTGTTAGCACAAGTCATTCAGGACTTCAAAAAGAAAAAAAAAGAAGAGGAAAGAAATAAAGAAAAAAAGAAGGGATTTTGTGATCATAATGCTCTGTTCTACAGGGCTTGAAAATTAATGTTCTGTATTTAGATTCTTTAGATTCTTTAGATTGAATGATACTGCATCTAGTGTCTATGGGTGTAGTTCCATACTGCCATATGTCTGCTGGCAAAGTTGGTTTGAGAGGTTCCCATCTTAAGGGTTGGGTTCCCACCACCACCCTCCTGAGTTTTCCTCCCTCTCAGTGGTGTTGATTAAGTTATTTGTGAAGCCATGCCACAATATAGTATGAGGGATCAAGCAGTAGCACAGCCCTGCAGAGATCTGTACATGCCCAGCTGCAGGGATGAGTGAGAGGGATTGAGAAAATGTGGCTTAGGGAATGTGGGACCTTCTTTAGCTAGGATTGACACTAGTGAGATGGGCAGGAGACACTGCCCAAGTGACAAACACACGTTGAAAGGGGTGGGGGGAGGAAATGAATGTATGATTTAAGGGCAAGGAATGCAAAATTTTGTTTTATTTTTTTCTCAGAGCCTTATTTTGGAAGTATCAGTTCCCTGATGTGGTTCTCAGCACAGGAAGAGTGGTAATGGCTTGGGTGAGAAAACAGTACACGCTGATGAGGGTGTAGGGAGGAATCTCTTAAGCAAATACTGCTGCTGGTGGTTTGGTGTGTGGAAACCACAGGGTAGGCTCCCTGTGGGAAGCGGTTGGTGAGGCTGATTGCCTGAGGCAAACCACCAGCAACCAGCAGCATCACTCCAAAGCCCACCACCAGGAACACACAGGGGAGAGAGACCAGGACTGAACCTCCACCAGGGTCTTCTGCTCCCTGTAAGTCACAGGGATAGTGGTGGAGTGGATTGTTCTCCTGCACTCACTCGTGCAAATCCTGCCTGTGTCATAGTTTAGTGCAGGGGAGAGGGTTGGGTCTAGCTACTACCAATCATTTGAGATACTGCCTCACCGACACAAGCTGTAAAAGTGGTTTTCTAACACAATAGGTGGGGCTTTGTATTCTTATGGTGCTTAATCACAGTTTCATGACAGTTTATTGCACTTGCAACTATTATATCAGATCCATAATTTAAAACTGCCATATGCTTAGAATTACTAAACTAGGATTTCATCAAGGCAAGGGATAAGGTGTGAGGGTCTTTTTTTTCTTATTTATTTTTCATTTAAAAATTTAATTAGGTAAAAATAATCTGAAGCACTAATTTAAAAAAAAAAAAAAAACCAAAAAAAAACCCCCAAACAACCCTAGAAACATCTATTACAAACTACACTTAAATTTTAGACCTTTGTTCTTCAAACACCTCACCATGGCAAAAGTAAAAGGAATCAATCTCTTTGCCCTCATCTACCCACATATCCACTCCTCAGAAGAAAACAAATCTTAACAAAAACTCAATGTTGTATCGCCATGCTTTTACTGAAAAATTTCAGTAGAGCAGTGATACATTCTTATCTATAGAATGAGAGTGCACATGATGGCACACTGACTGCTTCTCCAGGATCACTCTCACATAACAGAATCTCTCAAGCAGCTGGAAATGTCAGCCTTGTGCTAATTTGCAGAATTCGTTAATGATCTTGGGAAGCTTTGAAACAAGGTGATTCTTATGTCCCCCAATTCATCAAGACAGTTGTGCTCAGCAAACTACTTAAATACACACTTATCTTTACACATATTTAATATATACATATATAACATATACATACTTAATAGATGCATATATATTATAAACATATATAACACACAGATAGACAGACAGACATATAGCTATAAAAGGATTTTTGACTTTTCTAGTCATGGGGTTTTCTAGTCTAGTTTCAGTGAATCAAAACCTGAGAGATGATGGAGAAGAAGCTGAACCAGAAAGACTTGAATGTTGGATTTTCCAGGGTCAAATCTTGCAACCAAAATTCTTTAAATAATTTTGGCACCAATGTATATGGATTATCTTCCTAATGTACCAAATTTCAGCATGTCTGCTCACAGATTGGAGTTCTTGGGCTTCTTTCAAAGAGCCTCTGACTTGCATTGCAGTTTAATGTTATGTTGTAATAACACACTCAACAACATCTTAACCTATTTAAATGTAGATTAGTTTTCTCTTGATCCTTAATTATATCCTTTCAAAACAAATTTCCATCTGTTCTTTAAAGTTTCCATCATCTTATCTTGGGAAAGAGACATAACAAAATGCAGCCTATTTCCTTGATATGTAAATAAAATAAAATACAACTCCACTTATAAAAACTACCCTTTTCCCAGGTTTAAAGGAGCTCCATTTTTTCCATTCTTGACGAATAAATAGGCAAGGCATTTGTGATATTTATGAGACTCCTGTTTTCACAAAAGTTGAACAAGGTCTTTTCTCACATTCTTAGATTTAGACACATAGCCCTTTTTTTGACTGGACCTAAATCCAAAATGAAATCCTGTCTGAATGTGGTCAGCAGAATCTGCCAACTTTCTTCTTAGTTATTACCATACATGGTTCTATCTTCCCTTTTGAATATATCTCTAAAAAGATAGGTTTACCTTGTAAGAAAAATAGAAATCTAGAACCTAATAATTTTTTCACATTATGGACACCAAACTATTCCTTTTCTTTATGACTTCAATAGCCTCCCTACAAAGTGGTAAAGTTCTGACAGACTTCCTATTTATTTACGTAAATTAAAGCAATGAGATTTAGGTCTGTCAGTGACAAGGGTGAGATAATATTGCCTGCTACCTTCCATGAAAAATACCGTGAAAGATACACCTGTTCTTCAGCATTTTCCATTTAATTTTTAAAAATTAAATTAAAATGATAGAATCACAGAATCATGTAAGGATTTAGGTTGAAAAGGACCTTTAAAGGTCATGTAGTTCCACCTTCCCCTGCAATGTACAGGGACATCTTCAACTAGATCAGGTTGCTCAGAGTCCCATCCAAACTGACAGTGAATAATCCAGGCATGGGACATCTACCACCTCTCCGGACAAGCTGTTCCAGTATCTCACCTCCCTCACTGTAAAAAAGTTTATTCCTTTTATTTAGTCTGAATTTACCCTCTTTCTGTTTAAAGCCATTTTGCCTTGTCCTGTCACTACATGCCCTTGTAAAAAGTCCCTCTCCACTTCTCTTGTAGGTTCCATGGAGGTACTGGAAGGTGCCTCAAGATCTCCCTGATGCCTTCTGTTTTTCAGGTTGAACAGCCCAAACTCTCTCAGCCTGTCTTCACATAAGATTTGTTCCATCATCTGATCATCTTTGTGGCCCTCCTCTGGATTTGTTCCAATAGATCTTGCTTGCACTTGGGACCCCAGAGCTGGATGTAGATCTTCAGTGACAGTCACACCACAGTGGAGCAGGGAGGCAGAATCATGTCCCTCGACCTGCTGTCCACACTGCTTTTATTATAAAATAATTTCCTACATGATATGGTTCTAAAAAAAAACTGTAGGAGCTGAACAGGGAGTAACCAATGCAGAACTGCTTAAGGGTTAAGGGCAAATCTACATGCAGGAATGCTCGGGGGCAAACTTACCTGCTGCAACATAATTCAGTTCTGTCTCACATTAAATTATATGAGCTTTAAGTGAAGGTTATACTGACTTAATGTGTTGGCTTTCAATATTGTGGGGAAAATATTCAGGACCTCTGCACTTGTTATCTGCTACAGAATAAATTACACAATATGGATTAATATAGGGCATAGCATTATGGTGCTGAGCACCATCAGTTTCCTCACTTATTTCAGTGAGGTTCTAATTCAGTTGCCCGCTGATAATAATCAAGGACTAACATTTCCAGCTGTTGTAACCTAGAGGGCATGGCACAGAGTTGCACAGTGGGTGAAGCCTTACTTTGCTGCTAAGTAGGGACTGTTTTGTAAAGGTGCCCATCTATTGTTCCCCTTACTGGAAACAAACATGGAAAGTCTAGAGTCCAGGGATAGACAGATTCAGGGTCTGCAGTGTACCATCACTGATGTCTTATTTTTATGACTGCAAGAATCCATATTTCCATAGTAGTAGTGAAAAATAGTAGTTCTCATATTTCCCAAACTTTCAATACAAAATTTGGAAGGCAGAGAAATTCCAGAAAAAAAGCTATTGAATCTTAAGGAAAATTAAAATAATGATAATTTGTATTTTCCAACTATCTACCGTGATTGTCAGGTACATTATTCTATCTGAAGTACAGCTTACAGCGTTTAAATAATAGCTTGTCCAATTCCAAAAGTACATGTAGACTATGTGAAACATTTGCAGAAATCCAGACAAATCTCACGTGGATATATTATGACCAATCATAAAATTGCGTTTCCTGCCAGAAAAGTTAATCCATGCTGCAAGTAATTTATTTACTGGTGAATAGATTTTTTTTAGTTCCATTCTGAGATGCAGGAAATTATTGTAAACAAAAGCTCCATGCCTCTGTTTGCCACGTGTTCAAATCAAAGTTAGATCTGAAAGCATAGAAGATGCAATTCTACTAAAGTTCACTCTGTTACAAGGCTCTAAGTCAACAGGTATAGTGGCTGGCTCACAAGTTAGGGAGGTAGAGGTCAATAAATTTACAACTCAGAGCGAAATAGAAACTATTTTGTAACGATCTTTGAAAAATTATAGAATGTGATGCATAATTGAAAGCAGAAAATACACAGGGATAGGTCTTCACCAGATAGATGTAAACAAACATTTTTCAAAGGATCTGTACTGAATTCCCAAGTTTTCTGGCTTTCATTTTATTTGTAAGTGAAGTTGTCAAGTTAATCCTTCCTCAAGCATGCACAAGTACTCAAAAAGCTATCTGTGTGATGGTCACCTTCATGAAAATTGCCTTTACTTCAAAATTTATAAAAACTTGATGGGGAATACGTCACAGACTACGGCTGTACTGCCATGCAGTGCCCATATGATGCTATTGCTTAATAAAGAAGGGTGTATGGATACTCAATGTAAGTCATCTCGTGAATGGAAGGAATAGTGAGGTGATAAAAATTGCTGATGACAAAGTTATTCAGAATAATCAGATCTACAGTGAGCTGTGAAGAGCTGCAGAAAGCTTTCACATTACTAGAGAGACAGGGTGATAAAATTGCAAATGAAATTGAATGTTGATAAAAGCCAAGTGTTAGGGAAAAAATAACCTTAACTCTACATTTTCTAGTGGTGCTCTACCTCTACTTCACTGTTACCAGCTGTCATTTTTTCAGAGATGATCTAATTGATACATATTTAACTAAAATCTGAGCAATTGGTCTGTGCTTGTCTTTAATATCTAAATATCCAAAGAGCCCAAGAGCTTGGGGTTTTTTTCAAACTGCACCAATTGTCTAATGAAAGATACTAGTTCTTCTTACTGACCTCATCTCACTTAACCACATATGCATAATGAACTCTTCTCATTATATCTCTTGAAGACATCCCTGTTTTGTCTAGACCCAATCAAGAGACACTAATGATTCATATATTAATAGTATGTACATGTTTGTATAAAATATGGCTGTAAATCTGCATATTTTTGTAAAATATCAGGTCTGATGTACTGGAAATATTCACACACAGATTTATGAAGTGGGTTCCCAGTTGAAAAGAACATTTTGCTCTTCATAAGCTGAGAATTTAGGTGTTATGCCTAGAGTAGGAGATATTCCAGAGTAGGAGGGGAGGTTTATAGTGCAACAAAAGACAGAACAAACTATCTCTTGAATAAGACACAGCTAATAGGACTTCTGCAGGACACAAAGTCACAATATATTGTTTCAGAACATTCTGAGAATAAGAATACACAGTGCCATGCCGGATGCACAAGACACTTGAAGGGCTGGTAATAAAGGAGGCATTTGTGAAAAAAAGTCTACCATCTGCCAAAAATGCTCTCCAGCCTCCAGTGATAATAGTGGGAAGTATAATCAAACCAAAATAGTCCAGGAGAAGCTTATGATAGCTCTAAATTTTGTTTTATTACATTCATGAAAGTGATGCTAATGTCATTGTGAATAGTTCTCTGAAAGTGCCTGTTCAGTGCTCAGCAGCAGTCAGAAAGACAAATAAAATATAATGAACTTTTAAAAAAGGAGCACAGGACAGAACACAAAGCATTGTCAAGCCACTGTAAAAATATGTGATGTGCCCATAACTTGACAATTACCCAAAGTTCTGCTTATGTTATCTTCAATGGCACTATTTAAGTGCATGGAATGTTGTCCAGGATGATGAGGTATGTGGAATGGCTACCATTTGAGGAGCAATGAAAACTTACTGCAGAAAGGTTTCAGAGAGATAAGGGTGCACTGTAGACAATTCCGTGGAGGACAGATGAAACATGGAAGTCTGCATGCAACGTCCAAAGTAAGGAGTCCTTAAACCACTGATTGCTGGAAGCGTTTGCCTTGGTTCACTTCTCTCCCAAGCAGGCACTGCAGACGAGTGCTGGAAATGAGCCCCAAGGCCCAGACTGTTCTCTGACGTACAACTGCACATCATGCTCAACAGGTTGCTGTTGAGTTTTTCCCATGCCAGTATATTGGAAAAGTCAGGAGAGAGGCAGGTTTCCTCTCATTTAATGGGGGAAAATTTGAACTCTGTAGAGTGCTGGAGAGTATTTCTGGATCTATTCCCAGGGTGCTCCAAGAAAGAGAGGTTTAAGCAGAGCTGTTGGTTAAAGATCATGTGCCTTTAGTGCACCACTCTGGTTAGGAAAGTCATCTTTGTGAAGTGGGTTTAGGACAAATTTTGTTCCTCCTGGCTTTTCCAACTACAAAAGACTCTCTCATGTCCCTTGGACAAAGTGTTGATGCCTTGGTGGAAGATCTTACCACATTATTGAAGATTAATTACAGTAGCAGGAATCCAGGAATGAAAACATGGAGATGAGCCCTAGAAATAGACCTACGCAGCTACAATAACCACTGCCCTAGGAGTGGCCCAAGAATGAAGGACACTTCTATTATTCCTAGGAAACCAGCAAGCTGTGTTAGCCAACCAGAAGAAATACCACTTAGCAGTCTATTTGAAGTATTGTATGTTCCTGAGTATAAACTGTTTCTTCTCCACATTGCCTCCAACAAAGTGCTAGTATTCTCTATTGTCACTATTAAAGTATACTCTTTGTTCTTCCCAAAGACTGTGGTGGTGGGGAGAATGATTTATATATGGGTTTCCTCCCACTTTATGGTTTAAAATAGT
Organism: Climacteris rufus; assembly: GCA_013398175.1. NCBI lineage: Eukaryota > Metazoa > Chordata > Aves > Passeriformes > Climacteridae > Climacteris > Climacteris rufus. The sequence goes on from VZRZ01002847.1 coordinate 496,999, forward strand.
CCTATTATGCATCATTACAGACAGTTCCTGGTACACAGGAATAATAGATTAGCACCTGACCAAAAAAAAGGAGAAGAAGCTAAGTACACATTGTCTCAGAAATGTTAACACTGAATTTTATAGTTGGGTGATAGAGATGAGCCGCATGTAAGAGTAATAATGTTCACAAAGGTCCGAGCTCTCAATTTACACTGTCCTTCTGGAGGTATTTGAAATGAAACACTAAAACAAAACAAAACAAATCAAAACAAACAAAAAACAAAACAAAACAAAACACACAGCACAGCAGTAGTTAAAGCCTCTATATGTTGGAAGTTTACTGGTTGAACGCCAAAAAGGGTTCATTCATAAAATTCCTGGCACTGACAAAACAGTCAAACTATAGTCTGTGAAAATAATTTACATTTTTCCCAGGATATTTGTCTTTTTCCACTTTGCTCTCTTGAGGGGGAAAGGAAGGTGAGCCACTCAAGCTTTATGAAATAGGTATGGTAGAAGGATAGAAAAAGAACTAACTCACATTGGTGCTGCAATCTGGCCTAAATAAGGTGCAGACTCTGAATTCAAGCAAAGACTTATTTTTGCTTTTTGTGCACACAGTGGTTTATTCACCAGAACATTGAGACTATAATGTATTTTACTTTTCTAAGTTTGCTTCTCTTTTTTCTTTCTCTTCTAAGGTAATATTACAATGAACTAAACCCCCGCTCTTTAAATTTAAAGATAGAATGGTCTAAAATGCTTAGTCTATGCTAAAGTATTTAGAGAGGTCACATTTACCTGTGCTTAGTCTCTCAGACACACATGCACATATCCACACACAACTTGCAAGAACTCAAGAGAAGCATTAAATATTTTTAACTGTATTACCAGACAGTAGGATCAATCACATGTCTTTCAGACAGAGGTAAGCTCCATGGCAGGACTGTGACTTAATGGGAGAGAGCTGTCCTTTGCTTTGTCTACACAGACTTGCCTCCAAAGAAGACTGAAGTCTGCCTTGGCATGCAACCAGCCGCTTCAGGGTTGTGTCCAAACTTTTGCTCTTTTTCTGTTAGGCCCGTCAATTGGTGGGCAATTCCTGCCATTGGCAGTGGCAGCTCTGGGTGAGTGGGATGTGAGTCACCAGGGCAGCCTGACACATGTCCTGCTGGTCCATGACCAATGGCATAACTCCAGAGGTGGACAAGTGGCTTCTGTGCCAGACTGCCCTGGACTGCCTACCAGGGATCAAAGAGAGTGGACAGGTTGCAGCTCTGGACTGGGAGCTGTGCACTGCCCATGTGGAGAAAATGGTGTATGTTTCACTAGACTTGCTCCAGCCCAATCCTCTGGAATGAAACAACTCAAGAGTGAATGTTTTACAAACCTTTTCTTTTTGACACAGGTCTTGTGAAGAGGTCATGCAGAGCTCCCTGTGCACTAAGCCATCCTGTGTTCTGCCCACAATTCTCCCAAAGTCAGATTCCCTTCAGATTTTGAAATAGCTTGAAATTACATCCTGGTCTGAGCCTCCTACAGTGAAAATGCAGGAGAAAACCGTGGATGGGAACCACAGGACCACAGATCTCAGGACTGAGACTAGAGTGCCTGGTCAGAAGTGTACAACTGAAGATTTATTTGCATAAAGTTCTTGCTCAAATTTAGAAAATGTAGGTAAATTGTAATTCTCAAACCACTGACTTCAATAACTAAGTTTTGGTCTAAAATTAGCTATTTCTGATTAGATGTGATCTATTGTTATAGCTGTGCCAAGTACGAAGTCCAAAACAAGTATACTGGAACACCCTGATCACTCATGGATGGTTAAGAATTTTTTTGCTACTTAGAGGACATTCTCTATCATTTTCCCCTTTGCATTTAATAACTGAATATATCATTCAGTTTAAAACTTTTAAACCTTTAAAACATTTTCTTTGGTGAAATTACCCCAGGTAATAAATTTACCTGGCTATTTGACAGGTTTTTATCTATTATTTTTTTAATAAAGAACAGGCAGTTATTCCATTCCATCTCTTTTCCTGTTGTAATGGTGGAATTATTCTGTATGATGATGACTCGATTACAAGTGAAATCTCACAATAAGACTTATAACACTGCATTTTTTTCTGGAAAAGTATAAATTTTAATTTTTAGCATAATGGCAGCCTTCTTTTGCATCAACACCTTCATAGTTGTGGCCAGAAGAACACAATAATCTCCTTCTCCAGACTAAAAAAAAAGTGCTGACTTTTATAATTGTTTGTTGTAACTGCCCCTGCCCAAATGTGTTACAGGACACGTTGTGAGTCTTGAAAACTTTCATTCAAATGCCTGAAAAAGAGGAATGTTTAGAAAGAAAAACCCTCAAAAACAAATTGTTGGGGGGGGAGAGGCTAAATCAAATACCCATGGAAGTTCATGAGACCAAGTATTGTGGAGTTCAGTAGGCTCTGAGTCATGGGGCACAGGCCACTAGTACATGAATCAATAAATGAGGAGATGATGAAATCCATTGAGTACATCTTTATAGAGCAAGCTGAGGTTTGCTTTCAGATGTATCAGCCAGCTGGAATACCAAGGAAGAGCCCTTAGGTTCTGCTCACACCGTGCATTTCAGGAGACACCACCCTCAGTTGTTATTAAATACGTAGTCCCATTGAAGAAGGTTTTAAATGCGAGAAGCTGATTAAGAGTCAAATTATAATATTTCACTTCAGGCTTAAAATTGTGACTGTGTCCTTCTCTGTACAGCTCTAGACAGACCACAACTGAGGTGGTGAAGTGCCTTCCCCACAGTTTCAAACCCTGTAGTGTCAATGAACTGGTAACTTCCTGCCATCTGGCTGTGCTTTTTCTTATCCAGAATTCAAAATAAAACAGAATTAAATGCATTTTTCGCTTTTTCTTGGGCTTTATTTAGTCGTTAATGCCTAAAGCAAAGATGTGAGTACTAAGCATGTTGTTTGATCAATTTTGCCACATACAGAGATCCTTCCCCAGGTGTGTGCTGTAATGCTTCTACTGCTGTGTTAAATGAGACAGTAAACAGGAGGAAGGAGTTTGTCTTTGCCATTATCAACTTCCTTCATCTTGAGCTGAAACCACAGGACCTGACAGGAGAAATCTTTAGAGCTGTCATTAGGAGAGTGATGATAGTTATTAAATCTGGAGACTGTCCAGTCACACAAACCACTCCTGCAGACTGTACCTGCAATTGACGGAACCTTGGAGAGAATGGGAGGAGATGAGCAATGAGGTATTTGGAGAGAGACTATCATCTTTTAATTAGACTAATTAGAAAATTTCTAAAAAGGAGACAAGTTGTCAAACTGCTCTTTTTAGAGAGCAGGTGGAAAGATATGGGAAAAAAAATACTAGATTGGATCAAGAAATAATAAAAACAGACTTCCAGAAAATAACATATGTGCTAGAAAGAGAATATTTATTTCCTTACAGACTTAATCATGAGGAATAAAAGACTGTTGGAAAACTAGGGGTAGAGAAAAGACTAAGGCTTTAGCATTTTTCTTCAAAATTATGCACAGGATCTGTGACAAAATCTGCAGTCTGCTTCAGCTGTAACTTTGTATCCCTGGAACTGGAGTATTGATCACAAAAGAGCTGTGGGAAAGAGTACTCTGAAGTTGAGAAATTTGTGATGAATGTTAGATCTGTTTCTGAGAACCACAAGCAGGTGACAGTTTATTAAAAGGCCTAAAAGAACCCTGGAAATAAACAAAAGCAAGCAAGAAAGCTCAAAACCAAAGAAGACCCAGAGAAATGGAGAGAGCTGCAGCCTACTCAAGTTGAATAATGGTTTGAAGGTTCATGGGTCCATGTGGTAGGGACCTCAACTCAGTATTGTCCAGCTGAGGATTTCTATCTTTTGGTTCCAAATGAAGTATTTAGTATTCTGCTCTTGTGCCTGACTTTCTGTTCAAGTAGATACACAGATAGTTCTTGATCTCCTCAGCATAGCAAAGCACATGAATGTTCCCATTCAGAGTGATAAGTCTATTTGCTTTATTTGACAGGATTTATGAACCCAATCCAGCAGCACTTGGTGAGGACTAGGAAACTCTTTCCCCTGTCACAAAAGGACAGTGGTTTGGGTCTGTTAAAGGTAACTATTTATGCTCACCAGGCTGTTAAGGGAAATAAGCACCGTCCTTTTATGAGAAGGAAGTACAACTACACCATACCAAGAAACCATGGCCCTCAGGCTTTCAACATTCTTCCCAATGAATGAAGCCTTATAATTAGCACCTCTGCCTGTGAGAGCTTCCCAATATTGCATGGGTAAGGCTCAGAACTTAATATCTCTCTTTCAAAAAAACAATAACAACAACAAACCAACTGCTGTAAGCAGCCCGTGGCTTAGAAATGATGCTGTATTTCTGATGCTATTATCTTATATGCAAATATTTTTCTCTCCTTTGCCATATTTTTTTTCTTTGTTTGCTCAGGTGGTTAAATAAATATGTAGCTGATCTAACACAAATAGCTCAGCTATCCCTATAGACATATCTCATCACAGCTTATTAGGTAAAAGGATCAGAAGGGGACAAAAAACAAAGGATTTGCTCCCTAAGAGGAGGATTGCTTCACCTGCAAACACAGAAGAGAGGACTGAGAAACTTTACTGGTGCTCAACCACCAGTGCTGCCCAGTTGCTTTAGGAGAACAGTATTTTCCTTCTCTCTCTGAAACAGTAGCAATTATAAACTCCTTTCGGAAGAGCTGCTCTTGTTAATAAAAGATCATTTTCTCAAACAGGTAAGGTAGAGGGTTAATTATTGCATCTTTATTAGAAGCATATAGATGCTATGATTCTGGTATTCCCTTCATGGGTTCAAGAGTATTGTACAGCTGACTTGGTTTGTTCTGTCCCTGGCTTGTCCCACGTTCATCCAAGAAAGTGGATTAACACAACTGTGTGGCATTTGCCATTTAGTTCCTGCAAAACCAGTTCAGCAAACAACATTAATTTATCAGAGGAGAGAATCAACAACTTTTCTTTTATGTCTTTATGCAGCAACTATAAAAATTGGTTTTGATATCTGTGTTCTAATGAGAGAACACTAAAAGGAATCTAATGACCCTGCATTTAGAAAATAATTTGAATAGTATAGAGGATGAGGTCTAGATTGAAGTAATTGAAGGGGAAGGACTTTCTGTACTCTAGGGCAGGAATTTTGTGAAAAATTAATGTACAACAATGATTGCCATAGGCAAAAATTAGTAATGCATTAAACATTAAATTACTAGAAACACTAGCTGTCACTTTTTCACCAAACAGTGCTTGACTTTGTAACCTTTAATTTTTCAGAATTTCTTTTTCCACTACTGATCTGGAAAGGTTGTTCATTTTGAAAAGGGAATTTCAAAAGCATTAGAAATTGTCAAGTTCTTTTTCAGACCAATACATTTCATTCTGTGGGACTAAATCAAATGCACATGGTTTTTCATTGATTTCTGCACACTGCAGTTTAAAATTTTTAAAAAATCAGAAAATAAATTGTATCTTCCTCTTAGATAAGTGTCCTGTCATGGATTTATTTTCCTCTCTGTGGTAGGTTTTATTCTCTTTACAAGATTACTAATACCAACTCAAATTTCTACTTCATTATTAGTCTTTCAAAATATTGGCTGAACCACAGATTCAACAGCCAATCATATAGTGTCTTGTGAAATACCTTCATAGATAGTGGGAGTTTATAAAAGTTCCATGAAAACTAGGAAAAGTAAAGACTTCCACACCTGAGGTTCTTTTCTTTCCATTGCTGGCAACATATTTAGGTAATATGGATGTCATGAGCAATGACTTAAGAGAGTTTGTTTGCTTTAGGAGAGAATGTGGGATTTGGTTTTTCTCCTTCTCTAATAAGATTTTTTAGCAAGTTGGTAGCCTAAAAAGGTTTTTAACAATTATGCTATTAATTTTTATTTTTTATATTATTCATTACTTTAATAAAAATATTTAAACATTCCTAAGTAGTCCTTTCCATAGTTGATGTGCCTTTGGCTCATGCAGGTCGTGCTTTGGCAGTGATACTTCATGAAACTTACTTTCCATTTGCTGCTTGAGAATTAGCATGGAGTAAACAAGGAAGATTTTGCAGTCTCTCCTTGCTAAGGAAGCACGGCAATTTTTTTTTGCTGTCTCTCCCTGGTGTGCTCAGCTCAGACAACCCCTGAAGTGTGCCTCCTTCACCAGGAGGGAAGGTCAGACACGTAAAGGTCCTGTCCATTTGCTCCATGCCAAATTCCTCTCTCAGCACTGATGTCTGAAACAGCAGCAAGCTTCCAGGGGTTTCCCCTTGTCAAACATGTGAGGTGGTGAGCTGAGAGATAAAGGACCTATTTCTTAGCCTGTGTTAAGAAGAGCAATAGAAATACCACAGGTCAGTGTCTCACCCATTTACTTGCAGGTTTTGATACTAGTTTTGTCTAATCTATATTTCCTTGTTTGATCTTGCTCTCCTTCAGGAGGTGCTGGAGACAATGGGAGACACAAAGCTGGAGACAGACAAAACATAGAATTAAGACTCTTGTTACCCTAATTTATAATTCCACTGACATCACTTTGTTAGCAGTGGGGCAATGCAGTTGCCCTTCCCATAGAACCAGCCTGATTTTTATAGGGCTCCAGGTCCATGAGGACAAAAATTTTAGAGACAACTAATCAGAACAAAACACATCCCATGACTCATCAAAGCCAAATCTGCAGCACTATGCCCCATCCATGGTGCTGGTGAGTGAAGCAAGCAAAGAGGGCTGATGCCAGTGCCCAGCATCATGGGAGGGCTATGAGACGCAGTGCTTCCAAGGGAAGGCTGGGCTGCAGGACAATGCCAAGGAGAACTCTTGTGCCCTGATTTCTCAGTCTCTCCAGCATAATGGGTACTAATACCCTTTTCAGATGGGCAAAAAAGCACAGCAGTGTCTTTTACCTCATGTCACCTCCTTGCTCACTGCAGCACTCAGCATGCTTCACTCCTAACTGAGCATGGGCACAACTTTGAGCTAATCAGATTATAAATGAGGCACAAGCAAGCAAGTGACCCCTGCTTCTAGAGTTTTGCAAGGTACTCAGTTTTGGAAAGAACTATGGGGTTTAATGGAAGGTTTTGTTTTTCCCTAACTCCACCCAGAGAGGCAAGGTGTTACATCCTTCTAACGAAAACAAGTATTATTAGCTATTGTCTAACCCACTTGAAAGGCTCTGGTGTTTTGTCCCAGTGCAAAGGCAGTATTGAAGACTGCAATAAGAAAACTTTGCAGTTTAAGCATTTTCACATTTGGGACTTAAACTTCAATTTAGATTTTTATTTGCTACAACCCTCAAGAGCTTACAATGTCAGTGCCTGAAGAAATGAGGCTGGAAAGGTGATTATAGTTGTATGTGGAACAAGAGTTGTTATGAATTGGCAGACAGATGCTAAAAACTGAGTCAGATAAAGGTACCTACTTTGCACTTGCAAGATAGCACAATGCCTTCTGCTGTGTTGCAATCTTTTAATCTCTGTCAGCACATCTTGTACTACAAAATAAGTGTGGATCATGCATATGGATATATGGGAAATATTCATTTTAAGTAGACTACAAACTGCAATACCTACATGTAAAATATAATTTTAAGGTGCACCATAAAAGAACTACTTAAGGATTGCAGAAGCTTAGCAGTATTGAACCATCATATGCTAAAAATATCTTGCTATCTTGCTGTAGATTACTTTCCGAATTAATTGTGCAGACACCAAAACATAACCTAAATACTAGTAAAGTCACTTCTTCTTTTCTGTTTTCTTCTCTGAAGGAGTTTATTCAGGTGTAGTATTTATCCATCTGTAGATCACAGATTTATTAATCTTCAGCATCAGGTTTCAAATTCATTACAACTCCTAGTCAAAAGTTAGACAAGGAGAAAATCTGGAAAAGGCGTGTGTTCTGTATAGGCAACCTCAGGGGACAAAGGAGGAATGAAAGTTGCAGGGGAGTCTCTTCATTTGTGGCTTTGTTGCATGTGCACTTAGTCAAAGTCCTGTCTCTGAGACTGGGAACACAGCCCACAGGCAGGGTGCTGTGCTCAGGGGGGTTTCATGAGCACTGCTGAGAACTCAGCCCTTGGTGGTACAGAAGCATATGAGAGTCATGGGCTTGCACAGGGCACTTGACAGTACAGCATTACAGAAGAGAAAAGCTGAGCTGTTACAAGTGGTGAGGCACAGGACAGAAGGAGCTTCATTTGGCTACAAGAAGTCTGTGTAAACCTTTTGAGTGCAAAATTAGCTTATAAGAAGAGAAACTTTTCCTACAGTTAGTGCTGGCCCTGTCAGTCCTTTGTTACAAAATCACGTTTGTCACAGCCTAAAATAGTACCAACTGTATGGCTGATGAGATGTTGGGACACGCACATTACACTCATGAACAGTTTCCAATTGTGAGTGACTATGTATTCGACACTGCTTTACTTCTTAGATGTCAGGGCAAAGGGGGCTGCAAGAAGCACAGTTCTTCTCAGGGGTCAGAGAAACCTGTCCACAAGATGTGGCTTGTTTCTGCCCACCCATAACAGAAGATAAATGGGGATTAGTTACAGTCTAAATCTGCGAAATGCCAGAATAAATTTATCTGAATCCTTTATTTGAAGTGGGATCCTTCTTGCCTAACTTGCAGTGTCTTTGTCACCATCCACACACCCTTTTTTGTCTCTGGCAAGGAACATGCATTTCCAAAGTACAGTGCATTTTCTCCTCACAGACTCATTTAAAACAGGTCAGATAAATTGCCTTTTAGAAGTGCCTGGTTCTCTCCAATGACTATAAAGGGAGTCTAGACAATTAGCTCAGAGACAGAAGTCTGTGTTGCAAATTTCTAAATGAGGAGAAAGCAATCTCACCCTTGTATCCATAGGGCAGTTGCCACACTGGACAGACCTTCCCTTCTATCACCTCTATTGTCTCAGACAAATTCAGGCGTGACTGTGCTGGGTTATAAACAAAGGGTGAAGTGAGATTCCCAGTTCTCACTTTTTGTTACAAAACTGTAAATTATTCTGAACCCTCACTTTAGTTACTTGTAGCTTTTTTCTGAATGTGGCTCTTGCAAACTCTGCAAACTACCACACCACCATATAAATAAGACCAGTGGCACTCTACACTGGTGCACCATGGCCTTTATCTCACCAAGATATCCATACAGTAAATGACATTCCTTTGGAACCAAACAATGGAAAAAAACATTACTAATATGGATAGGCTTCTCTGAGCTGTGTGGTAGCAGTTTACTATGGCTTTGATCAAAAGGGTTGCAAACAAGAGTTCTTTGTCCTGCAAATACAACTGTGTATACGTTTGGGACAAAAAATCAATGCAAACATTTGGGGATTTTGTATCGTCAGTCCAGACTACATTTGGGTTTTTTTTCAGGATGTTTTTGGTTGTGACCTTTCAGCATGTTCATGCACTGCTTTTGAGTCTCTCACTCTGCCCAAAATGCACAGGTAAATACTTAGATGTGTGCAGGTTTGTAAGGATCTCCAGATCTGATGCATACCTTATCTGCTAGGTAAGGAGAGTTGTGAAAAACAGCAAGAGTGGCAGCGTTACTCTGGATGAATGAAGTGATAGCATATGCTACTTTTCTACCACAAGGCTGATGTAGCTCTGGTGGCTGGGATTTAGGACTCTGATATTGCTACTGAGGCACAGGAGTATCCAACTGAAAGTTAGGCTGTAGCCCTGGGTATGTTTCTTGGTGGGAATGCTGTTGAGAGCATCCAGGCCACTCACGAGCCTCTAAGCCAGCACAGCTGTTGTGCCAGCACAGCTGTTCACACGGATGTGCGGTGGACATGAGATCAGGGTGAGAAACAGGCTTTGCCACATGGCCAGACAAACACTGCCCTGGCACAATAGAGACAAGAGGAAGGAGGAACAGCTGGAAACAGGAGACTAAGGGTTTCTTAAAAAAGCAATGTCTGACCATAGTTTGACCTAACAGAAGAGATTTAGGTCTTATTCCTGCTGTCATTGAATGTAAATGACAGCCTTAAAACTTGGTCCAGTGCTACATAAATCCAATTAAATTTAGCAAACTTAGTGCATTCTGGATCTTATTCTTCAAAGGGATGCATCTTTTTCTTTCCAGTAACTTGAGGTGTTGTCTTTCTGACATGAAATACACAACAATGCAGTATATGGAAAAAAGTATTCATATCACAGCTGTCCTCTTTTCTAGAGTTATTTATTTTTCTCTTAGGTTGTCATCAGATATTATTGGTGTGAAATTAAAAAGAGGATTGCAAACAGCTGCTGATACATGCAATATGTTGTTGGCATTTCTCTCAGACTGTGCCCAAACTATATTTTTTACCTCCCCCTTCCCTCTCCCCACAAAAAAAACACCAACCAAAAAAACCAATAAAAACACCCCCAAAACAACCCAACCAACCAACAACAACAACAACAACGTCAACAACAACAGAAAAACACCAGCAATAACAAAAACCAAACCAAAATTTTGCAAAGCATGTTTTTCAGGAAAAGAAAAAAATAAATCCTGAAAAGATAAAGTGTTTGCTCAGACTCTCATCCAACACAATACTAAAACCTTTCTAGAGTCAACTGCATTACAAACATCCAGTTCCTCTTGGTAATCTAGACCTTGAAATAGAAATTCTAGCAGAGCTGTAACTATTACTAATGCACTTAATACATTAGGACCTCAATTTTGAATGCCTTGAGCACGTAGTCCCCCTGCTAAAATGGATCAGAGCTGTGGTGGTGTAGTGTAGCAGGGGCAGTCCCATAGTTTTTGTGACCTTTTGTAAGCATTTGAAACATATTGCATTTAATGATTTTAAAATGTTAAGGCCCATTTCAGGCAGAAAAGAAAGAAATCAAATTGAGTTTCTGGACACTGTAAGCTTTTGAAATGAGTTCATGGACATCCTCAGATATAAGACATTGGGCTGAAATATCATGGAGGCTGAATACATTGTATTTCAGAATCAGGTCTCAAAAACATCAATTTCAAAATCCAGGCTTGCAGAATAATAATGTTACAGCACATGCCTGCCATAATTTGCTTTTTAGCTCATTCTGAATTATCTCAGCACAACCAAGTAATTCATCAGTGCATAAAGCATGCAGAGACTAGATCTGTGAATTATGTATGAAGGATTATTTTGCTCTGATGTCCTTCTGTGCAGTGTACACTAGAAAGCTGCACTCACGGCCCATGGTGACGGTGTGTTGATTTGTGGAATATATGGGGTCTTGTGTTACTTGAAAGTATAGGCAACTGTGATATGACGGTAGTAAAAAAATTGCATCAACAGTATAAATAAATGATGGCTTTAAAATATGAATTATGCCATAAATAAATGATCTCTGCTTCCTCACATTCTGCCTCCATAGAAAGCTAGTTAACTGAATGTGTTATTCACTATCCATACACAGCAAGACCAAACAAGGTTGTTTACTTCACTGACATGGACAGATTCACCAAAGAGTACAAACTTGTTGTGTAACCAGTAATAAAATAAGCACTGATGACATAATTTTCTGTCTGGTTCTGGCATGTCCAAGGTTTGAAGGAAGGTCTCTTAAAATGTCAAAAAAGATGCAGAATTAGACTTCTGAAGAAGGAAGCTAAGTTAAACATCATAACTAAAAACAATAATGAGAAGTAATTTCTGATGCAAAGTGTAGTAATCACACAACAGCACGTTGAGATGAAGCTAAAGCTGCAGACATATACTAGTTGTTGTGAGTGCCTATTAGCTTTTCACAAACACTAACATTGAAAGCAAAAGAAAATAGAAAACATAGAATTAATGTGCTATTTTTTAATAAGTTAGCTTGACAACTGCAATTATAGAGTTGGTGAAAGAATATCATTTTGTATAAAATATCTTGAAAATTTACCAATATTTTTATTTTAGGAATGCTTTAGGAAATTTTATCTTTCTATTACTTTGAAACTATATGAAGATGCTAGTTGATTTAGCAGATCTTTGGCTTCTGTTGCTTTGTTTTACGTTTTTCCTTTTCTCAATTCCACCTTGGAAAGCAAGATGATTCACACAGAGAAGGAAAACACTATAGATGTTTCTATATTTGATTCATAACTGCATTTAGAAATGCAAGAAGGTAATTTCAGATTTAAAACATCCTTTTTCACAAAAGCCACAACACACTATATAATTCTGAACTTTTGGTTATATCTTGTAAGAAAGAAATTTTCCTGTCGTATTTCAGCTCACTATGTTAGCCTAAGAATTAATAATACCAATTTTGAGGGTAAAACATCTGCATACAATTTAAGGAGTGGAAAACTTTTCAATTTTGACAGCAAACAAGTTGAGACTTTAACCACTCATCTGCTGTTTTCATTCGCCTATTCTGTTTAAAAGCAAGTGATCTATTCTTTATTGGAAAAATAAAATCATATCTATATCTTTAATCTGCTGTGTAGTTTACTCCCAAAGTTTTAGTCCCTGGTATTTATTGGAGGAAAAACACAGACTCACAATTGACGTGGTGCTTGGATCACTGCCAAAAGTAAACTTAAATCATGAAGGAATAAACAAGTGCTGGAAAAAAACAAGAACAGAAACCAGCAGCACTCCCGAGGATGCCATCCCCAAACCTGCAAGGTGTATTAAAAATTACCTGTGGGATGTATACAGTCCATGATGACAACTGACAGAAATAGCTCATTGCTTATGTGCTACCCTCAGAAACACAAGTAACCCTGTGCTTGGAACACAGCCATTTCCCGAGAGCTGTGTTAAAGTCACTCTCTGCAGGAATCATTGCTGGATGGTCATCCTGCCCATGAAGGTCACTCCAGACCATGACAAACATTTCAGCACTATAGTGGTAAGGCAGATGGTCCTGTACTGCTGACACTTTCAACAGACAGGAAAGGGATTGCAGTGAGAAAAGAGGACACAGACATCATCTCCTGCAAACATCCACATCAACAATTGCTGGCTGTGGTGGTGACTTCCTGAAAGGAGACCAGAGATAGTGATGATTGCACTGTTGTTACCATCATGCCCAAAATAACTGCCAAATTGTTTGACAAATGCCAGACTCTTGCCTGGTTTTAGTTATTTTAGGCAAATTAAGTTCAATCACTTATTATGGCCTTTTCTGGGCTACAGACTCTGAGGTAGGATTTGTTTCAACCCTGTTTAGCTATATGGAGGCTGTGAGGGTGGTGTAAGCTAAGTCCTGACTTTAATGAGCAGACATGGGCTCAGCCACAAACTGAACTTTCCCACTCACATTAAACATCTGTGATCAGCCAGACGTACCTTCTCAACCTAGACCTAACGTCTAATGTTTGCATTCCTATACAGAGCCTGGCTAAATTCACAACTTAAAAACCAGGCTGGATTTTGAAAACAAACAATCGGACAAAACCCAGTATTAAAGGAAACAAAACTTCCCAGCTGATTGTGAGTCCTTGCAAACATTTGTGTATCTTTATTTATTAGGCTATTATATTTCGTGAAAATTCCAGAAAATATTCTGTGATGTAAAAGCTAATAAGTACTTTAAAAATGGGTATGACAAATACTTTTTTGAGTCTTGTGTTGCTCAGCTGGGCTCTGAAAGGGTGTTGGTTATTCTACAGCCGGTCCTCTAGCAAGGACTGACATTAGCCAATGACTACTCCTGTGCAGAGAAGTAAAGCAGTCCCCCCTTTCCCCCTGCAGCCAAGGAGAGAGCAATCGTTTGGCTTCATACTCAGAGGAGGACGCTGCTGATGCTGAAAAGGAGCTGTGACATATGTTGGCAAGATGAAATTCTGCTCTAATTCCCCCACACTCTAGTTAGGCCTATGAGAGCAGCCTGTGGTTGCTCTCCCTAAAAGGAATATGTGAGCAGCTGTACAGTGTGTCTGATCTCCATCTTCATAATATTTCTATCAGTCACCAGTGGAGTGCAGAAGTCCCCAGCACTCATGACCCTCAGCACACCAACCCCTCCATCATTTAAATTCAGAGGTGGTAACAGTCTTGGGAAAAATCAGTAGATTTTAATAGATATTTCCTGAGGTGTATTAAGTATGAAACAGAACAGAGACATCCACTTATTTTTTATATCTGCTGTCAATATTGCTTTTTTTTTTTATTAAACCAAAGCAGATGTGAGTTAGTCATTGGCAGACTCCTTAAAACTGTGCTCACTGCCTCTTTTGTGGCTTGCATAGGAAGGCTGCAACAAACACTTCACATTGTGTCAGTCATCACTTGCTGCCATTGTTACTAATGAAATAGTAATGCTCTGATAAAGCAGTTACCTCTTAGATTTCAACATTATTCACAATATAAAACAGTGTTCTGAGAAACCAGTTCCACTGAGCCATGAAAATTTACTCCAGCTGAAGATCTGGGCCCCCTACTCTTGAGGTAGACTTGGACTAGAAAAAAAGAGCTGTCTGGCTAATACAAGCCTACTCTGTAGCCTTTGTCAAAACAGTTTTTATTCTCTTACGATGCAAACCTCAGACATTATTACAGGGTTTCATGGAACAGATGTTCTTGAATTTGCATAATGACAGACAGACTGTCTTTTCTTTATGAAAGGTCACGAAAAACCAGTGCTACTGTTCAGTCAGTGCTGCCTTCGTTAAGCAATTTCAGGACAAAACTGCTTTGTCTTCACTTACCGTTTTCATGACCACTGCTTTACATACTTTAGTCAGACAAAATTGAGGCCAAATCATTGGCTTATGTGACACCACATGGCTGTCTAGTTTCCCCTAAATCCTAAACATCAGGCACTTTTGTACGATTGTCCAAATAATGGGATCAAATCCTTAGCTGCAGTAAGACAGAGTAACTTCAGTGACGCTGGCGAAGTTCCTCTGGTTGATGCTGTCTAAGACAAGCAGCTTTTCAAAAGAACATCACAAAAGTCTGTGTTCAGCCTCATTTTCAATTCACTTCTTTATCTGTTGGTTTGGGGTTTTTTTCCCACCAAAAAAACTAAACTGCCATGATGTTTCTAAGTAGAATAGCTATTTCTCATGAAGTTGATTTCTATTGAACAGCATGTACCCCCATGTATAAGCAAGTTGTCCTTTTATTGTGATTTGTATGTGCACACCAAATAGCTGAGGGGAAAGGTTTAAATCTTCTACATCTAATGTCTCAGTGACAGAAAAATTCCACCATGGAGATTCCCCAAAGGGAAGTGCATATTTGTCTGCAAGGCAAAAACTAAGCTTTGTATTCTCATCGGCATGCAGCTGGAGCATCACTGAGAAGGCTCATAGATGCAAAGTCCTCATAGAAAGCAACACCAAGATAAATGCAGTACTGTCAAGTCATTCTGGGATGCCTGAGACAGGGGAGGGAAACCCTTTGCCTAAATAGAACATGGAAATAAACACAATTTCAGGCTGAGAAATCCCTCAAATGACCAAATAACGAAAGACGAAGCACAAAGTTATACATATTCTTTTTTCTGGGTAGCATAGTGTTAATTTTCAGTGAGATGCACAGCTTTCCCCCATATGTCTGCTTTTTCCCTGACCTGCACACTAGCTTTTGCTGTTACACTCCCCCAAATAGATGATGATGTTAGAAATTATCTGTTGCCTGTATTTCAGCTTATTCTGATACATCCAAAAGAACTACTGACTAGAACTAGAACTAGAACTAGAACTAGAACTAGAACTAGAACTGACAAAAGAACTACTGACAAATGTAACCGTGCATGAACGCAGAACAAAGCACGTGCTATCAGAACTAGGCAGGCAGTTCCCAGCCTCTTGATGGAATAAAAGAGGAAAAGGACAGGGTAGATTTGGTTCTGGAGGTGCTGGTCAGTAATTTAGAGGTAACTCTGTTTTAAGTGGAAGAATGGGAAATTACTGATGAAAGGTTTAATCCAAACATGCTTTCCCACCGTCCTTCCCTTGACAACCCAGCTGGGCTGAGATGAGAGCAGTAGCAAACCTGCAAGCTGAGGTGGACACTATACCTCAGGGTACCAAACACAAACCAGCTTCTCTAGCTTTTCTTGAAGACCTGATCCCACCAGACCATTGGGAGCCTGGACTTATCTCTGCTTCTTTCAAGTCAGCCATCTTAGTTCTGCTGATTCCAGGACAGGAAAGCCAGGGACATTTTTGGGGAAGGCAGTTGGGTCACCTCATGCACAGAAGGACAGAGGACACACAACACCCTTCCAGTTATAACTCTGGAGACAAGAAAGTTGAAATAAATTGGCTGGTTTATTTCTTTACCAATGGTAAAAACTGTGGTATGGCTATGCGTCAGTCAGAGAACTTGAAAACCACGTATTTGCTGAAAAGCCGTATTTCCTAATTTAACGTCCTTTTTGATAGATCGTCATTTCTTGGATGTTCACAGCATCAAGGCTCAGAGTGAAGCTTTTCCCTCTGAATTATGCTTTTTACACCCTTCCACAGCTATCCTTTTCTCCTTTCCATCTACCTCTATTGTAACAAAACTCCAAGCACCCTTCTAATGCAGTTCCAGGTATAGATGATGATTTGAACTGAAGACTAAATCTCTGCCTGGTTCAGGTTTAACTTCCTTAAAATGTCCCCCTTTTGCTGGCTTGTTAAAAGATCAGGCTGTGGCAGCAGCTTGCCAACCCATAGAAAATAATAATTATATAAACTGCTTAGACTTGGGCTATGACAAAGATGGATGAAGATATATCTATTTACAAAAAAAATTCCCACAGTTCCATGGTTCATGCAATATGTATCTTGCTTAAAAATATATAAATGCACATTAAGCCAACTAACTTTGTACTCACTTAGCAGAATTTTAATAAGACACGCTACATAAAACTGTTCTACAGTTTTGCAGTCATTTAAGGATAAATTACACATTTCATAAATGTTTCACTGTTTATTCCTTAAAGCAAGTACAGGTTGCACTCGTTCTTCAAGTACAAGTTGAATTTGTTTGTGCTACTCATAAAATAGATTCCAATAATAGATCATTGGTTTGCATGATAACATAAGAGGTGGAAAACCTCAGGATTTTCTGGTTTCTGATTCAAAAGGCTGATATAGTAGATGGAAAACTGAAATTAACTTCAAAGTTTAGATTAAATTAACACTGCCTTTGGATGATGACTTAGTTTCCCTCCAGTACATGTTCCCTGTTTTTTCTATTAAAATGCTCTTACAAAGTACAAGATAGGAAGCCTGTGTCTACCAGTTATTGTCACAGATAAAATATTTCATTATGCTCTGTTTGCAAGTGGTATCTTCTAATAAGTCAGCCAATATTGTTGGAAAAATAAATGTTTCAAGATTTGGCTTGTCTGTTTTTATTTCTTTAAAACTGTATCAGTGGACCTAGCAGTAAATATTATCTGTGTTCATAAACTTTGTCTTGATTATACTCTGAAGTCCTCATGGTTACTGTAATAAAACAGATATCTTATTTCAGAAATGAAACACAGATGGGAAATAAACCTTTTTATTGATTAACTTTGGTGAAGCAAAATAAACTCTCTTTCTGTTCTAGTGACATCATTCACATTTACCACTAATTACTAAGTTGTCTCAAAAGATAAACACAATCCTGCAATAAGACAACATATTTCCAGAATGTGGAAAGACGTCATTTTCTTTGTTGTTAAACAAAGCTGAAAGCTATCATACAGCAAGTAAATTATGCATCCTTACTAGAATCATTCTTTCTTTTGTTATCGAGTTTTAAAAACACAAAATATACATTAGATATGTGAGGATTTGACAACAGAGGAGGCAAAAAGTCAACTTGAGAGTGCTATGACATAAGAAAACTGTGCTTATATTATCCTGCTGAAATTTTTCCCAACCAGAGAAATTAATTCTTTTTTCCCAGGAGTCGGCATGCATTCTGTTATTCCCATAGTGTTCATCTCTATCTTCTTTTGATGCCTGAAATTTGACTCTGTGCTAGATTTTAGGCCTGAGGTCCTCACTTATAAGTCCTAGAAAAATTCTGAAGAAGCTTAAAACTGCACTGTTCACTGGCAGAGAAAAGGGAAATGATAACTGTTATTTACATATTCACCATATGATAGATGATCTCACAAGCTCAGTCCCTGTAGGGCAAATAGAAATTTAATATTCCAGGCTACAATTTTGAAGGATATCAATTGACTGTAGGCTCCTACTTCGACTACTGAATCTCTGCCTGTTTTCAACAATGCTGATGCCCCTTTGAAATTTAGCCCCTATAAACTTTCTTAAAGCTGAATTTCAGAAATTTCGTTTTATACACACCTGTGAAAAGTCTTGGAATTTTATCATAATGCACGTTAATGTGACCTAGGCTGATGAAGATTCATAAGTGCTTTCTACAGCTACTGTAAATGAGACTTGCTATATTAAATCTAACAAAACAGATCTCGGTTCATCATCTCTCTGTGGCAGGACCGTGTAATCCCCCCCCCCTTCCTTCCCCCCNATCTTATCTGCTGATGCTAAGATTAGAGAACCATCTCCCCTAAGTTCTTGGCACCAGCTGTACTGGGAAGGCAGAATATCCAAGATAAAGTGACTGACAGACACAAGGATTTTACCGTTTAAAAGAGCACTGTGAGCTTCAAAAACCAGACAACAGTTTGGTTACTTCTTGAAGTGCACAAACTGTTCTCTCTGACATACTTAGATGTCAGTATGCTGTATTCTATGCTTCTCTTCTAGAAGTTGAGTGAAAAGAATTGGTAAGTTACATTGAGTTCTAACCTTATTATTTCTTTACTATAGGTACCTTTTATTATTGTGTACTATTTATTCTACTGGTAGTATTTTTTTGTTTATCTTGTGTAGTAAGAAGTTTTGCTTAAATTCTTGTCTCATTTGTGTTTTCTTGTGACTATTACAATAAATCAATCCGTGTTGTAATAATCCTGATCTATCATAACTAAAGAACCAGAGAGAGAATACATGGTTTTGGAGTGCAGGCCACTCCAAGAGAATTAAAACCCATTTAAACTCTCTCATATTCATCACACTCTCAAAAGCTGACTAGCTGTCCTGAGAAAGGAATGATATGTGAATGTAGCTGAAGCGAGGCCTACTGACAGTAGCTGTGGAGGCTGAGCAAAGTAGTTAAAGATTTGGCATAACCTGAAATTCCTCACTGAGCTGTGCTGAGTTTAGGAGCAGAGGAAGCTCTGTGCCAGTATTGCCTACTTACTCATACCTGAAGCAGGTATTACATCAGGAAATAAAGTTGTTACATCTTAATACTACAGTCACAGAGATACAAAAATAATTTTGTATCATGATGAAGGGAGAGGGAAAGTGGGAGAGATTCCACTGGAAATGCCACGCCACCTCATTAAGACAAAATGTTTTCCTGAAATACGTAAACAGAGCAATATAGGGAGGAAAGGGGAGGTACCTGTGACTGGGAAGAAAGAGTGAAATGGCATCAGCATACAGTAAGAGAATTCTAGCAATGTCCAGGTCTAACCAAAAGCACTTAATGAAGAAACTCATGAACATGACCCTAGAACTTGAATGTTTCACTTCAGAGTGTTTAAATAAAAAATCAGAAGAATGTGCAACTTCCTTTTCCAAGCTCATGGTTGTGTTTTTTCAGGTTCTTGAAAAAATATGCAAAAAAAGTTTGGTGTTTTAGGCACATTCCCAAAAACTCGTAACATGAAACTTAAAACGTCATTTCTAGTACGCATGCAAATTTAAAGTCATGCAAATAGCAAGAAACATTTGTCTTATAATTTAATATTTGTATAAAAAACGGTTTTAAGGTCTGTTTGATAGTTGAAACCTTATGAAAATTTAAAACCTGGTACTTTAAATATTTCAGATTCAGAAATAATTGTGCCTGGCAACTTCTTTGTTTATTTAAGCAAAGAAAACAATATTCTTAAATAAATAAAAATGTCAGACAAACTTGCCATTCATAAATTAAATCAAGCTTAACTAAGTCTGAATATACACAGCAAAAACCAGACTATAAGAGCCTTACTACCCAGTGTGGGAAGGTTCATTCAATAAATGTAAAGGTTTTCTGCTAATTTTTGTACTCAGTTTACAAGTTGTTTAAAACCTAAAGCTATCATCACAAATAAAATTGTAAGCATGTGCATCTTCAAAAAGAAGATCTTCCTGGCAGGGTTTTGTCTTTTTTGAGGAAGCTTAGATGGTGGAAAATAGACGGCAAAAAGTCAAAAGAGTTCATCTTTTTCACCTACCTCCTTCATATTTTAGCTATACATGGTCATATTTCTAATACATGTCCATAAACCTTCTATTCAAAGCTACTTATTGTACAGAAGGATGCTCAAATAAATTGGTCAGAGAGCTCTTCTAACCTTAAGACTTTTTTTTTGTTCAGTCCATGCTCAGTGGCAAAACAGCACATGAAGAATATAGAATCAGAACTGACAACGCTGAGAACGGCCATCATGTCACGTTTTGTCCGTATTCAGCTTCCCTGTAAATGTTTCATCTGCTGTCCTTGGGGGGTGAGATTTTCTGTTTGCCTACCACCTGAAGGGTAATATGTATTGATTTGTTCTAAAGTTTGAATATAGCCTTGTCAATTGAAATGGCTTTGGAGAAAAATATCTGCTATCTCAATTTATTAAAACAAAATTTTAAAAGAAAAGCAAAACAAAACAACAACCTAAACCAAACAAAACAAACAAACAAAGAAAAAAAACTCAGACAAAACTAAAAATGAAAATGAATAAGAGCTTACCCAAATCTTACTTGCAAATAACTCAAAATAGAGAAGTGAAAAATGTTAATGCTAGAGTTGAGCAAGCAAAAGAGTGCAGGTCTTCCACTGAACCCTGGGGCAGAATTGCGTATGTAGAGGCAGATACTGTGTCACTTGCTAACATAGCTTTGAATTATTAATCACATTACTTATCTCGGTTCACCTTGAGCCTGCAAGTTAGTGTGGAAGGGAAATACTCATCTCTCTCCCCTAGCCTCTAGTAAAACTGAAAGCAGTAGAGAAGAAAATATTTCCTGTAATAGCAAGCACTCCCCATGGCAGCATAACAAATGATTGCTCTGTGTGTGTGTGAAATGAGAAGGTGTCTGATGCACTGTTCATTTTCACTGTTGTCAAGCATATTCTCAGGTTAGATATGTTCTCCCAATCCATAGTGCCTAATGGATTTTCCAGTTCCTGATTTGTATGTGTAGCTAAGTCTAGAACTTCTTGCTCATATGGTTTTTTCAGCACACCAGCAGAATCCAGATAAAAGTCACATTTTTAACAGCTTCTAGATGAGTCACTATGCAGGTCTGAGCACACAGTCCCCATCATGGGACTAATGTGGTCATGCACTAAGAGCCTGCAATCAGCAATCTGCAGAAGGAGGTCTAACGTTACACTGACTGGGAGAACTGTGGTGAAATCACTGAATTTCAGTGATAAGAATGTGCATCTTTAATGGATAATTATACCGCATAATTCTCTTCGTTGCTGTCTGACTACAAAGAGAGAATTAATATATAGTTACAGTGGCATAAATAATCCCTTTTGGGGTGTGTTGTGTTCCTTTGCACATGTGACTTGTTCCATTGTGAGCAGACTGTGCTGCTCTGGTATCTTCAGCCCTAAATCTAGCTCTGGCAGTGACACTCTGACTTTTCCTGTCTTTTCCATTAGGTTTATCATTTTCTACCCTACCTGTGGAACAGGCTCTTAGGCAAGTGTTTTGTTTCATGTTGAGTCATTATATTATACTTTAAAGATGGATAGCGAGGTTTCGTTTTGTCATAGTTCCTAAAATGTGAGATTATATTCCATACATAAAATTTTTACCGTCTTTTAAAATAAGTAATTAATAGCAAGATAACTTTAGAAAAAGGAGTAAAAATGCATCAGGTAAGTGTTTTTAAATATAATGTTACTAGTCAATTGGAGTTTGAGAGATTAAATAGCAAAACTGAAATGTCTGTACATGTCTTAGTCTTAACAGTTATCATTTATCTAAACAAAACCAAAACGCCTCGTAAACCACAAATGAGATAGTGATCATTCTATAGCTGCATCAAGAGGTTTGCAACATAACTAATTTAAATGCCAGTAGGATAAGCATTTTCAAGAATTTCTTTTCCTTCATAAAAACTTGGAGAAACCTTGCAGACATTTTGTTAAGTGCAAAAGGTAAAATCCTCTGCTAGGTACTGCTGACTTATTGCTACTCTGTAAAAACCATGAAAACAAGCAAAAGTCTGTTCCTGTGCAATGTATGCTACTCAATATATGCCAGAAGTGCACATCTGTCTGTATAAATAGATGTGCACACTGGATTTGCAGGCATAATGGTGAATTGAGTAATTTTTCTAGAGTGACAATAAAAAAGCGAATCATTATTCTGTTAATCACAGAACCAGAAGGTCTGCAACTATGGTCTTCAGGTAGACTAAGTTTTTGTTCTTTGTTAACAAGTTCTTTGAAAAAATGACTGAAAAATATGGCCAGAAGTTAAAAGATCAAACACTGAGCAGGAACAGGGGGAAAAAACCTACACACACACACACACACACACACACACACAAAAACAAACAAACAAAAAAAAAAAAGGCCAAACAAATGCAAAACAAAACAAAACCAAAAAAAGCAGAAGTAGAAAGAATGCAGTGGGTAATATGCTCAAATATGCAGAAGTGTAAGTAGTCTATACATTACAGTATGGAACAAGCAGCTATAGGTATGGTTTTTGTTATGGTAAATCCTCTGAGAGACCTCTGGCTGTGTGGAGTGAGTGACCATCAGCACCTCTGCGTTCAGACTCAGAGTTCTACTGAAAGGAGCAACATAACTTCTTAAACACAAAAAATAATTTCTCATGACTAGTCATGTGTCACAAAGGATCTAAGATCTTAAGTGTAGGATAAAAATCAAAGTCAAAGCCTTCATTAAGTTGCCGTCAGTGTTCACAACATTTAAATACCTGCATATGTGCTACTAATGCACTTTGAAAGTATCTATACTTCTGTTACTGAGGATTCTGTTCACATTCATGCAAGTCCTGACAAAGCTCAGATGTTTAATCATCAGAGTCGGTAGACATACTCTTTTCTCTTCTTAATCCTTAAATAATGATTCAGGCTATTCAGACCCCTAAATGAGAATTCCAGGAGGATGCAGGCATCTTTTAAAAAATGCAAAATAAGTTTAAGAAATAAGATCCTATCCTCAGAATTTCTCATTCACACAGTCTGTCTTGTGGGTATTGTGAATCCCTCTCTCAGACACTTTGGTTTTTCTGTGGACAAGCTGGATTCTGCTCAAGGGCTTGCGTGGCTTGAGGTCTTGAGGCCAGTTTTAGACAAAACCAGAGCAGAATAAATGCTTAATTTCTGACAGAAGCAGGATTTGACTTAAATACAGCAGAACTTTTGTCAGTTGGGAATATAAAGAAAGAATAAACATGAGACCTTTGGAAAAGCACAAAGTCAGTATCTGCATTCAGGTAAGAATCCAGAGAGCTTTGGGGTTCAGGTCTCAGTCAGGCACTGCAGTTTTAACTCTTAGTGGCCAGTATTAAAATAAGATATTTGGCTGAGGAACTGGATTACTACAGGAAACAAAATGGCTGAGAGGAAGTCCCTGCTCCATGGAATTACAATATGACTTCAGATCAACCTTCCAAAACTACTCAGTCCCTAGCATCACTTCTGAAGATCACAAAGATCCATGCTGGTCTTGGTATATTTTATCTTTGCAAAAATCTGACTATCAAACAATACTGATCTCTTTTGACATTGGAAACTGTCTTTATGCTCTGAGCTAGATCCTGCTGGCATTAGTTAGTGTTATTCTACTGACTTACTGGAGCTTTATCAACTTAAAATGGAAATTTGTTCTTTTAGTTTAGAAAGAGAAGCTGTGTCTCCTGATAATACCTATATATGTACAATTTGGTAAAGTGTTAAGTCAGTTTATCTGAAAGCAGTTGTATATTTGTTGTGTACTCACCACACTAGAATCTAAAAAGTACATGGAAAATTTTGCATTAAAATGTTACTCTATTGTTTAAATTTAAAAAGATATTCTATTTATTAATGTAACATACACAAATACGAATGCCAAAATTTAACAGAAGACAGAGACCCTTAATGAGAAAAGAGAAGTCTGTCCCTATATATGTGAATTCACAGAATATGTTTGAAGATCATAGCTTTCACATCTTTTGAAGTTTCTTTCTCACTTTAAAATAATGTGTTGTAATATACAAAGACTAGACAGGTCATAGTGGTGCCTAGAGACCAGCTTTGATAGTCAGTGCAATCTCACAGAGAGAAGGACAAAAGTACGACTTTTGTAAACTAGAAGCTTATATTTCTTCTGACCTACCTGAGGGATACACTTGTGAGTTTTCTCCATTTAGAGTTTTTATGATATAGAAAAAATAATAATTTGCTTTTAGGTACTAAGTTGAAAATTAAAAGTTTTGAATATTACCAATTAGAAAATACATATTTTAGGAAATATGAGTTACCTCTGCTGAAGGATAACATGTTGGGGTAATATCCTGATTTTGAACTGGTTGCTGTTGTCCTGCAAACTCTGTTTCTCTAGGACTCAAAAGCCATGAATTTTAATGAGGTATTTCACTTCTTATTTGGATCCTGGAAAGTGTAAGAATACACCATGATGCATGTATTTGAGATTATTTAACTGTGAATTAGAATGTGCTCGAGATACTTTAGTACTGTAGAAAATAATTAACATATTTAAAACATTTTGAAAAGGACCGCTCACCTAATGAGCTTTCAGTATACTATGAGTGATGAAATACAGCTGTGCTTTAAAATGAGGTTAAATACTATGGGGAAGAAGAGACAGAAAAGGCAGTAACTCGCCTAGCAGAATGACATGAGGAACAAAGGTAGAACTGCTAAATCAGATTCTTCACCTTTATAACATTCCCTCTGAAACTAAGCTTGTCTCTCTGTTTGCTGCCATGTGCATTTAAAAATCAACATTCACAGACCATAGAAAACGTGAATTTTAGCATATGAACCATGAATATTTAATTATCATTTTTCATGTTTTTTTCAAGAATACTTTACAATTATTTCATAAGAGGGATTTTTCCCTAAGTGAATATAAAAGCCTGCAACAGCTGAACTTGGATCTCTGATCAGACAGCTGCTGACAGAACTGTTCAGGGGTTCTCAGACTGCTATGCAGAAATGTTAGACGTATAATTTTTCAGTTGTGATTCTGGACTAAAAAGGCAATTTACAACATGTATGTATCAAGGCCTGGAGAGTCACATAATTTACCCATGTGTGTAGATGCGTAAGTGGAGTAAGACATAATTCAAAGTTTCTGTTCAGGTACAAGTCCCACAATGTATATTTTTGTACAGTGAGCTGTGGAAGGTCAGCACAGACAGAGATTAGTTAAGGATGGGTGAAAAGCCTGCAGGTGCTTGACATGCCTCACTGTCTCATCACTCCATGTGGTATAGCACAGATGAGTTAGCACAAAATTACTTGTAGGGCAAAACATCTTTACAGAAAAGGTGCTGCCCAGAGCCTCCTGCTTTGAACTGAACAATCCAGGCAACCATGACCCCACTCTGGCAATTTGAAAATTCTCTAAAATATATTTCTTGTGGTAATTTTGTTAAAGACTAAGTTCTATGTCAACTTCCAGGGATGTGCAGCAAATGTGAACTGAAAATCCATCTTTCTGGGTTGGAAAGCTCTGGTTACATATCAAGAGAAGTTAAAGAACATAGGAGTTGAATAAACAGCCTCCATTTTGATGCAGTGTTATATAACACATCTGGAATTACAGGCTAGGTTTTTGGTCTAGGTTTTCTGCAGCTTAAGAATGGGACTAAAGGGCTATAAAACCATATTAAAGCTGACTTAGATGAACCACTTTTATAACAAACTCAGGTTTGAGATAGCATGAGTAGAAATAAACCCATCTCTCAGTTCTTTCTGCTGAAGCCTTGTGACATAAGAAGGGACCAGGGAGTGACCTGAGAGGTGGCCTAAACACCAAGGTGGGCTGGCAGCTGCTGAGGATGTAGGTCAGCAGAAATCCTTTGCTGCTCCTATAAAGGTTTATGAAGCTCACAGGTTTGTTAGAGTCTCCTTCTGGGGCCCTTGAGGTATTTCATCACGAAACATACTTAGTGAGGTAGGGTAAGTCAGTATTGTCCATAGTCATCACCTCCCCACTCTATATAATATATAAATAAGGGAGGAAACAACCATTGCAGACATATGGCTTGATCTTCTGCCTAATGCAGGCTGAGACCTCCCTTGAAGACTTAACATCTCTATGAGCTTTTCACCACAAAACTGCAAAGCTCACCTCATCAGGCCTCCATTTGTCCCAGTAGATTGTTATTTATTTCTACTAAAGTTGTATTTGGATATCACAGCTGAGATAAGGTGTCAGGCAGTGTACAAAAGGTCTCGAGTCATCTCACCTAACGTTATATATCTATAGTTTAATATCTGGTTTAAAGTATTGTCATCAGGAAGTGGTAGTGAGAATAATGTCCAGAGAGCAATTAATATTACTCCAATTTTGACAAGGAAGATGAATCATTCCCTGAAAATGTCTCTCCTTTATTAGATGTACAGGGAGCCTGAAAAACTAACTGAAATGAGATTCTCACTTTTAGAAGGCCAACTGTGATGGTTCGACTCTGGCTAGGTGCCAGGTGCCCACCAAGTTGCCCTATAGCTCCCTCCTCCAGAGGGACAGGGGAAAGGACAAGATGAATCAGTGGGTCGAAATAAGGCAGTTTTTATTGAAGCTACAGAAAAGCAAAAGCAGGGTCTGTGCATGCATAAGCAAAAGAAGTCAATCTCTACTTCCCATCAGCAAGCGATGTTCAGGCACGTCCCGGGAAGCAGGGCCTCAGCACGCGTAGTGGTTCCGTCGGAAGGCAGACATTACAGAGTGCCCCCGCCCCCCTCTCTCTCTCGGCTTTTATATCTGAGCTGACGTCATATGGTATGGAATATCCCTTTGGTTCCTTTGGGTCAGCTGGCCTGCTTGTTTTCCCTCCCGAGGTCTTGATACCTTAGGTTTAACCCTTATATTTTTCAAATCCTGCATTGCCTGGTGTGTATGCTTTATATCTCGTTGGTTGCTGTTCTCTATAGACATAACACTGGCACTCTGTACTCACCAAGGCCATTTGGGCTGCCCAGACCCGAGCTTCTAACGAGGGGAGGGAAGCAGGCTAGGGGGAAATTGTAAAGTTTTAATTGGTGAATCTATGCTGATATGCGAATGGACCAAGTCTATAAAGGTGTGGAGAACTCGTGACTCGTCGTCCATTTTGGGTGATGCCCCAAGGAGGGGGCTTTGCCTGCCCTAAATGTACCTTTGTAGGCCCTTCAAATAAATACCCATCTTTTATTCCCCTACTCCTGCCTGGCCTCAGTTTTAGGGCTAGTCTTTCAGGCATCAGTCTAGCCCACTCCCTGCCCCTTGATGGAGGAGAATGTTAGAGGGACAGTGCTGCTCAGCAGTAGCCAAAACACTGCTGTGTTATCAACTGAAGCACAGCACTGGCAGGGCTACTGAACTCTACCTCCATTAGAACCAATACACTAACATACGATGAAGTGAGTCTCATCTTATTGCCTACAAAAACTTTCACTCTAAATGAAGTAAACCACAGACAGGAAGGATAGTAATTATACAGAGACAAGAACTGATTTACCTAGAATAAAACAATTGGAGTTCTTTCCACAAGACTATCCTTTTGCCCCTTCATCAGATTTTTTCAGGAAATGTCATACAGTAAAGCCTAACAAACAGTAAGAAGAGTCCCTCCATTTGTCACCTGCACAGTTAGGTAGTAAGATGAACAGTTTTCACAATCATTTCTACAGAGTTTTCAAACATAACTTGCTCCTTTCCAGGTAACATAGGTGAATGAAGTACAGTGATTTGCTGAGTTTACTGCAGTATTGTTAAACCTTTGCTATTACTATGTGGGATTTTCAAAGTAGTCTCCAAAATTACTTGCTAAAGGCAGTTCCAATTACATTGGAAATGATAGGAAAAGACTTTATTAATCATTAATCTTTTAAGCTTCCTGCTTTCTCACAGAATATTTAAAGTTGAAAATACAGATTTTCACTGCATGGGACAAGTTCAGTCTTGAGGACTCACCTGGACCTTTCTAAAGTAAAATTAAAAAAAAAAAAAAAAAAAAACAGAACAAAACAATTGAAATAATTCAAGTTTATTTCACTGACTCTTAAAAAATGAGACTCTGTGTGACATCACAAAACATCATTGTGGTTTTCTGCTATGAACTTAACAAAACTTGAGGGGACAACTTTCTTAAACTATTTCCTGGCTCCTTAAATCAAAATTTGTCAATGAAATAAAACCTAATTAAATGCATGGAGCAGATTCTCCCTGTGACATCACAAAATACATTTGCCATACAATACAAATTTGTTTGTAGAATGTTAGGGAAATCTACTATTGTTGCTGCATGTGTCATAAAACTGCTTTTTCAGGATTGATAAATAGAAGATTTAAAAAGGAATGTTGAGAAGTATTCATACAAACATCAAAAATCCACAATAACTTTATTCACCCATGAAGGTATCTTATCTGTCAGAATGGGTGCTCCAGTACATATGTGTGCTGAAGACATAACTTCATTAAAGCAAACCACCTGTAAACAAAGGTATAGAAATGTTATCAAATGAACAATAATGTTGTATAAATCAATAGTGTGTCCTTGTCTGGAATACTATATTCAGCAAAAGAAGCTGTAGCAGAAATAGATGGACTTGTGTGGAATTTACATAAGCAATTTTACTGAAAACATAGATTTTGGGTACATGAGAAGAAAATGTGAACCCAGGAACACACAACTACTCACTGAAAATGCAGATCAGTTTCTGCCTTACATAAAACAGGAATTTCCTCCAGCTGTACGTATATTGCTGCAGCATTTGCTTTCTCTAAATTGTTTAGTCATGTAATTCCATGTAAGACTTCTTGTAAAAAAAAGAATTTTAATAAAACTCCATAAATTAAAAAAAAAACAAGCAAATGTGATTGAATGTTAAGGTTGCTAGTTTTTATTAGAAACATAGCTTCAACAAGATGTTTAAAAACTGCCTGCATAGTTTATAGTTTACAGGTAGTGTTGTCCAAGTCTTCTTGGTTTTAGGAGTCTAGTCCAGAGTGAAAGCTTACTTAGTCATTTCTAGAAAAATGTTAAGTGCATGTGAGAGGTCTCTAGCAGCAGGCAAACTCATTAAGGAGTATTAAATCAGATCATTTCAGTCCTGTTCTGATGGTCTCAGATTTGAGCACACAAAATAGTGCAATGTGTTTGAGCTTATGCTAGTTTGCTAATATTGGAAAAATAAGTATCTAGATATAGAAAAATCAGCATTCATTGCTTTCATCAAACTACAGCCCAGGGGTAGCTTGGAGGGTGTCAGAAGCATGGAGGAATACGTTACAGTCTTTAACAATATCCCTTCCCTCAGCAACCCGTGACTCACAGTTCTTGTTTTTATTTTCTCCTTCACAGCAGCCAATTTAGAGATAGGCAACCTCTGACCCAAATAAAAGCAACTATTTCTAGCTGTTGATGTCATTTAGCTACAGTCTTATGCTGTTTCCCTCAGGCAAGAAGTCTCTCAGCTCTGTAGTAAACACTGGTGCTTCTTCTCTGAACTCTTTGGCTCTTGTGTACCTGCCCTAGAGCTACCAGCAGGATCCCAGGCTCCCTCCTCCAGCATCTGATGGAGACAGGTGTGACACAGGCATGGGGACAGCAACACGCCTGCAGAGTACAAAGCAGAACAGTTCATGGGAGAATCCAGAGACAGCCTCAGACTGTATGAGACTGTTGCTGGACATCTCTCTTCCAGTGCAGGCGTTGCTTACCAATATTGGGATGCAGCCTTGTGCTACAGGCTGAGCTGCAGGAACACAGCCCAAGGCAGCCCCTTGCTAGGACAGGCTGTGCTGTGGATCCCAATGATCTACTGATGGAACAGTCCAAGGTTAAGAGAAAGATCTCGTGCAAAGTGGATATTTCTTATCCTTACATACATACATACATACATACATGTAGAAGAGTTCTGTTTTCAACCTGCTATCACAAACCACAAAAACAGTGGGTTAGGAGAATTTAGAAACCGCAAAAATACACAGGGCTTGGTGGAGGTTTAGTTTAAGGGGTGGAGATTCAGTATTTCACTTAGGAATTTTTAGAGCAAAATATTACCTTTTAAACTCATATTTTATTTTTTTAAAAAAGGGGATAAAAGTCTAATGCTTTAGATCAAACAAAATTTCATCAAAAAAAGGCAGGGCTGCTCTCCTGTATTATATCACATAGAATACTGCAGTGCACTTTGTGGACTTAGAGGAAAATCTGGAAGTAAAACCACTCTCTCTACACTTTTTCTTTTTTTAATTTTTTTTTTTACTTCTTTGTTTACTCTAAAGAAAACTCCTCAGTATCCCTGTCAATTTCCTAATATGTTTAATTCTCCTGACACACTGGAACATATGGATCCCTTCTTTTCTCCCCCCATCCAACATAAATAAAATTTTTAACACTTTCACTTAATTATTTTCTGAGGACAGAGTGTTTGGCTTTTCTTCAAAGCTGTTAATAGACCTAGATCAAAATCTTCCCAGCATAATGGGGGGTATCA
This sequence comes from Climacteris rufus, assembly GCA_013398175.1. NCBI lineage: Eukaryota > Metazoa > Chordata > Aves > Passeriformes > Climacteridae > Climacteris > Climacteris rufus. The sequence goes on from VZRZ01002847.1 coordinate 527,674, forward strand.
TTTAAACATGAACTTTTAAAAACAAAAAAAAATTTCAATCTTTTTCCTAATATTTTTAATGAATTTAAGTGACAAAAAAAGTTGGTTTGGATAAAGTATATTTTTTTAATTTGTTTTTTCTCTACTTTCCTCTTTTTAAAAGAAAATCAGGAAGGAAGAGAAGGAGGTCATAAGAGCAAACAGCAGCTAGAAAGTTAGAAAACAGCAGCTAGAAACATTTCAAAACATGTTTCAAAAAGCCCCCTTTGTAATACTGATGAAAAATAAAAGGAATGTGTACCTTCATTAAATGAATGAATTAATTTTCTGAAAAACTGAAGTACGTATTAAACTGATACTGGGGAACATTTCTTGTTTCTTCTTGGTTTTAGTATGCTGTGGAAGGAAGAGGGCATAAATTGAAGTTAACTGCTTCTGCTCCAACACAAAACGAGGGGAAATTTGTTTAAATTTTCTTTTGAAAGAATTGAGAAAGTATCTTGATAGCCATCCAGACTTTACCAATAGCAGAATGTCTGCATTTTCTACTCAAAATGACTTTGTTCCATTTTTTTTCAGTGTTCTGTGACAGCAACCTCTGTTCTTCATCAGACCTGACTTTTCTACATGCCAGGCTGTCCAGCTCTCTTTAAAAAACTGACTTGTTGGACTGCAATATGATAAACACCTATATTAATTCAATTTGCATCTGGTAATGTTCTTTCATTTTTAAAAATAATATGTTTCTCCTCATATTGTTATCTCATAATTCAGTAACTGCCTGCCTTTGGCCAGTCACAAGAGCTTTCAGCTGGTTGTTTTATTTTAGCAAGGTTTGGAGATGGATGTAAGTAAGAAAGGACTTCTGTCTCTTCATCTGTTGGTCCCACTCTTTTTGTAAAATAAAGGCCATCTGGGTTTTATTTTTCACTGAAGAATGTACAGCATGTACAGAATTTTTTCCATGTGAGAGACAGCATTCAGTTACAACTGCTTGGATTGTAAGCCTGAAAATGTTTGTGGCAAAATACCTGGCTTCAAGTTCTGCTTTCTGAAAACAAATGTGAGCTATGCCTGATCTGGTGGGTGAAGGGGAGGAGGGTGGTGGATGGCATGCTGGAAAGCCTGAGAGTTTTGAATAACCCATGCTCAGCCATTAATGTGCTGCCCTGAGTTTCACATGGCCCATCTTAACAACATGTAGATTCTCATGACCCTGTGGCAGTTCTGGTGAGAATAGACCAAAACCTTAAATAAGACATATAACAGCTTTAAGCTGGGGGAAGAAAAAAAAATAAAGCAGCTAAAAAGGAACTTGAGGAAAGCATAAATTTAGCCTGTGGTGTACTGTGTACTCAATGTGTGCTGCCAGAGAGGGTGGGGTTTGTTATTGTGAACTTCTCTGCTTTGCAATAACAACTCTCCCATCAACTGCTGCCCTAGCAATCATCACCATCATCATCATCATCATCATCACCATCATCATCATCTTCATCACCATCATCATCATCATTAAGAAAGAAGCTCTGATCTCTGTTGGAATATTGTGGATATAACAGAGATAGAAGACATTTTTGCACCTGAATTGTTTTATGTATATACTTAAGAAAACTTGGTCTTTTAGGTTGATGGTGGCTTATATGGAAGGTGATGCCTCTTCCAGGAGCATGGCATGGCCCAAGTGAGCAAGCAGGGAAGCATGGTCATGTTATACCCCTTCATCCCCAGCATGGTAGGCTTTGAGGTAAAAAGAGCCCAGTCCCATAAGGGCTTCACTGACCCAGCATAAGCATTTCCTAACTTTCTAGGGAAAAGAGACCTTGTTAATCTACCAGTACAAAAGAGTAGCTCATTATTAACCCTTGGAGAAAGGGCAAAATTCCATAATCCTAAAAATGAATATAAAAGTAATTCACAAGATTATCCCATATTTTGGGAATTAAGGGACTAAGTTATGCTGGAAGACCCAAGCAGAAGGCCCAGGTTCAGTATGAAAGATTGCCCAGGCATGGTTTTTAGGTGTCAACGAGAATGAAAGGCTACAGAGGGCTCTTCTCTGGAATAATTGCCTTTTTTATTGTAAATCCAGTGTTGCGTTGCGAGGGTCCAGGGAGGAAGTACAGAGACATCCAAGTGGCTGGATTAACCCAGGAGAAAGAGGATGAGGAAGCTCTGCAGGGGTCTTTTAAAGGGAGGTGGGACCAAGGGACATCCAATGGGAAGACGCATGGTTCAAAGTGACCAGTGGAGAGCAGGAGAAGGGAGACCTTTCCAGGACATGACCATATAGAGTCTTCCAGGGCATAACATTATATGGAACCTGAGGCTGGGGATACAGGTGACAAAAGGGAAATATGGGGTTTCACCACAGCTCAGGCAGGGAGTTCAGATATTGGAGGGAGAAGGTTCAGAGGGCATTGCCCTGGGTCTTTTCCCACCAATTCGGAAGTTCCCCAGCAGCAGCTTCTGCCAAGTACTCTGCTACAAGATTGTTGTATAAGTAAGTCTGGCCCAGGTATCTGAATCCAAACTTACCTCTAAAATAAAGCAACGCTTGCAAGTGGGAGGAGGAAGGGATGGTTTGACACATTTCCATTCTCTCTTGAGCTATGTCATGTCTATTAACTTAATGAGAATGTAAAAGGAGAAACAAAGTTTAAAAAGAAAGAAACAAAAATGTAGTTCAAAATGAGGCATTTCAGAGGTGGAATAAAAATTTCTAAGTTACATGTATGCTGAATATATTTGAACAGTCCTAAGGAGAAACTCCCAAAGTGCAGTGTGGCAGAACCGAATGCGGCAGGCTGAACTCTCCTACACTCACTCCAACTCCTGCTCTCTGTGCCTGTAACATCATCACAACATTTTTTCTGTTAGTTACAGTCATTTAAAATCCAATTGTTTGGTTTGCACTGAAAGTTTGGCTTTCTCCCTATAATCAAGAGCAAAAAAGGCACCTCTATAGGTGGATTCTGAGACAGGTGTCTGAATAAGACAGGGTCTGTTGCTGTCTGGACATGATCCATAGTGGAAATCTTGGCAACTGGCAAGCCAAGTTGTTGAAATACTCAAGAGACTTCTGTCACAAAGATACACACAGGATGCAGAACTCACAAAAGAGTTCAGGAAGTTCAGCTGTTGTTGATTACAAGATTTCTTTTGCTTTTCTCAAGTGTATATAAGCCAACAGATTTAAAGTCTCTTTGTTTTCTTTCAGCCACCACCTAATGGTACATTGCTGACATTCACATTTCACACACTGTTCACACAACTTGTTTTTCAAACTGCATCACTTGTTAAGATTTGGTTCACCTTCCCTCAGTCCCACCTGGAAGGGAAAGAATTCTCCCTGTATAGCATATTTCTATTTCTCCCAGGTGATTCTGTTTATCAATAATCCATTATTTCATATTATCAGTCACTAAATATCTGTTTTACCTCTCACAAATACAATCAAAATTATTATCAGACTAGATATTTTAAAAGTATGTTTGATCTGTACCTTGTGATGGATTTTATTAATCGTTGCCAAAAAATACTGAGACAGTTTGTGGGAAGCTACAAAAAGTTCAACCTGCACAATCTGCTTCATTAGGTCTAAGATTATATTTTGGTTCTAAACCCAAACAGTGCTCACTGAAATGCCATCAATCAAGATAACAAACGAATGTTTAAATGCCATATGTTCTCCAAGTGGAATTTTAATGAGACATTAAAATGTGCTTTAAAGCTCAGGTTACACACAAATATCTTAATGTCAAACGTGTCAGTACTATACAAAATATTTGACTAAGTCAAACATCTATATGAGAGTTTATGGATTGCATTAATGAGAAATGTCTTTGAAGACTGAATAGACCGACTCCCCTGAATAGAACGATTCTTTTGTATAAACTACCACTTTTAATACTAAATTTTCCTCTTTTAATAATGAACATTAACCTGACAATGACTAATCTAGTGAAGATTTCTGCTTGTTTTGTGAAGAGTTACATGGATTATGTTGTATTTTATAGGTTCATCACCCCATCATTTTTGTCTTATCCAGTATTAATAGGTTCTCCTTTAGTCAGTAAGATTTTAAACGTGGCTTTCTGTATGTCTTAGAGAAAATCGGTCCTTAATCTTATAGAAGCATTTTCATTTTCTTCTTGTCTGTGTGCCTAGAAATAATACTAGCAATTCATTGCTTATTTCAAAAACTGGGGTTATTTATTTGTTTGGAGTATTCAAAGGCTATAAAAGGTTAAACTGTCATCAGCTCACAGACCTCCCTTCCCTGTCTTTGCAAGGCTGTTGGCCAGGTCTTCTAGTCGTGTTAGTGCTGCCAGGTGGTGGTCACGCACCAAGCAGAGCTTGCACAACACCCCGTGTCCTGCTTTCAGTCACAAAGGGTGTTTAATGGGGAACCCATAGTTCCTTCAGCTACCCAGAGAGAGGCAAGTGTTGTCATCTTTCTCCCACTTATTGTAAGCTCCAGTAGACAACTGTAGGAACTGGACAGTGTCTTTTCGCATCCTACAACTTATCTCAGCAAGTTTGCAGATGACACCAAACTGAGTGGTGCTGTTGACACACCTGAAGGATGGGATGCCATCCAGAGGGACCTGGAAAAGCTCAAGAAGTGGGTCCACGGGAATCTCATGTTGTTTAAAAAGAGCAAGTGCAAGGTACTGCACCAGGGTTGGAGTAATCCCTGGTATCAATCCAGGCTGGTGGATGAACAGATTGAGAACAGCTCTGCTGAGAAAGACTTGGGGGTGCTGGTGGAGGAGAGGCTGGACATGACCCAGCAATGTGCACTTGCAGCCCAGAAAGACAAACATATCCTGCAGCTGCATCCAAACCAGCTTGTCCAGCAGAGTGAGGGAGGGGATTCTGCCCCTCTGCTCCTCTCTGGTGAGACCCCACCTGCAGTGCTGGATCCAGCTCTGGGGTCCCCAGCACAGGAAGGACATCGATCACCTGAGACTCTTCTATGAGGAAAGACTAAGAGAATTGGGATTGTTCTTCCTGGAAAAGAGAAGGCTTCAGAGTGAGCTAATTGTGGCCTTCCAATACTTCAAACAAGCCTACAAGAAAGATGGAGAGGGACTATTTCCAAGGGTATGTAGTGACAGGACAAGGAGGAATGGCTTCAAAATGAAAGTAAGCAGATTTAAATTAGATATTAGGAAGAAATTCTCTGTTGTGAGGGTGGTGAGGCACTGGAAGAGGTTGCCCAGAGAAGCTGTGTATGCCCCATCCCTGGGATTGTCTGACCGGGCTGAATGGGACTTCTTAGCTACCTAGTCTAATGGAAGGTGTCCCTGCCCATTGCATGGGGGATCGAACTAGGTGAGCTTCAAAGTCTCTTCTAACCCAAGCCATTCTATGATTCTACAACCTACAAAGAGCCTGTAGAAATCATATGAATCATCATATTTCAAGCTGTGCAACTCTCGCACAAATTTTGTCACACGTTCTTAAAGAGTCTCAAATAATACTATAAGTAAAGCTAGACAGGAATTTGTGTGATTGTATAAAAATATAGAAGTTTTATACTTTTTAGAATCTAAAACTTCACAAGTCAATATAATGAAGCTTTATTGGAAAAAAAACACTCCTGGATTCAAGCTGGAATTTAAAGTGGGGAATGAAGGGGGGAGGCAAACAGACTGAAATAATGTTTACTGAAATAAAACACAACTTGGTGTTAGGGCATCCCTGTTTACATCTGGGGCCTGAATCATGGAAAATGTGCCTTTCTTCTTGATTTGGGGATTATTTTCTTAGTTCAATTTAGTTTAGGGAGGATAAGGGTAGTTTATTGTTTTCTTCCCTGAAAACCTACAGTTAGTCAAGATTTTTTACTAAAGCTGGATAGAAAAACAGCAAAAAAAAAAAAAAAAAGGGGAAATAAAGAAAAAAAAAACACCCTTGTACTGGAAAGCTTCATGGGACAGGAAAATTATTTCCTGCTTAGCCTGAATAGTAAACCTGGCAAAAGCTCCACAGCTGCTCTTGAGTGTCTCCCTGATGCTGGGAGTTAAACACATCAGAGGGAAAGGAATGCACTATGAGTAACATGATGAATATTCATGTCCTGGATGTGGGTCTTGGAGTCAGCAGAAGTGAGTTTCTGCCAGATGTGATGGTTCAGCCCAGACGAAGGAGACTTTCAAAGAATCCTGTGGCAAATCTGTTGTGCTCCTACTGACTGAAAGAGTTCATACCTCTTCCAGCTGATGACTCAATAAAATTATTTTTGCTTTAAATTTACAAAAGCACAACTGGGTCTAGTGTGTGTGTGCAAGCTTGTAGATGTGAATGAAAACAAGCAGAGAGCCCAAATAAATATTTTTCTTCATCCTTTGAGTTACTCTGAGGTGGTTTAGACATTTATGCTGCGTTTTCTTTCTGGTACTAACACAGCTAGTGCTATTGGCAACAACTAAGTTCAAAAAAAGGTTTTACTTGCTTTCTTCACTACATCCTTGTTATTTATTGTTAACCTGCGTCTTATTGACTTTCAGGCCAATAAGACAGAATCTTAGTGAGTGTAGAAACAGTTTTGTTGGCTGACCTCAAGCAGCTTCCACGTCCCAACATGTGCACAAAGACAGTTCTGACCAGGGTTGGCAGCGCTCAAAACTGCAGTCTCCTCAGTCTTGCCTGGTGGAGCTCTGCTTTTCCCCTCTGCTAATCATTTCCTGCTCCCTCCACCACCTTCCAAGTGTGTGGGCCTAGAAAGTACTGGCAGTCCCTCAGTTCACTGTATGTCTGGGCTACATATTATTTACATTACAGTAGTTTTAAATTGCTCCAGTTGGGATCAGGACCTGTTTCTTTTCTTTTGTTTGTTTTTTTTTCCTTAAACGCTGAACAAATAAGAATGAAAAGTTTTGGGTCTAAAGAGATCACAATCATGAGTTATGAGAGTGGCTATGGCAAAAAACACCTGTGAAAAAGCATGGAAGAGAAAAAAGAGAGAGAGAGCAAATGAAAAATACAGGTTTGGCTTTGATCTCACACCTCCTCCTAACAGTTTTTTTAGACGCATTTCTTAGTTTTCAAGCATGCTAAGCCGCTATTTCTTATGACCTGATATCAACAATAATGCTAGAATCTTCTGATGTGGGACACCATAAACCATAAGCAGAATTGAGAACCATGCTTCACCTAAAAGTGCTACCCATCAAGATATTCTCTTATTCTGGCACAACTGGAAGAAAAACATTTGAGTAACTTGTTCTGTGATCTGTCAGACAAAGTGATCTCATACATTAAATATCCCATGCTGTTTTTCCACATCGAGATCATGACAAGAGCCAAAATAGATAAAAAATGTCTCAGAAAGAAGAGGCAGAATAATTTAGCTTTATGATCTACCCTCATAATCATTTCAGTTGTGGATATAGGATCAGAAAAATAAAAGTGTGTTCCAAAATCTAATGTATGGTGAAAAATTGGTATCTCACAAAAGACTTTGATTTTCTCAATATGGTATTCTACCTCATAGTGGTAACAATGCAGCCCACCCTTGAAAAACACAGAATGTATCATTGTATGCAGGCTTTGCTAACATAATTGGGATTGCTTTAGGATAAACTGAATAAAACTTCTAAGAACCCACTGGTCACTTATCATAACAGGATCAGAAGAGAAAAAAAGGAAGTGTAGAGGTTCAGTTAGCTGAAAACTTTGTGTGTGCATAGACACTGCAAGAAAAAAGAGAAAGAAATTATACACTTGCAACATTATAAAAATGCTTTTTTTTCCTGGCATAATAAAGACTTACTGGGGTATATTAATATTCTAAAAAATTACTAGAATGAATATAAATTGTTCATTAAGGACATGTGGGGAAAATGAGGAAGCGTGATTTGAAATCACCATGTAAAACTGATTAAATAGGTTTAGCAAAGGAAAAGAAAACAAACATGGGGACTACAATGAAAGAGAAGACAGATCACCATGAATACCTATCAAGAGGATTATGTAACCATCCATCAAAAGTCCATCAAATAGATAGAGTCTGGTTGGGGGTTTTTAGTCACCCATTTTGTCATTGGGACAATAAACCATAATGATATGGAAAGGTGATAATTCTGGATGTGCTGGAAGCAATGAGAAGGAAGAATTCAAGGAAAAGAAGGACTAGCTGAGAACAAAAAGTTGTAGGTAACTTGCATGAAAATTACTGTGAAATTGTGAAGTTCGTGATCTTTAGAAAGGAAGGGAAGGGAATAGCAAAAATGTCAGTGGAATTCAAGAAGCAGACTTCATACATTCAGAGACTGGAAGATAAAACTCCAAAAGAGACAAGAAAGAAACAAACAAAAAAAAACGCAACCAGAACCAACCAACCAAGAAAGAAACAAACAAAAAAACCCCCAACCAGAACCAACCAACAACAACAAAAAGATAAATACACAAGAAGAGGCAGCACTTTCCTGAACATTAAGAACTTGGGCATGAGCTATCTTAATGAAGAAAGAGAATTACAAGTCTAGATGGAGACCTTCTGGTTAAAATCCCAGTCTCTCAATAATCTCAAATCTAAGAGTGTCACAATAAGAAAGTGGAAACTAAGCAGAGTAACAAGGATGAGTATGAAAAAGGAGCAAAGTCATGTGGGGACAAGAGAACAAAGGGCACTGTAAAGGATGAACAAAGAAATGTGAGTCATAGTCATTCAGTAACAAGATCAGTAGTAAGAAGACAAAAAGGTGACAGATGAATTAAGAAAACTGAAATGTTTCAGCCCTACATCAATTAGAAGGTCAATGACAATCATGCAGATATCCTCTTTAACCCCAGTAACACAGGAAGATTCTAACCTGAGATCTCAGGTTAGAATAGGGAAAGAAAAGAGTAGAGAAAAGTATGTGCATGAGTTGAATTGCTTTAGATCAACAAATTCCAATGAAATTTGCTCTAGGCAACTTAGACAACTGGCTGAAACAGTCCCCAGGGACATTATTTACTATCTTATTCAATATGAGGAGAATAGGTGTGGGTCCAAAAGACTGTAAAAGGCAAATTTTGAACCAGTTGTAGCTGGAAAATGAAAACAAATATGGCACTAGTGACCACAGTCTAACATTGCAACAGTTTTCCTAATATTTTGGCAGACTCACTATCACTTACAATATAGTTTAAACTTGGATGCCTTTTTCCAAGGCCTGCTCAACTCAAACTGAAATTACAGGGAAATCTGTGAAATCAACTAGGCAGAATGGAGAATTCTTTACCTGGGAAGCTGTCAAATATTTGGGGTGTTGCAAAAGAAGAGAAAACAAAATCAGGGCAGTGGCAGTAAGTCAATACAATGAACTAATCATCCTGTCTCCATAGAAACAACAGTATTGAAGTAGTACTCATAAAGTACAAGATACATTTTAAGATATTTATCATTGTTTAATGCAAAGAAAACTGTAATGAAGTGTGATTCATCAGAGATGGTAATGCAATTATTGGAATATGTGGGCTTAAAAATACCTAGAACTATCTCACCCTTTTAGAGCCTCTCTTGATCTTGCAGCTAGTGACGCCACTCTTCTCCAGACAAAACATAGTAGCAGTGTCAGTATCAGCAGACCTGTACTGTCTTTCCAAAGAAGATAGTACATAGATGATAAATAATGATTCGATTTTTGAAGCTCAAGGTGCTTTCTTCAAGACTTTTGTATTTCTGAAATTCCATTATAAAAATAAAAAAATCCTTAGAATTATCTCCATTCCGGTTTCCTTTAGAAAATCTTGTTTTCCTTTTTTTACTTTTCTTAATTAATTCTATTTAAAACTTGAGTTACTAGAAGATTTGGTATTGTAAATAATTGTGTTTTGATGTCCTGTCTTTTCAGAATTAGCTGGTTCTCTACTTGTAGTCAGTACAAAATGAGAACACTGATATCTTGGGAAATTACTTCTAAACCCCACAAAACAAGTAGAAGTGATTTGGGGTTTTGGATGAAAGATGAGGAAAGCTTAAGCTACAGAAACATAACTTGTTTCCTAGTTAGTTAAATGTATTTGAGCTTTTAGGTAGAGGCTACTAGTCTAAACACTCCAAATATCTCTCTTCTAAGAATGAGTCTGAAAAATAAGTATTTCTCTGCAGGAGCACATATTGACTCCTCAGGATTTCCAGAAAGGCTATATTAATGCAGAGAAGTTATAGATATGAGAGTGGTTTTATGGTAGCTACAGTTAATCAGGAAAATATATCTTCCTTTTACAAACATTTCTGCTCAACTCAAAGCACCTTTTTTGTTTTCAGTCACAACCAGCAGGACAGAAGGACTAACTTGATTCTCTTTGAAGCAGAGCAGCAACTGTAGAGGCCAATCACAACAGCCCACTACCCCAGCTGCACACCTCTGCTTCACCCAACTTGCCCTCTAACAGCTCTTGGCTGCTGTTCAGTTGGGGGCTAGAAACCGTCCTGTAAAATAAAGGAAAGTTTCTTTGTTTTCAGAAATTGGTGAATTTTATCCTTTTTCAAGGAAACTTTTACAATCATATCTTCCCCCAAACCAGGATGCTGTTTGTATTCAAGGCATGGCTTAAATACTCTGTTCAAATCCAACACAGCTATTACTATATATTTTACCTTTCCTTTCAACTGCCACCTTTTGTTTCATAAAGCATCTCTCCATAGCAGAGTTCAGACAAAATATTTTATCTGTCTTAGGGAACTTTCCAAAGTGCTTTTCTTTAGTATTAAAACCTTCTTGTCTGATAAAGGCAAATGCAGAAATCTACATGTTTATATTACTTGTACTTCTTGTATGAACTTCCTTTCACTGATGTTTGTATGGTTTTATCTAATGTAAGCCAAAGGGAACAACTCCATTAGGGAAAAAAAACAATAACTGTAGAAAGAGATAGCAGATTTCTTCCAGCACTTTGCTTTGATTCATGAAAAAATTAAATGCACACATGTTGATCTTGGAGACATCAGAAGTGTCTTATTTGTGTTCAAGGTACCGCTCCATATTCATAGGAAGTAAGTAAAAAGAAAAAGCACAGAGTTGCAAAACAAAAATGAAAATCAAATTTGTAACTGAAAGATCTGCTGATCATCCTGCCCCCAACTGTGAGCAATTTTCATTCACTTTGAAAAATATATATATGGAAAATCCATATTCTCAGAAGATCTTTGTTGTCCAGCCATTTGTCAGAATGAGATAATCTACTTACAATGACATTATCCCAGAAGGCTCCAAAATGACAAAAATTTTCAAGAGATGCAGGAATTTGTGACATCCCAGAGTGTTGCATCCTGGAGTGGTTTTAGGCGGAAAGGAAAGACTGAGGCTGTTCACAATGCTTAAAGAGAAGAGTTAAAAAATAGAATTATTTCAATTCTTCATCTTACCTGACAAGATAGCCTATATCTCAAAACAGTTGACATGTTTTTCGTCACTGATCACCTAATGCTGAGCCTCAGTTCCACAACTCCATGTATAATATCATGAACCTTGCTGGATTCCAGCATCAATATCATTCATATTCTGAGGGCCTTTATCTGTTCATTTAGAGCATTATTTAATGGGTGGAGGCAGGGAAAGTGTGTACAAAGATGACAACTCTGAGTAGTGGGGGAATCAGATTTGCATACAGCAGCACAAGTCCTGTGGGAATGACCTGTTTAAGGGATGATGAGGAAGATAAGATATATATAAGATATATGAATAAGTAGGTTCTGTTAGAAGAAGACCACCTCCAGAAACTAGAAGTCTTGTTACAAAGGTCGGCTTGCAAGATCTCCAGTCCTAACACATGCCTTTTCCCTAAAGAAGGCCCTTTGAACCTGTCCTTTACAGTGTTCTTTTTTCTTGAATAAAGTGATGCAAATGTTGTGGGTTTGTTAGTCAGTCACTCATTTAGACACACCATTGCACATGGAGTTTCTGATGGGCAACCTGGTTTGTATAAGCACATAGAGGAAGTTTCCTAATGCAGTAGGTAGAGAGTACTCACTTCAAGACTCTAAATCAGCCCTTGGAGGTGCCTTTCTCCCTGCACAGATCTCTGATATCAATATAAAATAGCCAGATGTCTAATTTAGGCTGCCTCAAACAACTTTGTGTGGCCAGGCACTTATATCTCAAGAACAAAGTAATGAAATGAGACTGCTGAAGTGACAAAGGAAAATTTGGCCTAAAACCTACTGAGCAGCAACACAGTATTCACATTCTGTTTATAACCTGTCTCTTAATGAGTTGCCCAGTTTTCTGGGAAGAGAGACATTCCAATGCCTTCACATGAATTCACACATTTTATGTTTTTAGAACTTGAGCCTCTCTATCCCAACAGTTAGGCAGTTCTCCTTGAGCAAGAATATTCACCTTCAAATGCTACTGTTCAGCACCTCTCTAAAATATATCCGGTGCTTAAAATGTAGTATCAGTCTTTTACATTTCCATAGGTGTATCTGAGTAACATGTGACTGTTCAGAATCTGTTTTTGTTCGAGACACTCTTCTTACATTACACAAGTGGGCTGGTTTTGTCTGGGATAGAGCTAATTTTCTCTGTAGTAGCTGGTATGGGGCTGTGTTTTGGATTTGTGCTGAAAACAATGCTGATAACATAGAGACATTTTTGTTGTTGCTGAGAAGTGTTCTCACAGTGTCAAGGTTTTTTCTGCCCCTCACACCACTCCACCAGAGAGAAGGCTGGGGGTGCACAAGGCATTGGGAGAAGTCATAATCAGGACAGATGATCCCAACGACCCAAGGGATATGTCACGTTCAGCATATAAAGCTGGGTGAAGAAGGAGCTTTCTCACTTGCTTTTCCAATTTTCTACCCCATCCCAATGATGGAAGAGTGAGCGAGTGGCTGTGTGGGGGCCCATTGACAGCTGGGGTTAAGCAACAACAACCAGACTGTACATAAAACCAGTTAGTAGGTAATATAATTTGTCTGGCATACCCACACAAGGCATACCACTATGTACAGCTGCTGATTAACGCTGCTGGAATGCTGGAGGCGCAGAAAGAAGAGCCAGAGACAGCTGTGTTCAAGTTCAGAGGAAAGGAAGGAAGGGGGGCAAGACCCACTTCTTTATTATCTTATATACTCTTTTAGAAATCACTAGTCATTGGAGGAAGTCAGTTCTTCTTCCTTCAATTACAGTGGTCAAAGAAAATGTCCATCAAAGATCTGTGTCCATGGGAAAGGAATGCATGATAAGATAGTTCTACAATAACATGGCTATGTTTACAGAACAATAACCTTGAGAACTAGCTACTATGGAACTAGTTATTTTTAACAGCAAAGAGTAAGGCAACAGCTGATGGCTGAAAAACATAACTGACAAATAACCGTAATCCAGATTATAGGTAGAGGTAATGGCTTATTTTGGAATAATGTAAAAAGAAAAGAAAAATGGAGATCAGCCTTGCTTACATATAACAAGCAAGGACTCAGACTTACCACTGGGCAATATAATTTTAGCTCACCACTTTTAGAAGAGGCCAACCACACTATCTTACATGACCATTGCTTAAGTTTAAATATAGGGACAAAGAGTCCAGCTTCTTCTCTTTTAACCAATTAAATGAATGAATAAATTTCTTCAGCAGAGTGTACATAGTATCTTTCTGTCAAATGTCTTACATCCATTAAAAACTTGGTTTTAAACTGCTGCTTTATTCACCTTCTATTCATTTTATTTCACTTTCTTTGCAGTTCATTTATGAATCTGCTTAAATATATGACTATCCATAAAGTCAGTGCAAGCATGGTAGGAAAGTGGAAACAAAGTTGTCACTACATGGATGGACATCAATTGACCATTCATTGACCATTACATGAATTTGGTTTTGGGGTTTTTTTTTTGTTTGTTTGTCTGTCTTGTTTCTTTTTGTTGTTGTTATTGTTGTTGGTTGGTTGGGGGGTGGTATTTTGGTTTGGTTTGGTTTGTTTTCTATCAAAGATACTTTGGGTTCTTTTTTGTTTGTCTCACAGTTGCTGAGCCTTGAGGATATGTGAGTCATATTTTGATTATTTCTTCACTGTGTCTGGGCAAAAATAATACTCTAAAAGAGAAGGTAAGAATTTAAAATGAACAAGAGCAGTTGGAAGAATGAAGAAGTGAAAAGATAGACATTGATAGATGTTGCCAAATGATCAATGGTCCCAGCTGTTCTTAAATTAAGTCCCTTTCAGGCCAAAGATCTTAGTGACAGAAGGCAACCTGGGACTATAGTACAGACAGGAGCAGAGTCTAAAAATCATAATTGCTTTCTGTTCCTTAAATAGGGAAGTGACAGTAAACAAGGCTAAAAGTTGGGAGAGAGTGATGGTGCGAAGAAAAGGTGTTGCAGACCTTTCTTGCTCAGCAGCATTGCCAAGCCAGGAAGCTGTTCTTGACACACACCTCTCTCACCAGGAGGCAGGAAGCCCCCACCTGCCAGGATGAGAGCCCATGAAAGGTCCTTGAGACAAGACAAAATTAGTGAGCTATTTTGTGTTTTCCCACCTCTCGCAGTCAGAGAACTGTTTATACACTAAGTCCCTGCATGCTCCCTTGTGTGCTCCGTACTTCTTTTTTCACCAGCAGCTTCCAAGGCTGGCGTTCATCTATTCTCTCCTTTTTTCTTTCCTTTCATTGGCCTCCTGATCCCCTGAAGATGGCCTCTTTGCACATCAGTGCAGTTTTAAAATTGCAGTGATTTAAATTGCAAGAAATTAAATTTCAATCACTCACACAATGGCAGGTGCATCCTTTTCTACTCTGCTGGTGGAAGAAGAATAGCAGCTGCCCCACCAGAACAATAAAACTACTTTCCAGCTCTCTGTGACTGGCTGTCACTGAACAGACATGCATAAATATAATATATGGAGATCCCAGAGGTGGCATTTCTCATCTCTTATCAGCTCTGCTGCACACACCAGAATTTGATAGGACACCTAGAAGGATGATAAAAGCTACTATCAATCTGTCTAAGTAGAAATAATAAGTGCAGTACTAACAATATCAACAGATTTATGGAAAATCAGTGGCTATATTATTTTAATGCTCAGTTAATTATTCATTTCTAAAATCTTTCCTTCTTCTACTTAAGCTAAGGGCAGCTAAGATAGCATATCTGAATTTTATATTGCGCTGGCAGATTAATGTCCTTTTGTATGCCTGGAACAAGCTCAAAGTGTCTTCTAATTATTTTTTTTTAAAAAAGGAAAATAAAAATGAAATTAAATATAGTCCTTCAAAGTAACCTCTTGAGCCCTATAAACATTGACACAACAGTGCACATTCACAACCATATCTGGCTCATCTCATCCTAAGTGCAAAGCAGTAGTATACATAATCATGCTAGAATTATTTTGGGACTTGTTAACACTGTAATAGTCTGGTGATCTGCCTGGTTCCATATCCTTTCTCAGGCAATGCTCTATGGCAGATGTTCCAGAGGAAAACATTAAATTCCCTACAGTGTACTTGACACTTGTGTAACACTAGTGCTTGAGGGGAAATTTAAAACTTTTTCCAGCTGATAATCAGCTAACATATATTGAAGCTTGAGGACAGATAATTGTTATCCTACCCAGTGTGACTGCAAAGGATATTTTTATTCCTGAGCCTTCCTTTCTAAATCCTACTGATTACTTTCTTTCAGTAATACTCTGTGACTGCAAGTTCCCAGGGCTAATGTGTTGCATTTGGTTTTGTTCTTGTGGATCTAAATGAGCATGTTTCAGTTTCATCCATTTTTCTTTTGTATGTATTTCTGGCTTTTGCCACAAGTAGTGCAAGATGAAGATTCTAGCTGTGCTCTACTGTGTCTATATAACATGAATCATTTAATATGGCTCTATGGCACCCATTTTTACCTCTTCATTCCTCAAAATAAAAAGGTTGTGTAATTAAACAAATAGTTCTATTTAAAAGTCATGAAGTTCAGTCTTTCCTTTCAAAACCACTAAGTAACCCAGATAGGTCTAATCCGTCTTTTTGCAACTGAAATGAAAGCACTACATGAGGACAAAGTAATAATAGTAACTAACAAGAGTTTGTTCTTTGTAACTATAGCTGACCATAGTCTCACGCAAGTTTCTCTTGAATACATTAACAGTGTTGACTGACAATTTTGCTTGTCAGAGGGCTGCATGGTGTTTCATTTCCAGATGGGTTTAAAACCACTACATAAAACTGGTCATTGCAATATTTTCAGAACCGGTACTATAGGTGTAAGCATTACTGCAAAGTACACAGACAAATATGCAGTCACTGGAGGACATTTTTGTCACTTGAAAACCATTGGCAGCTGGAGGATAAACCTCTCTTCTTCACTGTGGTGCTTGGGGAATTATCAGCAGAGACTTCCCTTGGACATCTCTGTGAGACCGTGTGACTGCAGTATCTTAAACATTGAAGGGATGTCAGGAGCACTTCCAAAGAATCTTTCTAGGCCATAAATACATAATTACTGGTCTCAGATTTCCACATGTTGAAATCCATTGACTGGAAGAGATATCATTTGAAGAGATACTTCTGTGGAAAAAATGTGTGCTTTGTGGACAAGGTCTGGTGACATTTGTCCAGTAAAAAGAAAGCTTTTTGAAGTTTAGTTATCCAAATTATTTCCTTTTGTTTAGGAGGGAAAAGGAAAAAAAAACCAAAACCAACAAACCCCAAGGTACAGTTCTGGGGTTTTTTTTTAAACAAGTTAGATAGGAAACCAGAAAGTACAAATTCTGCCTTTCAAAAGGAGAGTAGAAAAATAAGGTCAGTTCTGTAGATCTTGATGTATTGGGCAAGGAAATACACACGAACCTTTAAAGGTAGGAGGCATAATGGAGCCCCATAGGGAAAAGGAGTCAGTGGGGTGCACGGATGCTTCCTTTCAGAATGATACCGAGGGGGTTAATGTCTGGCCTGGTGATAAAAACCTGACATCTGTTACAGAAAACACAATGAGCATTGTTGTCATTGAGAGAATGGCTCTGTTTTTCCTGGCATGAGTTACTGTTTGGAAGCTGGTTCAAAATAGAAAAGAAAAAAATCTCACTCTCCAAACTTCAAAATAAAGCGCTATGCCAGAATCATGTTCTCCACTGTATTTCTAGGAAGTGTTATTGTTTCATTGGTCTAACATTATTTACATACTTTACATGCAATTGCTGCTGAAATGCACAGCAGACTGTACAGGCTTTGACATAGGCACCATACACTGCATTGAATGTGCATACGCTCAGGAATACAGGCTGTCTTCCCAAAGACTGGCTTCAGGCACAGGCTGCTGGCCTTCCTCCTTTGCCCATGGAGAGCCTGACATCCCCAGTGCAAGATTCAGAGCACCCAAATTAAGAGTCTCTCCAGACTGTCCCTAGACAAAATTTTTTTTCTCATCCTTGGAAATTAGTCCCTAAATAAAATTCATCTTTGTAGAATGACCTTCTAAAACATGTCAAGTAATCACATGTGAAATGGAATCACATACTACTCACTTTCTATTTTTTATGCAATTTTTTTCTCCAAAGATGAAGAGATTTTGTTTGCACCTTCTCATCCATATGCATTCACAAGACATAAAATATATCCTTCTGCTATGACATAGCATCTCGGTTTGCACTCAACTAGACTCTGCACTCACTGCTTTTGGTACAAAAAGCTGTGGAATTAGACAACAGGCTTTTAATTTTTCCTGCTAACTACTGTGTCCATGTCCTGTTGCTTTATGCTATTTATTGTCTGTCAGCTGAATAAACACAAACAGGGGAAAAAAGGTAAAGCCAAACAGTTCTTAAACCTTTGTTTGAGGGCTGATTGCCCTGCTATGAATCTTCAGATCTAATGAATAAAATAATCCCTGCAGGTGCAGAGCAGAAAAGATAGCATATGTTATTCCCAGGCTGAATCACTTGCTTCAGAACAATGCAAGGGATCCTGCTGACTATGTCCACAGCTTGTAATGAAAATACTGTTTTCTTTCTCATTTCAGACAATGCTGCCAGTCTGACCCAACTGCAGAAAACCTAAACTGTTCAAAAGATGCAAAAAACTACACCCTGTGCATTTGGTCAATAACCAAGCACATATTAGCCAGTGCAGTCCATGCTCCTTTTGCTTCCTATGAGATGGCAAAGGAACCTCTCAGTGAGAATCCCACTGATGTGAGGTAAGCCACCAGCAGTACACATCTGCACAGCTGCATTCTGACAAATATTACAAAAATTATTCCTGCATTGTTCAGTAAGAAAGGAAAAAAGTTGAAAGAGAGGAGGTTTCTGTCTTCCACATGAGTTCAAGCTTATGATGGTTTGCAATACCCTTACATAGGCATCCAGGACTAAATCCATGCACAGCATGTGTCTAAGCCCCAGGCCTTGAGACTTCACCTGAACCACACAAAAAGGCACCAGTGACTGCAAGGCAGCACAAAGCAAAGACTCCTACACCACCCAACACTTTCTCAAAAATGTTTCTTACAAGACCCTTATTTTGTTTCTGTAAACCTTCTGTCAGCATAAGGAAAGGTTGTTGATACCTGTGGATCATTACACATCAGTTTCTCTTCTTGTGGGTGTCCATGGTCCACCAGAGAAAACACATTAAAGTGCTTCCTTCTCTGGCAGCATCTTGGGCTGCATTGGGTCTGCCAGACCAAAAAAGTTCTTATTGGCTGTAGGAATGTTTCTTATTAAATAGCCATCAAATTCTCTCTTGGGCTGTAAGTAACCTCTCATATGAAACCAAAAAATACCTTGAAGCCATATTGACATGCCTATAATGGCTCCTACACACTGGGAAGCTCCTTGTTTGAACACAATCTCCCAGATGAGATGGTGTTAAATTCTGCCTCTGGTGAGATAACCTGGAGGGAATTCTTTAGAAGTGTTCCTGTGTTTATTTGATTATGTTTTCCTCTTTCTCATTTTTTTCTTATGCTTTGTTTACTTTTGAGGAAGGATTTGTGTGGCTGTGTAAATGATTGAAGCACCATTTTCTCAATCTTACTCCGATCACTTCTTTGTGCAATGTGCCATCCTTTCTTCCTGTGACTCTTCCCTTTGTGACGAAAGCACTCCTAATTGCACAGATTAGCTTCCAAACCAGGATCAAAGATGTAGTGTCAAACTTTTTGCTTTCAAGATATTTTCCTTTCTTTCTCTAATTATGAGAAATTTGCAAAACCACTAACTACAGGATTTAATTGATTTTTTTCTTCTGTAAATTGAAGAAAAAGGCTAACTGGGGACTTTATCTGATGTTTTGGGAGTTTGATATATTTCATTGTATCATTAAAAATACAGTGATGGTTTTCAAGAGTGTTTACAGACACCTACGACTGGAAGCCATGCTGCTGAGAAAGGAAAGGCTGCCACTGTGTTACTTTTACCATTCACAAGAGTGATAAAACTGAACAACTCTAGGCACATAGCCTGTTTATACACATTTGCTAGGTTAAATTAAAAGACATGTTGTGTTCCTTGTCTATCAAAAATCTGTACATGCATTCAGAGTGGACAGCTGGCATTTTGAAAAGCTGCTCTGGGCTTTTAAGAAAAAAAATTATACTTAACTGGTATGAGAGAACTCCATTTAAAACATTGACAAAGACAATGCTTGTGAGTGTGCTTTGTTCCTCGGGGCAGCAAGGACTGGGAGGTCCATATGTTCTTCCCAACCAAGTTCAGCCTTATTTTATTGGCTTTTATCAGAATTTATTAAAAAAAAAGGGGGTGAGGGAGCAGGGGCTCTCCATTTTTCCTCTGTAAATAAATTTCATCTATGATTCAGTTTTGACAGTAAAATTTTCCAAATTGATTACAATTTGAACAACTATTTAACATTACACCTTGACATGCTGGGCTAAAACAATTCCAGGTGTAGTATTCCTGGAATAAACAGTTACGCTGAGAGTAAAGCTATGAAGTGAAAACTGTGTACATGAAAGTAGACGTTACTAATGCTGTACTTAAAACTTTCAGCCAAGCTAAAGAACTTAATGACATGGGGGTGGCAAAGATGAAGCTAGATAAAAGCATAGCTTTTCACTGCATTGTATTGGAGTTATTTTTCTTATGTACAACCACTACAGAGCTTTCATTTCCCTTAGCAGCAGCCAATCAAAAAAGCGTAAAAATGGCAAATGACTAAGGCATCCTTAAAAACAAGCAGCATACCATGTGCTCAGTGTCTGCATCAGTTAATTAAAACAAAAGCTGAAAGAATCAGCAGCAGATACATTATGTGGTTTACTTTTATGTAAGTGGAATTTGTTTGTGTTCAAGCTTACAGAGAAACAGTTCATGATAAAAGAAACTGCCTATATGTTGTCTGTTCATGTGATATTTTGTTTCTTGAAAGCTTCTCAAGAGTAAAAAAGAAAATAAAAGGCCTTCCTATAGCTACATTTTATCATCAAAGACAATGAGAGTGCAGAATTATGGTTTACTCACCCACACACTGAAGAAAACTGTATGTCATTCCTGCACCGTGATTGGCTAAAGATTGCAAGGGATAGATATATTTTCTTTCTCATTTCTTTTGTTTCTTATTTTGAGGAAACTTGAACACCCTCACTTGTCCATCTGAAACCTCTAATGGAATTTTACCAAAGGTGCTTGGTCACACTCACAGACCATGGAAATTATTTTTGTATTATTTCTGTTACACAGATTGTTTTTCTGAACAAACAAGAAAAAAAGCACCTTTTTTTGTTTTGCTTTTTGAGGCAATGAGGATGAAAGGCATTGAACAAACACACACGAGTAAACTAATAAAATATCAAGTGAATTTCCCCTATCTTTTAAGCTAATTATTTTACTACTTTGGTCACACACAGCTAAGAAGCATTTAGAGTGATGCAAATTATTAAAAAAGGGTTATTATACAAACCACAGCTTCATCTGCCACTCTTCCAGCAGAGAATATTTTTTTCCCCTCAACTACCACTTTCAAGTTCTATAACTTAGTGTAACCATTTTAATTGTTTTTTCTTTCTGGAAGACATGAAGATAAACCATGCATGAATCAATACATGAATGAATCAGCCTCTGGTCTAGCTTACTGATGTACTCATCATTTATATCCTTGCATAATTTACAGAAATTGAAACTGTAGCTGGGCTTTGTGTTCAGCTGAATGTGGCTTGTTTACACAGTTCAATATGGTTCCATGTTTTAAAAAAGCTAATTTGCAGGGATTGCTCAAGCAGGTTGAAAACATCTAAGGCTTTGTGCTAAATAGATGCAATTGAGAACCAAGGCATCCTACACTTTAAGACAAAGCTTGGTAGGCTTACCAGTGTCTTGGGTTCATCACATGGTCTGACTTCTCTCAAAGGGAGTTTTGGCTCCAGGTTCTTGTAATGAACTAAGAAACCTACCCCCCCCCCCCCCACCCCCCCCCCCCCCAGCTGTTTCCCAGCTCCTGGGGTTGTCCCTCAGATAGCCAGGATTCAATTTCTGGGACCACTACTGCCTACACGGCTGACTTTTGGATCTTAAACTCAATTGTCCTCTGCCACTAACCTTAAAGAGAACAAGATTTGATGCCACAAAAAGCAAGTCACTATTCCCAAGATTTTTTAAACTGTTATCAGCATGTTCCCTTCTGCTTTCTGTATCCTCTCTTGACATATATCACAGGGAAAAGGACTAATGGGAACACAATGCCTGCCAAAGTCCCTCAGAGAGAGAATACCAAACCCTCGGGGAATGGTATTCTTCCTCCATCCAGTCCCCTTCCTCACAAATTCTACAGTTCTCCCAGGCACCAGTGTAAACAAGGGGCCCTTACAGACTACCTGCCTCCACGGTTTCTGTCTTATTTTAGATTTTGTTGGCCTTTGGTAGGACAACTTTGTTTCTGTCTCTCTTGGTTTCGTTCTCCCAAGGATATGTCTTTTGTATTCTGAATTTTAAATTATTGCGGGGAAGAATTTGTGTGTCTCTCAAGTATTTGTTTGAAGTGCTCAGATTTAGCAGCTACAACTACAAAACAGTAGAAGCCTATATGTGAGGAAAGACTTTTCTGGATTAGAAGGATGTTTTCTCTTTGATTGTAAGTGTCAAAGGGGATTTCACAGCTGTCCACATTACATCTCACTGCTGCAGCTGACATCAGAGCAACCTTTGCTGCTTGAGTAAAAGGAGACTTAGAGAGATACATTATTCACCTTTGCACAGAGAAGGAACAGAATATGTCTTTTCAGAAACAGTCTAGAGCTCCCCATTTAATAACATCTGTATTTAAAAAGAACCCTTGGAGCGTGGTCTTAATGAGTTATTGTTATTTCCTAAAGGCACAGATTAAATGTTTGGTTCTGTGAAAGTCAGAAATCTCAAAATAGCCATGTTCCATTAACACAGCACATCAAACATCACAGGCTCATTTTTAGTTCAGCTGAAAGCTGAGGATTTACATCACTGACAACAGCCACGCATATGGTCACATACAGTCAGGAAATGAATAACTCTGCTTGAACCAAAGTGAGTAAGGGTGCAATAAAAACATATCCTGCAAAAGGATCTGCAAAGGGAAATGGGAGGAAAGCTGAGCTCACATGAGAAGAACAAAGCCTGTCTCGCTCTAGACCCTACTCCTCTGCAAAACACAGCACAGGAAAGGGCCCAAACCTCAAAATAACACCAGGGAAATATTCCCAGGTCAGTAATCAGCTTGCGTGTCAGTCTGTACCCAGGGTGCCATGAGGGCAGTGAAAGATCCTCCTTATGCTGAAAAGCCTGGTTTCTGAGCAGAGCCCAGTCCTGGACTGCAGGATGCTGATTAATGTATTTGGTTTGTCACTGATGAATCAGTTTTGCTTGTCATTCACCCAAATGACTATGGTAACTAAGAGGTCAAGACTGCTTGCTCCATACCGACTTGTGAAGTAAAAAGCTACATCTTTTATTTGGCTAGGTCAGGTGCAGTTTCAGTATTTGTTTCTGTAACCACAGATGGATTGTGGAAGCAGTTAAAAAACAACCTTGCACAGAAGCTTTGGGAGCTTGCACTCTTTGCACAAGAGCATGCACTCTCTTGGTATTGATTTGGTTTGTTTTGGTTTGTTTTGTTTTGGCTTGGCTTGGCTTGGCTTGGCTTGGCTTGGTGTGGGTGGTGTGGTACTTTGCCCTCAGTGACCTCAATCTGTCACCTCAGGCAGAAAGAAACTCCACTGACCTGCCTAGAAAATGTGTTTCCAGAAGGGAAGCAGGACCAGTCAGTCACTAAGCGGGTTAAAGGAAAACGTACCTACTCTTGCTTGAAAATTAAACAGCTTTTCACGGTGACACTTTGGTGACTTGGTGACTTGGGTTGTTTCAGTGACATAGAATATCTAGTGATAACATGAGCATATCCCTCCTGTTTGCAGAGAGATTTTGTGTTGTACAGACATATGCCTTGTGGATATCTTTGACCACCCACTGTCTTGCTTTGTCCAGTTAGTATTTATTGATTTTTCACGTAATCAGCATATCCATTCATATAGTAATTAAAATCAGAAGTATTATGTTGTGTGGATATCTGTACTGAGTTTTGATACCTGGCCTAGACAGTGCACATGAAAATCTTTTATCCATAAATTTTGTGACCAACTAGGAATCTTTTGAAGTAATTAGCCATCACAGACAAATACTAAATCAGAAGACAATTAAACACAATAAACCAAAAAATTAATTATTTCTTCCCTCAGAATGCCTTTAAATGACAAGAAACTTCCATGTGTTTGGCAGAGCTCCCCACTTTCTCTTCTGTAGGTTTGTGTGAAATGAAAGGTACATTTTGTATTAATATAGCTGTGTGACATCTAAAAATAAATACCTTGTGATCTCACCTTTACCCAGAAGTAAATGAGAGCAAAGCTAAACTTGCATCTTCAGAGGAATATAGACAGATGCTGAAGACATGCAGACAGAAGAGGTTCTTGGGCCACTTGGCCTAATGATGTTATTTGCAGCACCAATTCAAGGTACTCTTAGGCCAATAAGCACATAATTTGCCTTGATGGGTTTCAGACCTTTGGTTCCTGTGACAAAAGTAAGAATTTGCTTGAATTGATCTGAGAATTTCAGTTTGCACTTCAATTTCAGTAAAGCAAATGAGGTAATCTATACTTTCTTTAGGTATTACAATTTCTTTGTTGACAGCTGAGGAAGGTTTGTTCCTCAGATGCAGGTGACATGCATACTTGCTTATTTTTCTTGAAGAAATCAGATGTCAGAAGACTCCAGACAGTAAAAGACAAACAGAGGTAAGACACACTGCACACTGCAGCACAACCAGACTGCACATATTGAAAGAAGGTTTTTATTGTAAATGTTCAAGAAGAAATCCTTGAAATAACTTTCACGAAGCTGGGCCTCACAACAGAATTAGTGGCTCACTCTATTCCAGCTTTTTTGGAACCCTAGATAACTATGTTGAATGAACATTTGCTTTCCACATTTGGAGTTACCCTATTTTGTGCAACCACACTTGTTAGGTAATCGTACCTGCTGATCCTAACTGCCTTCCCAAGGGAAGCATATCTCTGCCTGCCAACCATCAGGACAAGGTGTTTCTCAGCTTGGAGCTTTGCTTGCAAAAGATGGGAAGAAGGGAAGAGCCTGAGCCATGAAACACCTTTGTGCCACTGCTGAGGATCAAACAACAACAGGGACCCTCTGCCAGCCATGGGTCTGCTGACTCCACACAGTCCCTGTCTTTACAGGGAGTGAGTGAGGGCCACTCAGACACCCCTAAGCAGCACACAGGCAGCTCTCCTGAGTCAGTCTGAGCTCCAACCTCCCACAGCCCAAATGGTGGCAGCAGCCCTGCGAGGTGCCCATGACCAAAGGTCATGGACGAAGGAAGGACCAGCTTTCCAAAGCATCTCCCTGTGGTGGGCAATGTTGTCTACACCACTTCCCATGCTCTGTGCAAAGTGCAGCAGACAGTGGTTGTCTGATCTCGCTGCTCTGACCCTGCAACGATATGGATATGGAGCAGACACACAGCCAGGACATTGGTAAAGAGGTTTAAAATCTGCTCTCAACTGTTTCCCAGAGGGTGTTTACTTCCTCCCAGCTGACAGGCATGACTGACTGTGCAAACACTCCTTGCCCCTGTGAGGACAAAAATCAAACAAGCAAACCTTCAGCAGCAATTTAAGTTTGTGTGATTTTACTCTCAGACATGCCAAGTGATTATACAGCAGGTAGCTGCCTCTTAGCTGGGAGATGGTAACAAAGAGCTGGGAGCTCAAAGACCAGCTGGAGTCACCTCCTCAGTTGTGATAATAACTTGGGTACTAATGATAACAGACTGTGAAACAGAATTGCCATTAG
This sequence comes from Climacteris rufus, assembly GCA_013398175.1. Classification (NCBI taxonomy): domain Eukaryota; kingdom Metazoa; phylum Chordata; class Aves; order Passeriformes; family Climacteridae; genus Climacteris; species Climacteris rufus. Next base: position 552,932 of record VZRZ01002847.1, read on the forward strand.
ACTTAACAACAGATGGGTAATTGCTCCCAAATCCCTTCAATATTGAAAAGTGCAAATCAATTTTTTTAGCCCCATGTTAAGTAAACAGAGTTGGGCTCTTCCAAGAAGGGAGCCTCAGGTATGAATTCAGACAAAACAGCAGCAAAACAGGGACGTGACCTGGGCAAAGGTCCTACAGGGTAGCAGCATCATCCATTTGGTGCTCATCCCACTAAGAAGGCCTTTTGCCTCATGAATGATGAACTCTGGCTGGAGAATAATAGGGAAAAAAATGGGACACTGAGCTAGCCATGAAAAAAAGATCACAAAACTTCAAAGTGGGAAAAAAACAAAAGAAAAGTAAAAGGAAGACAAGTGGGATGTGGAAAATTGTCAAAAAGAAGAAATACTGCTGCTTGTCAGAGAATGGACATCTAACTCCTGCCAAGCTATTCCCCACAGGAGGTGGGAGTGCTGTAGGAAGGAGCAGGGTGACTTTGAACAGCACATCCTGCCCCTGAGCCAGGACTGAAGAAAGGACTGTGTTAGACCATGATGGATGATTGACTGTATGGCATGAGGTCTTGATGCCTGGGTGAGACATAAAGCCAAGGCCCTGTTTACTGTCTATGCATGAAAGCTCTTGTCATTTTTACTTCAGAAGAGCAGGATGTGACCCCTGTTTTTCTGCCCAAATTTTAACCAGGTCTTTTTCTTTTTTCCCCCTTCAGGGTACACAGTGTTTTGCTTTGTGGTGGCATTCAGTGCTGCTGAGTGCCTTTAAATGCTATGGTGTTATTTTCCCTGACAGAAGTCATGGCTGAGGAAAATAACTTGAGCAAAACCAACTATTTTTTCAATAATATTTTGGTTGAAAATGCTTATCCACCCCTATAGATCTACCTCCTATGTCTCAGCTTCAATTCTGCAGCAAGACGTCCTGTAATCTCTCCAGTGAAGCTTTGCTACACACAAATCAAATCAAGAGAAGCTTTTATTGATGTGAAATACAAGAGAGAGCATTTCCCAGGCCATATATCCTAATCAAATGGCTCTTCTTTTCAAATTTCCGGCATGGCTTAGATTTTTCACATGTTACTCTGCTGCAAAAATTGTTGTCATGCATGACCAAACTGCATTATGTTTTCAAAATTGTCATCATGTTGAAAGGAATATGGAATACCAACACCAGGGGTAACTCAGCTGCAGATTATTCTCCTTTGTGGGAAGAACTGGGTTTTGGCCAGCAGGACAAATCATCCATCTCTGCAATAAAATGCAAAGCAGCACATTAATGTATTTAGAGGATTTTGAACAACCAGTTCCACTTTATAGCTGCTGTTAGTAGTCTGGTGTTCCTAGACCTGTTACTCCATGTTTATTAACTACCAATTCATAGGTCAGATCTTTAGCTGTCTGACATGTGGACTGCTCTGTTGAGGCTTCTCCCCTGTATTACACAAGGTGCAACTCGAACTTAATATACTGCTAATTTCCTAACAGTTCCATATTTGTAAATAAGGTATTTCAAATAGAGAAAGCACTCTTTATTGCTTTGCTTAGAAAGCAGAACCCTGTCTTTTTTTGACATGAGTGCATGAGAGGGGCAGGGATTGAGGACAGATAGGCACCAGTAGGAGATACAGTGTTTGATTGTCTGGCATTCGTGCATAACTGATCTAAGGATTTCAGGCTTTAAAACTTAAAGTACTACTTAGCACTGACAAAAGCTCCCTGACAAAAAGGGATTGATTCATAGCTGCAGAAATAAGACACATCAAATTCCTTTAGGTTTCCTCCCTTGAAAGTAAACACCTGTTGTAAGATACCAAGGTTGAAAAATTAACAAAATACCTAATTGGAGAAGATGCTTTTGAATCAGAAGGTCTTAGACCTCTGTCTGAGGTCACAGACTGCCGTATCACCCAGCACTCCCAACTCAGGAATGAGCCACACAGTCACTTCACATATGTTAGTCATGGATGACTTTGCTTGTGACTTTAGATTAAATTTTGACAAACATATCAGTTAGGACCTGTGAGCCAATTATTGGCACCCCTTAGTTGAGTACGGATTGCAGAGGACTTGATAGGCCTAATCGACCAGTCTCTGTGCTGATGAAACACCTCTAATCATGCTGGTTGTGCACATAGGCAAATGGAGGAGTTGCCAGAGGGCTCTGAGTCAGAAAGGCATTCAACAGGAATCCTAAGCAACACGTAAGGGCTGACTTCGTTCCAAGCAAAAGAAATGGAAGAAAAATTAATGCAGCTGTAATTGTTTTGGTTTTAAAATCCATGTCATTAAATGCAAATTTAGTAATGCTTTTTTTTCCCCCAGAGAACTCAGTTTTTGAATAAACCATAGTTCTCCCTACCCTCACAGTGCTGTCAGATCATTTGTCACAGACTGTGCTGGTCAGTTGGGTCCACTTTCTACCCCTATGCATGCCAACTTTACCTTACATTTTTGGATGTCCTGTTAGCTCAGACATAAGGAAAGGAGCATAACAGTATTTCTGGGCTTTGCCCCAGGTCAGTGGTTAGTTAATGTTTCAGTCATGCCAGTGTGTGCTGAAATGTTCTGTACCTTCTTTGAAAGAAACCTTATCATAAATTCAATTAGCATGAAAAATGAACCATGGCATAATATTTTATAACCATCTACAAAGACCCTTTGGTTACAAACCAAACACTGAGCTTCTTTGCAGGAGAATGTAAGTGGTGTGAGCAAACAGTCACCTCCATGGCTCCTCTTTCCACTTGCTCTCCAGCTTTGGACAGGGCAGGGATACAAATTCCTTCACTTTCCCATTTGCTGGGTGATGACAGCATTAATGACAGCAGTGTTGACAAGGCAGAGCCATTTATCAGTCTCTTGCCTGACCTCATTCAGAGCTCAGCAAGAGAAGAAGAACCCTGGGTCACCAGGCACAGTTGCCTGCCTGCAGGGGCTGGCATCTCAGGACCTCTGCAGATCCCCCAGTGCTCTCCAGAGGGGTAGAGCTCTTTCCATTTGCCAGGCACATTGATTCAGGTTGAATTTGCTTATCCAAGCAGGACACATGGTGCTAAAAACACCAAGGCGTTGCCTACAGCATTGTTTCATTCAGCTTCAATCCCACTTAGTCTTCACTTTACTGGGGTGGGAAGCCCACCCTCCTTGGCTAGCTGAAAGGAAATAAAGTCCTCTGCTGCCATTGCTTACATGGTCTTACATCTTGCAGCACAAAGGGGCACACATCAAATGTGGCCTTCAGGGATGTATGTAAAATAAATTAAATTAAAGGAGAAAATGCAAATGAAGCTACAAGGGTCATCAAGGTATGCGGTAATACCTGATCCTTCTTGTCATAAAACCCTATGTTTCAACTGCTTGGAATTTTTTCAGGCTATGGGGAAGCCAAGAGGAAGTTTTTGATGCTATATGTCTCTCCATAACTGCATCTGTTATCTAATTATTTGGTAGATCTTCAGCAAAGTGGTTTAGACATTTCCAAGAATGAAACTGGGGGCAGGGGAAAGAGAGAGAAATGTTGTCAAGGCAACAGTAATCCCATTATTTTTTAACTTTTGAGTGCCTTACTAGGCAACCTTTATCTTCTTTTTATGCCATTTTTGTACATAACAGTAATAATGTTGGAGACAATTATTCTCATGTGTTTTAAGAAAAGAGCATGCCAGGGTAGTAAAGGGACAATAAGACATGCATTTGCAAACAAAACAAACTGGTACCTTCCTATTGTTGGTGGCTGCATCTGCTGCTGCTATTTTGAAAGCAGGCTTTCAGAGCCTAACTACTCTGTTAGCAACATCTCTTTAAATTGCCTTCCATCCGGACAAGATCAAGACACTCATTTCCCTGGCCTGAAGTGCAATTGACAGCCTCCATGCGTTTGGAGCATATGTTAGTGTTCTGTAAACATTTCCCTCCAGATTTTGTGGCTCATTGTCATTTCTCACACAACAAAATGCTTTAAATGTGGAGAAAGACTCTGCTTTATGCTTTGAGGAATGTCCCTGGAGACAGGATTTTAATTTCTGCATGATGGGGAAGACTTTGAAATAATTTTGCATCAGTTACTATTTGTCAGATAAGATGTGTTCTTACTATGAACTGAGCCTATAGCACATTTGTAAGGTCCATTCAGTGAAAGGAAAACAACAACAAAAAAAGAAAATAAAACCCCCACAAAAACAGGCCTTTCAAGAATCCTGATGGATTTACATCCTTTTCTTTCACTCTCCTAGCACAAATGAAGTAAAAAATGTCAAGGGTTTAGTTTTGGTTTTGTTTTCTTTTTAATCAGAAAAATGCAAGTCTGTCAATACTGGAAGTACATGCAGGAATGTAGATCAGATATTGTTTTAGGAAAAACAAGTAGAGTGACAGTAACATTTGAATAGATAATTTTGAGTCTCTACTTAGAAAAGAAGATATTTCCTCTTTTTTTTTTTTCTTCCTTACATTTTTCTATTGTTTTCCTTTGAGTTATTTCTGGTATTTTAATGTCCTTGCTCCATATTTTTATATTTTCATAGTGCAAAATATGAAGGGAACAATTCCTAGCAAACAGATCACTGGGCTACAGCAAATGAAATTTAAATTCTATGCAGGGTTTTCCCACTGAACCTCTGGCCTCTATGACAAGCCATTTTCTTTTTGTTTCTCTGTTCCCCAGGCCATGAAATGGGAATGATACATGATCTCACTGATTAAATAAACTGCTATCTCTGACAAAGGCATTGTAGTAAAACTGAGTTTTATCATTTGTAGGTTATATATAAAATATATAGTATAAGAAAGTGGTTACCTTTTCATAAGAAATCTAATGAGCATGAAAAGGTATCAGACAAGTTATAGGAGATGACAATATTATTTATTTTGTTCTTATGCAGATTGAATGGTCTCTTAAAGTATAACTTTTTCTGTTGCAAAGATGTCTTCCTTGGCGTCTGCTCATGTTTTGCAGCACTCAGCAGGGCCTGTGGTTTTGATTTGCCCTGGGTATTACCCTGCTGTGCTACCTCCCACATGAGCAGAGCTTGTCACCTTTCTGCTATGGGAAGCTGAGCTCCCATTTATTTTTCAAGTCTGTTCTGACAACCCATGAAGCTTGGTACCTTGCTAATATGTGCGTAGGTACTGAATCCAACCCAGCACTGTACACCAATTAAGTAACAGCTCTTTGAGAACAGATATGACATTTTAAAATCGCAGCAAAACCAAATTCAGCAAAACATCGAGCAAAACATTAGCAGCGCTATGAAGAATTTCTGGGAATACCAGGGACTATTTTACTACTGCAACAGAAACAAAAATAAAGCCATGGCAAAAAGAGGAAAATAAACTTGTTAAATCAGAGCCAAATCAGCCAGTGTGAAAATCTGACGAGAAGTTACTGGCTTCAAAGAAGTATGTGTGCATACACCACATCACCAGCACAGAGATACAGGATGTTATCAGTACAATGCAAACCTTCCCTCAGCTGTCATTAAGCCACAGGCTGTGCTTGTCTTGGGTTGTAAAGCTAATTTTGAGTTGCATTGCATGGAATCCGCTGTTCTGCTGTATAACTCACACCACCTGCTCTTCACCTGACAGGGTAAACTAAGCCACTTCTTGTCGAGCGGCAGCACTGAAGAAGCAAAGCCATTCGTGTTTTCTCATCCTTCCCAGCTCTCTCAGAAACAGAATGTTGAACTAGTGCATGAAGAACTTAGACCCCACACCTGAAAATGCTTAAATGTGTATTGAATTTTACTACTGTGCTTCCTAGTTTAACCTAGTGCAGGGCTTAACCGTGCCTGTAATTATAAAAATGGCAGGATTTCCACCATGAGGAAACTACATCCTTGTGCTTTTGAAGGAACAGGAATGTGGTTTTATGCCCACAGATATACATGTGACTTTTCTCACTGACCATGCATTGATCAAACCCTCTGTTCCAAATAATAACAATAATTCAGTACACTGCATTCCCAAGTGGTGCAAGCAAGGGTCAACAGAGTTCATGCACTTGTAACATGATCAGTAGCACGTTTACTCCTTGCTAGACTTGAAAAACAAACATGGATGCTGTATATCTGTCATTTTAATTATTGCTATAGCCCTGGCATGGTGAAGAAATCCACAGCTGTGAAACAGCAGCTGGCAGCTGCTGCACTTTTCCTACTCTCAAAGAGGTAAAGCATCTGATAGTTTTTTAGCTCTTCCAGAAATATAAAGGTGTTTTGCAAGGAGTGATTTAAGTCTTGCTATACACACACACACACATATACAGTGACATCTCTTTAATAAAGGAGAAACTGAGGATCAGACATGAGAAAAACTGAGGTCTTTCAAAATTAGACAGTGAACAAAACCATAAACAGGCTCCTCTCTCAGAGCCTTCTTTAGGACATTAGGACACAGTTCAAACAACAAATAACAGCAAGTGTGGCAGCATCAAGTAAGAATTAAATGGGTCTGATGAGATAGGTTACCAAGGAATCCTGAGCAGTTTTTGGTCTGGTAAGCATTTGCAACACGCTGAAATGCCCCAGAGTTGCTCTCTTCTCAGCTCTGCAACGTATTAGACCTTTCCATATCAATTCTCGCACAATGTGGATAGCATGAGAGCTTTAACCAGGCAAGACAAATAAATGCCAACATACATGACTGAAGTCACGTCATCTGTCTTGGATACTTTTGCTCAAGGATTTCCCCAGCCTCATTTGCTGTATAGTGAATGAATGACACTTTTGCAGATTTAACCTTTGCTTTATGTTACTTCTCATTTCTCTGAGTCACAAGAAGTTTATTCTCTGTTCTTGGGCTCATTTGCAAAGAGCACAATTTCCTTTCTCTGCCACAAAACATGCACACACAGCATAGATACAGAAGAAACACTGTTACGATTTCTCCTTGGGTGATTTCAAGAGATCAAGCAGCTAAAAGCAGCAGTGTCTGTGTCTTGTTTACATTCCTGCTGAGCAGGTACAGGCAGGGCACAGATCCATATGTGTCTACCAGGGCACTGCTGTGCACATACAAAATCTCCTCTAGAAATTGAAGCTCTGCCAAAGGGAAACTCAAGGGTCTTTTTAGTGTCTAAGGTGGGGATTAACACTTGCAATTGTGTGCAGCTTTTAATTTCCTTGGGACAGCATTTCTCATGCCACAGAGGCATAATTCTATGGTTTATTTTGCTTCTAGCTACTCAGTATACTTCTCATAAAAAGAATAACAGAATATTATCTTGATTTGCTCTTGCTGTTTTACAGATCATATTTTATCAGCAATGCCTTGTCCAGTCTTAGGGCACTTTCAAAGCACTAGTCAAAAAGGATTTTTTTCCACACTTTTTAAACCTGAAGTTCTCTTTTTGTGACAATTTTGTAAATCTCTGACTTGGCCCAAATTTTTAAATGCAGTTATTGAATCTGAGTTGCTCACCTTTTGTACATCTGACAACAAAACAGATTTTTTTCAGAAAATGAGTATAAGGACTTTTGGAAAGTCAGGACTCTTAAGACATTGCTCACACTAAACTTAAGCAGAACTGTGAAATCCCAAATAATTTGGCATTTTTGAAAGTACTACCAAAATATTTACTCTTTCTGTGGAGTCTTTTCAATGCTGAATGCTTAGATAGTGACTGGTTTTTTTCCCACCACCGGGTCAGTGATGGCACATGCAGTAAGTTTCAAAAGAACTCTGATCTTGTCTCTCCTTGTTCACAGAGATTTCCCTACATATAAACTTTCACAGATTCATTTGTGGAGTAATTTGGAATCCATTGCAGGAAAGTGTCCCTCAAAATTGAGATGTTAGAAATATTTTGTTGGCTATGAATCCTCACTCCTTCCCCCCACCAAAAATATTCACTTCAAGCAAGATGTTGCTTTATATCTTGAGGATTGTGCATTTTCCCCCAGATCAGCCTCCTCTGGCTCAGAAAAAATCACTGTGGTCCAAACCCTCTAAGTTGCATATGTAGACACAAAGGCTTGAGTGAGATGGACCCCATCTTCTTTCTGGAAAGGCTAGAGATTGACCTGCCACTGGTGTTCATGAGCAGGATTTTGCACTGCACCCACACAAACAGCACGAGGATCCAAAGGTGTAGTCAGTAAGCAGGGATTTTTGAGCCAAGAAGATGACTTTCACTTGAAGTTTGTGTCTTTATGGCTCCTCAGCTCTTCCCTGGTGATGCACACCTGATTGTCCCACACACGCATCATGCACTTTGCTAAAAGGAGGATGCACTTGGGATGGCATTGCTGTAGGCCAACAATTTCCCTGTCACCAGCTGCAGAGGGACAAACCATCTCTGACTCGTGGGCAACATGTGCAAAGAATATGGATTTTGCTGCTGGGGAACGGAAGAGTCAGATCATTCCAGCAGTGAGGAAAAGTAAGCAAACAAAGTGAGACAGAAACAGGACATCTCAGCAAACTGCAAATATCTTATCTAACAGGTTCAACACCACCAGTTTGGCCCACTGCCACAGACTTTTCTCTCAGTGGCTCCTGGTGTCATATGGTCTAGGATCCTTGCCTTCTCCTACCACATTGCCACATGTCTACTTTGTGGCACTTAAAAAAGCCCAAACTGCATCTGTGCAATTCTTGTGAACCAGTGCTTAGTTCCAACATGTTAATTTTCTTGGAAATGTTTGCAACATTTGAATCTAACCGGTCTTGGCAAGGAGGAACAGAAACACTATTGCTATTCTGTCAGCAGCTTGCATTGCAGTGACCGGTTCAAACTTCTAGGCCTTAACTGGGAAAGAGACTGAGGGACGAACCTACTGGAGCTGTAACAGTTTCCAGTGAAGCAACCAGTGCTTGCCCAAAGCCTGTACTTCAAGCTGCACTCTGAACTTTACTGTTCAACTGCTTGAAATTTTACGTTACTGAGAGCATTTTTTTTCAAATAATAATTTGAGTAACCAGAGCATCTTCATTATGACTTCTGCTGTTAGATATTCACATCAAAGCTGAGCTACTGTAGCAATCTCCACTGTAATGGAAAGCTACATGCGAGTGGGGAAGTGATGCCTGGATGAGCTGAAGTAACATTTTAAGGTTATGCTTTAAATCTGTGTCTTCATATAGGAAATGAGCTCAGAAATTGAAAGTTGTTTTCCGGTTCTTGTGCCCACACAGACAGCAGTCATGACTCGTTCTGCCAAATGAGAAACCTAAAGAGAAAAGAACGCTTATCAGAAGCAATGAAACACAAGTTCAAAAAGGCAAACAAACTTTAGTCCTGTAAAATCCTTTAATGGATGATGTGGAATGAGCACCTGTGCATAGCCAGGATGAAACAGACCCTAAAAAGAATTTCCGTCTCCAAGACAAAACTCTCGAGTGAACTGTCACTATTAATAAAGGCTCACAATACTGTGGGCAGCAACAAAATATCCTTGGCAGCTTTAGCTGTGCCAGACCCAGCAGTGTGTGCTCCCTCTGCAAAGCAAGGGAGGAAGACTGGAAGGATGTCTATCAGAAGCAGGTACAGCCATCCCCTGCCCTCCTGGCAGCACTGAGAACATCAAGCTGACTGTTCACAGCACTCCCCACCTGTCTTTGTTCCATGTTCATTCTACCTCTCGTTTTACTTTCTGGCAAGAAGTAATTTTTTTTAGCATTAATTTCTTGTGCTTTTTTTGGGCAGCATTGCAAAGAAGCCTTAAGCTGTCTTTGCAAAGCTCCAGTGAAATTCCAAAGAAAGGCATAAGTTTGAGATTTCTGTTAGCTTTGGCTCAGGGATTAATCTTACCTGAAGCATCCAGATGTCCAGTTTCTGCTTTCATTGGATCTACTGCAGTTCAAGATAGCATATCCAGAGATACATCCCAAGATAGGAGTTGGCCAAACAGAAAACAAGTTCATTTCATGCACCAGCAGAGATCATACCCATTCTTAACTGCCTCTTGTGACATGAACATGTCTGTGAAAAGCATTCTGTGCCTGGAAAGCAAAGGACTGCAGCAGATGCCCCACATCAACCCAGAGATCTTTTCTCTAAGGCCACTGTCTTGCATTGCTCCAAGAATCGCAGATTTATCTCCTCAGTGTGCCAACTCTTGGCAGACCTACCCAGTAAATATGCAAAACACAGTATGACATTTTGACAACTGCTCTGCATGGACATACCTAAGAGTCCCGTTACTATTCTCCTTTTCAGCTGTAGAAGAGAAACCTGAAGAACAGTTTCACTAATGTTAGTAGGCATGAGCTCTGTCGAGGGCCTCCAGAAGGGCTCCACTTCCCCACACCACTGACAGAGCGACTATGTCTATTAATCTGTCAACATTTAATATATTACAAAAACCAAATGATTTAATGACTTGTTTAGCAGCAACTACAACAATGAAAAAAACCCAAACTAAAACAAAAAAAACCAGCCAAACAGGAAAAACATTGTAGTGGTTTATAACTTTATTTTAATTTGTAAGTCACTTGCTGTTTTCCACTAGAGGAGTGAATACTTCGAGAAATTTCACGTGTGAAGATCCAGCCTTTATGAATATAGCTTCAATTTTTGGGACACCTCTGGCTCAGAAGTGTGAACTGTTTTCTCTTGAACTTAATTCTCAAATATTTCCTTACTGCACAGACATAGACCATAGACTACAACTTCTGCATCAGTGAACCATAGCCTGTGTAAGGATATTTGCAACTGGCAGTAATAGCATGCAGATTCATAGCTCTGGGTTTCTGCTGAGAGAGAAAGGCTTGACTAGTACTTGGCACCAGGCTGGAAATAGGAAATTGCAAAATCAAGGGTCTTTGGCAAAAGTCTGTAAAAACATAACAAATGTTAAGAATCAGGTCATCTGCACTAGTAGCTCACTATCTTGCCATCAGCTGGTCTCTGTCAGCAAAAGCACATCCTTCTCACCCGAAATGAGCTTAGTGGTCCCCACACATATGTGAATAAACACACAGAGTATCCAATAAAACAGCCATAAAACTTACCTGGCAAAATGCACAACTGGCAGGAGATACCTGGCTGCTGCTGGAAAGATTGATGCCAAACCACCAATATCCTTCATGCCTAGATTCACATAGCTTTGTTTATTATTTATTATTTATTATTTATTATTTATTATTTATGGGGCAGAAGAGAGAAAATTCTACAATCATCAACCTTCGTTTAATAAGTGGTACAGTGTGCATGAGAGGAAAAAATGGAAGAGGCCTGTATGAAAAAACATACCTCCTGTATGAAAAAAAGCCTGTAAGCAAACAATTCACATTCTAGAAGCTCTCATGCTGCCTACAGGACTCACACAACAGGACAGTGAGAATTTCTCTGCCCAGAAATAATGAGTGTTTGTCTCTTCAGTTTTGACAATGTGAAGTTCAAGGATAAAGGCCTGGAAATGCTATCAGGAGACATATTTGAGCAAAGATTTTAACAGGTACTTGTTTGCTGAGCTACTTCTCTCTTCAAGCTCCACTCTTCATTTCATATCAAGGATGGGCAACAACCTTCCAGCTGCTTTGAAACTCAGGGAGTTGAGACTGGATGGCTTTTACAAAAGATGGCAAATGAGAGCTAAGGACTTGCACAGTGTTGATAGCCTGCTAAAATTGGGACAGATACACAAAATGTGAAAAGAGAACAGGAAGGAAAATACTCTACAAGGACTTGTCTAGTAACACAGATTACACTTTTATCTGTATTTTATGGAGGCCTACAGTACTGTGACACTCTTTCCTTACATTTGGATGGTTTCTATATCACTCCGTATTGTTTCAAAACAATGGTGAGAAAATGGGGGAAAATATGTTGTTAGTAAAATTTTCTAAGCATATCCAGGAATGTTCGCCTTTCCTGAAGGGAAAAGTTCCAGCTACTATTTCAGTAACCCATCCTGTCACACTGTCAGCCTGTTTGGTCTCTTTTTTAGAAAAGGGTTGTACAACTAGCACTAAAATCCTCTTCAGCACATGGAGCAGCTGTACAGCTTAAAACTGTAACTAGTGCCTACTGTCAGGCCATTGGGCCATGCTGCATGGTGGTTTTTTTCAGCAATAAAAAAAAAGATACTATTTGGGAAGTGCATGTGAGCTAAGACACATTCATCTCTCCTTTACTCTTGATGGGGGTGGTAGAGGGCACATCCTCGCCTATTACATCTGTCATTCACAAACATGACTTATCCTTTTCTGGATCTGCTGGTAACATCTGCAGCAAGTTCTAGAAGTTTGATGCCCAATAAAAAGAGAAATGTTTCCTTTTACTAACTTTAAGCTGATCCTCTGCTAATTTAATCAAGAAGCACAGGCCCACAGTTCCTCACTCAATGTATCCACCATCTTCATTTAATCACAAAACCTTCTGTTTTGGAAATTAACTGTCCCAGATATTTAATCTCTTGTCTTAAGGCAGCTGTTCTACCCTCTTAATCATTGTGGCTGCCCTTTTTCACCTTCACTAAATCCTCCTTGAGATGAGAGACCAGGACTTCACACAATATTCAAGATGAAGACACATGAGATTTCAAATAGCAGAAAGTAAAGCATCATTCCCCGCTCTCATCACCCTTCCTGATGATGCCCAAGACTTTTTGGGCTTATTTGTCCATGCTGCACACTGAGTTGATTTTGGCAACCGCAACTCCAAGATCCTTTTCCTGAGTTTTAATAGCCAGTTTCTAGTTCAGCATCATGTAAGCATGATTTAGATTATTAGATTACTAGTGCAAATACAGAACTGAAGCATATTTTGATATCATACCTAAAATTAAACTGCAAACCAGCCCTTTTTCCCGTCCTTGGAATATGGATTTATTTCATTCTCTGACAACTTTCACAGTCAAAAATCTGGTAAAACTTTACAAAGTATCTTTGAAAACTAACTCTGTAGCATTTTCTTGGTTTTTCTGGCACATTACTACTAAAAAAGCTATGCTCACTTTTCAAGACTAAAATTTAAAGCAGACATCCTTCTAAGCTTGGCAACATCTGAGTCTTATTTTTTTACTGCTGTCTAGATAAGATTACAAATTGATTATAAAATTAACCTTATTAATTTGTTGATAATTTATTGCATTAAGCATTGCACTTCTTGTAACTCATGGACTGTCACCCCACACAATATATAAGTTATATTCCACATAACTTCTTCCATACATTCCATCCAAATATTGGATGTTATAGCTAAGTTTGGCAGATAATTTCAAAGGATAAGGGCAAAACTGAAGCGTGTCATAGGATGAAATTTTCTTATGTGCTGAAGATTGCTGTTAAAGTATGTACAATAGGTCCCAATTATAAACTATGGAGTTGGAGAAAATTCCACCTATTGTAAACTAGAGCTATGTATTGGTTTTGGAGATATTTTTAGCAGTTCACTGGACTACTATATATGTGTATGGAATTCATCTGTCTCAGATGACTGCTTTCACTCTACGTGGACTTGACTCTTTTGCTAAATCGACTCCTTGTTTTCTATCAGGATGTTTTGGAAGTGGACTAGACGGCAGTCCTGATGATTGCTACAAAAACAGCATTTGCCAGACACAGGAACTGATGTTTATGGATTTGTGCCAAAAACAATTGACCTGGTTATCTTGACTGGGTAAATACCAGTATAGCACTTGTAAAGGTCTGAGAGAAGTGTATTTATGCCTGGTTCTAAAATCCTGTTCATTGATACTTTTGCTAAAGGGAATTAAAAATAAACACAGAGAAGTCACTGTAAAAAAAAAAAAACAACAAACAAAACAAACCAAAAAATACTGGATGCTTGTTCTACAGTGTGTAAACTGCTGGAATATTCTTAGTCCTTGCCTCTTTATATGACTTCAGTCTACTGAAATCAGTATGAGCTGAAGTCACCTGTTTGAAAGTGCTATACAGGCTGGAGAAAAGATTATCCACTTTAAATCAGTACTGTTCTCTTTCATAGCCTCAAAAAGAAACACCTAGTCATTTAAGGTTTGTTATTTCCTTTCCTACTTCCTTCTCACCTAACAACAACTTGACTCCTGCCTTCCCTACTGAGACCCTGAGCAAGCCCAAGATACGTAAATAAAATCTTGCACGGAAATCTTCCCCCTTCTGTGTTGGCACCTGGGACCCTTGTTGTTTCAATGTTCAATGCTCTGCGTCTGGCAGAGATGTCTTGCCAGCTCTCATCTGGAGGCAGCAGTGAGGAAAAAAGTATCTGGAGATGGTGTCTCCTAGTTTGGTTTATAAATCTGCCTGGGCCAGCAGGTCTGTGCTCTGTCCCTTCTTGTGGCTCAGAAAAGGCCACTCATTACCTGTCTACTCTAACAGTACATGTTTTGGTTTGTGTCATGTAAACATATGGAGAAACTCTGTCAGAATATTCTGCAAATCCATCTGAAAAATCCTATATCTGGGGACAGAAAACCATTCCATTGCCAAGACAGTGCCTGCTGGAGGAATATCCTTCACCTCAAGTACAACTTTTCTCTATTGGGTGAGTCTGCTGCTGAAAGGGTTGGATCTGAGGGTGACAAAGAGATAGAATTATAGAATCACAAAATCATAGAATAGTTTATCTTGGAAAAAACCTTTGAACCATCAAGGACAATCATTAAACTCACACTGCTGAGTGCACCAGTAAACCATGTCCCTAAGCATCACATGTATACATCTCCAATGTACCTCCAGAGACGGTGACTCAACCGCTTCCCTGGGCAGCTTGTCGCAGTGCTGGACAATCCTTTTGGTGAAGAGATTTTTCCAAATATCCAATCCAAACCTCCTCTGGTGCAACTTGAACTTCTTGTCCAATTGCTTGTTCTTCGGGAGAAGAGAACTACCCCCACCTGGCTACAACCTCCTTTCAGGTAACTGCAGAGAGTGATGTCTCCCCTGATTCTCCCTTTCTCCCAGCTAAACAACCCCAGCTCCCTCACCTGCTCCTCATAGGATTTCTGCTCTACATTTTCACCAGGTCATTCTGATTCCCCATACCTCTTAACATAGATGCAGGATTTCAGCAGGGGTCTCCAGTGGTGCTATTCAACACAACAGTCTGTGAGGGCACCTTTGTGGTGAGAGGAAAGTGCAGCTCTTTTAAGTTAGGATGCGATGCTGTGAATCAAGAAGGTCATGTTCTATAACTGGAAACAAATTTCAAAAGCAGACTGATTCTTGTTTGATGTTTTCAGACATGTCAGCTTAAAACTAATCAAGCAAAGCAATTTTTTCTAGTCCTCTGAGTTCTGAGCTAATGTGTTTTGCTGGCTAAAGGATTTTATATTAGCCCTACTGTAAACAGCCATGAAATCTGACATGTCTTTTGTCTCCTTGTGATTCATGCAGAGACCTGTAGCATTTTAAGCCCAGCAACGAGTACAGAAAATCGACTTGATCGGGATAAAAATTGTGTTTTATTTATCAAAAACGAATTAGCTGTCAAAGAGCTGAGTAAAGTTGAAGAGTTAAAGAAAAACTGTGCTAAAAGAAAGGCAAAGAACAAAAAGTGATTGCCATTCTCTCTTGTGTAAGAAGAGAAATGTGACTTCTTCCTAATTTCTGTATCATCACCTGATGAGAAGCAGACAGCCTCACTGCTGCTTTCATAACAACATTGAGCCCATTGATTCTGCTGGGAGCAAATCTGAGCACGAATGCCCTGAAACAACATTATGGGCTGCTTCTTCCCCCTCAGTACCTGGGACAAATAGTTCCCCCAGCACTAGCAGGAAAACTTGCATGAGTGAAGGGAATAAGATTTTGCTGGATATTCACGTATTTCAAATGGACTTTTTTCCCACATCTATAAGTATAGAAATGTAAACCTCCTCCCCCTTTCCCAGGAAATTAACATCTGTGTTCATTACTTTCCACTTTCTCAGTTTTCAGGAAGAACTGTAACCCAGCTACAGTTATAGCCCATCAACTTTTA
Organism: Climacteris rufus; assembly: GCA_013398175.1. NCBI lineage: Eukaryota > Metazoa > Chordata > Aves > Passeriformes > Climacteridae > Climacteris > Climacteris rufus. The sequence goes on from VZRZ01002847.1 coordinate 568,797, forward strand.
ATTTCCAGAGCAGTGCAGACTTTCAAATCCTCATAGCATTTCTCCTAATGCATCATCACTGCCCATGAGCACAGACCTACCATATCATCCTGGCATCAGTCTCTGTAACCGCACACTTGGCAGGAGGGAAGGAAGTAGGAGGGGTGGGCAGACTGTAGGTGTATTTTAAATATCGTGAAGGTACATCTGCTATTCCTCTCCCTGCCCAGCCCCAAGCTAACATCTCAGAGTGATTTCCATGGATTGCATCATGCCAGGTTACCTGGTTGTTACTGCTCCAGTTGGTGTTTTACTGGCAGACTGCTGTCAGCTTGTGTTTCTACCCTGCACAACAATGATGACAAAGGCAGACAATTTGTGGGGATAAACCATGGGGAAGGACATTGATAGGAAAATAGCTGTTTAAAAATTAAGTATATCAACAGTTCCTGACTGGGACCTGACTTTTAAAAGTCTTGTCACCCACATCTTGTGGGTGTGGGCAGGCATAAGCAAAATGTTGGAGGTATCCATTTATTATTCCAGTCTGCAAGTAGAAATGTTGGCCAGAAAATATCCTCTGATAGGAAAAACCTTTGAGTTAGAGAACAGGTCTAAAAAGTGCTGAGCCACCCCTGAATAAGGGTAAAGTTCTGCTGCATCCAACGAAATTTTTGAAGGGGCTGCAAAAGCAACTGCCACGTGCTGGTTAAGGGCACAGGGAGCTATTTCTCCTCAGGGTCAGGAAGGAGCACTTCCAACAGGGAATAGTGAATGTTCATTCTGCATCCAGAAACAGAAACAGGCTTTAAGCAGCCTCTCCCTTCCCAGGAAAAGCATTTTCAGGAAGACTGGGGACTTCTTACATGAGGGCATGCAGCAAAACAATTTGTGTAGTTAGACAGTAACTGTCCTCTTTTGGGCAAATCGTCCCTCCCTTCCTTTTCCCTTCTACCACCACCACCTGTCTTGTCAGGATTTCAGAGCAAACGACAGCCCCTCAGCAACCACAGCTGTTGCCAAGGAGAGACAGAGTGTTCATCCTTGCAGAGCACAACTACTCCACTCCCTGTGACACTGCACAGCCCCACAGATGGGGAGATGCACAGCACACAGGGCATGCCCCAGGGGCAGCACAGCCAGGTCACAGACAGTGGCTACCTCTTTTTCTTCTAAGCAGTCTCATCATAGATATGACCAGTAATTAACAACGTGTGAGATGATCTGTCCTTCGGGTGGATTTTAACTCAGGTGGAAAAATGCTAGTAACAGGAGCTGTTTTCCACTGGACTTATAATTTGTTATTATTATTTGAGGGAGTAAATTGGATACTGTTTGCCTAGGTACTTTTTTTACCAAAGAGAAAAGAGCTTTTTACCCCTCTGGTAGTTTCACTTGTGACAGAAAGATTATCTGTCACAGACAGACAGAGCAGTGGGCATTTGGGAGCACAGAGAAGCCCTTTCACCAGTGTCTGAAATGGGGCAGAGAGCACTGGTGTGCCATGGTGCCTTTTGAAAGAGTTCTGGTATCTGAACCAAGCTCAGGGACAGCCACTGCTGCCTCTACACAGGTGAAAAGCAGGTAACTACCTGAGATCAACCAAGGGCATCCTGATGCCTGATTGTCTGAAGAAGACCAAGCCCCTTGTCCTTATCCCACAGGTGACCCATGTCCCACTCTGCCCTGTTTCCATCCTGGGGCTGATGCCTCCCCAAAAGCAGCAGTTCATGCCAGAGCCAGATTAGCCTTGCTCCCTTCCTCCTCATCCTCCTTCTGCTTCTGACTGTCCATAGTTCCAGCTCCAGATGAGATGTTACTCTGCAACCTTCTTTCTGTAGATCGTGGTTTCCTGGTGTAGGAAGTTACAGTTCCCCTTTGACTTCACCAAAATAAATCACCTCTTGCCCTTCACCTGCATTTTCAACAAAACAGATGAGTTATAATCTTGTCGGTATTTTGCTTAGCAAAATGATAGATTAAAATGCTTCCCTTTCATCAGGCTGTTTTATCTCCCATGCCATATGAATAGCAGAAAGAAGAAAGCCCAGAAACTCACCAAGAGAAGAGTTTTTCTCTTCACCATCTGTCATACTCTGCAGCGAGGTGGCAGCTGCTGCCCCACTGCCACAGACGGGTCCTCTCAGTATGGGGAAATGTCATAAGGGACTGAAATAGCTTATTCTACCCCAAGTGTATGAGCCCTGATTCTTTGTGTGTGTTTAGTTGGTTTTGTTTTGATTTTATATAATCTTGCAATCCACAAGTTTAAAATTGAGCTTCACATTCAGATAATCCCTCAGATCCTTTACATGAAATTTTGTGTTATATGATAAAATCTATTCACTTTCTCCTCACCCAGTTTCATTAGTCACTCCATGCCTTCAGTTTCATCCAAATGTTTTGCAAACTTTTCAGAAAATCTAGGGGGTTTTTTTATGTCTAGTGAACTTGCCTGGCTTTCAGTTTGATGAGGGGAGACGCACATACTGCAAGACGAGATGTCTTCACTGTTGTGCCCTGAGAATGGCAGCCAAGAGCAGGTCCCAAGATCATGCTTGGTGACAGTGGGAGAAGGCAATTTTGAGCAGTTCAATAGAATAGCCCAGAACAGCATTAGATTTCTTCTACAAAACTGAAAGCAAGAGCAGTCATAAGACACAGAAAAAGATGCACTATCATGTTTTCTCAACTTTAGCCCTTTTATACACAGAACTAAATATCTGAAGATTAGTCAAGTGCCCAAAATTGACCAAGTGAAACTGTAACAGACAGCAGAGGTCTTCTTAGCCTGAAGTTGCCTCAAAATCATTCAGAGAGGCCAAATGAGCAAATCCCTTTTAAAAGTTTACTGCTCAGACATGTCTTCTGCCAGAAACACTGGCAAGAGAGGATGAGTAATGCCCTTGGTACCCCCTTGGATACAGCAGTTTTGTCCTGGTAGAAAGTTCTTCTCAGCTATTTCCCATCAGTAAAACAACTCAGTCTATGCCAGGAGTCTCCAACTGTATTCTAGATGTGTCAGTGTAAGGAAACATGACATCTGCGGTACAGAGAGAGGAAAGGGAAAATATTGCACAGCACCACAATACTGTGGCTATTCAGTTGAAACACGTGCCGTGCCAACTTTGGCAGTTTCACTGAGCTGTTTAAAGGGAGGAAAAAAAAGAAAGAAAACAAAAGAAAAATATAAATGTGATTAATACTTGTAGCACGGACACTGTGCAAGAAACGGATGTGATGAAGAGACTGTAAAACACTGTGTTCTGAAGGGTATCAAGCAATGGTAATCTATCTATAATATCATATCAGAGACCTCTAAGGGCAGCAAAGACACCAAGCAGACAAGAACCAGGGGACTCCATTTTTCTGCATATAAACAGCTGTTAGCAAAAGCACAAAGATATTTCCCTGACAGAAACAAATTAGAAATATTGTGCAAACTGGAAGTATTATCCCACATCATGACAGTGTCTTTCATTCTCACAAGTGTGAAAGGGAGTTTGCAGTGGGAGTTTGCAGCCAAGGGTACGGAGATGCTTCACAGCACCGTGTGATGGAGCCAGCATGAATCCTCCTGGAAGCCTCTGTGAGATTACTTTAACATTTGGTTCAGACAGAATAGTCATCCACTCTTTTGGAGATACAAAGTGTGACATGAAGAAGACATGGATTAATTATTTTCCATCTTTAAAACGGAGCTAAAATAATCCATTCAGAAAAATACCTGCATAGCAATGTGAGTATTACAGCAGGCCAAAAGAAGAGAAAAATACTATTCACAGAGTGAAGGAATTAAAGGTTAAGGGAATGAGAACAAGGAAGTCTTAGGGTGCCAAAATGTAGAATTAGGGTTCAGACTTCCTTCATTACTGTGAGCACTCATCAAGCCTAGCAAATGGGAAGTACCATGAATAATCTTAAACCATATTCATTGAAGTTTAGGCATGTACACTTGCCTTGGCTGTGGCTCAGATCATGCACATGTACATTTAGTGCAGCAATGAGAAACAGCAAATTAAGATATTGAGGAGTGTTGAGAATCATTGGCTTTAGAGTGAAAAGAAATTGGAAAGATTGAAAAGCTCAGCAAAATAAGGCTAGTGGGTATGGATGGAGGAAAGGGAGCAGTAAGAAGATTGGAAGGTCACAAGTGAGCAAACAAAGTGTCTTCTAGGAAGGAAAAGTCAGAAAAGGTGAATGCTGAGGAAAGCACAGGGATAAGGCCTTGTCAAACACTGTAGTCCTTGAAGAAGTCATCTACTCATAATAAGAGCTAGAAAGAAACCTTGAGGAAGAAGCTAAGGACAACAACAAAGCATGGAGAATATAGGCACAAGAAGTATCAAGAGGGGTAGAGGTGCTAGACAAAAAAAGCATAACACTATGGGATTTCTGCACTTTCCACAGCAGGAGCAGCCGAGCCCTGTGGTAGAGCACATAAGGAAGACAGGCAAGCAGAGTGTCTGCTGCACGTGTAGCCCTCAACATTGAGACCTGATGCATGAAAGTACATTACTCCCTAAATACATGACATAATCATATCAGCATGTATCCCATTGCAAGGATCTCATCCGGTTCTTACAGGTGTTAATATTGCCAAAATTGGATGCTGGTTTACCGTTGTTGTGATAAACACCTGAGGAAGGACTTGTGATAGAACAGTGGTATTCACCCACCAGAAATGGGAAGGAGGCTTTCTAGCTTTTAAACTGTAGTTATTGCTTCACCCTTTTCCATGCTATTCTTTCTTGTCAGTTGAATAGGAATTTAAAAGCAGAACTCAATTTTTTTTATACATAAGCATTTGTGGTAAGCAATGAACCACAGTAGTGTTGCAACCAAAACACAGTTGCTCAACGGCACCTGTTAGTGCAATTACTTTGACACAAAATGTGTTCTTTACTGTTGTCTACAGGGAAAACCAGCAGCAGCCTGTTACCCCGCAGCTCCAGCTGGCAAAAAAAAATTGTTACCTTGATCTTGCATATTATTGCAGATGAAAATAACAGAATTCCAGTGATTAAACTTGTTTCTCAGTTATTATTAAATGCATGCTATACCTGGCAACCAGATTACACTGAGAGACAAGATTAATCAAGCTGCTAATTTACAGATAAATATTTTCATGGGACCTGAGTATATGCATAAAGGAAAGCATACCTGAGGGTATATTTTCCCTTTATTTTTCTCCATGGCTGAATTAGTGCTAGAGATAAGGCAGAGTCTTAACTACAGTAATCTGTTTCTTTGAATGTTCTCACAAACCCTTCTACAGTCCTTAAGCGGGTCTGGATTTCAAAGTAGTTGCTAACAAAAAAAGGACAGCCATAAAATTAGGATCTGCTCAGAAGTTCTGACCAGTTTCTCCTAAAATAACTGTCATTGTAGAATGCACTCTGCAGACATTACCCATACATTTAGGGTTAAGTGTTATTTTAACAAAGTTTGTGAAAAGTAACTGGAGTAAGCAAGAGCAATACGGGAAGGTTCTAATTCACTGCAACAGGGCATGTACTTCTTGTGGGAAAGGGGTACAGGAACATGAACTTACAAAAAAACAATTTTGTGTTAGCCAGTGTGGAAGATGAAAAATACATATCATCTTAGCAGGTCTACAGGGAGCCTAATCCACAGGTCCCTGGAGGATCATGTGAAATTGGGACATTTCCTCACAGTGAGCTATTGGAGCAGATTTTTATATATCTATGTGCAAAAAGCAACACAAGAAAATAATGTGGTAGGCATGGGCTGTTCATCTTCTATGTAGAAATGAAGCAAAAGTATGATAATTTGGCTCTGAAAGTGTCTCCATAGTTTTGACACCATTACAACAATGTGCAGTGCCTTACAGTCTATACAGTCATGCTAAAGCCAACCTTGTTGGAATAAAAACACAGAAAAAAGTTGGAAAGTAAGCAGATGGTAAAATAAAAAATTTCATCTATCTGAGAAAGGAAAAAGAATTAAAGAGTTGCTAAAGTTATCATGAACAGTTTTCATTATCAAGTTATGACTTCAGAGTGACGGACCAAATACTGAGAGTCAATATTCAAAATAAGCATGGTTTAAACATTCTTCTCATATAACATGCTCTTATAAGATAAGGTCTTATTATATGAATTATGATGGAGTGAAGTCTGCAGAGAAAGGGCTCATCCTACAATTTAATGAAAATGCTAGGGCTGGTGCAATTTAGGTTGCATCCTACAAAAACAAGGAAAATAAAATGAAAGCAGGGTCCTGTAACCGATGTAAAGGAGACCCAACAAGAATTGACACATGAGAAGCCTGAAAATGGACATACAAATCTATGTTTCACATCTATTCACAGCAGTGAGTAGCAGACTGGGAAAGGCCTTTAGGCTTGTTGTTAATTTTTTTATAATTTTGTCTGTTCTTTTTACATTTAAAATTGGAAAAGGATCTCAAAAAAAAAGAGCAAAATACACAAAAAAGGACACCTGAGGGGAAAATATTGTTCTTCACAACTTGCAAAGCTAACATTGTGTAACAGCAGAAGGGATAAATGTCAAAAACCTCAAAAACATTGTGTACAGTGCTAGCAAAAGGTCATTACTCACAGCCTGATATAAACAACTAACAACTCCCATCTGGCAAAAAAAGTCTTCACAAAGGAAAATACACTGAAACTTCTGCCATTGATAGCTGAGGCCTGTTATGGGAAGTGCCTGCAGGATCCAATTGTGATTGCAGCAGAAGGAAGGGAAATGACATGCTCATGTCCAAAATAGCTTGGAGTCTGGCAGTATTTGAGGCACTTCAAAATAGGACACACTCAGAAACAAAAAGTGAGTAAAAGTGGACAGTGGGCACCGAGCTGTTCAGGCAACTGAGCTCTGAGATTGCTCCTCACCCCTGACTTTTTCATGATGAAGCATTCACCATCAAACCTAATATCCTACTCAGAGGAGGGAAGAGAAGAACCAGGCAGTAGTGGTTCAAACTGAAAAAATACAGGTGAAATTTATTTTGTCTTTGGAAAAAGAAAGTCGGAAACCAAAAAAAAATTTTTTTTATAATTCTAGAGAAGAAGCTGTCATTCATACAAAGCTTAAGCTGCAGTCTACCGAAGCCAAAAAGAGCCTTGCTGTGAGATTCAGTGGGCTTTGGCTCATGTCCATCAGCTAAACGCTTTCTCTGGCAAGTCTACAGAGTAATTCAGCCCCAAACTGCTCAGCACAGCCAATTTCAAAAGTCCTATTCATATTCTAAAAAAGGCAACTGGATGTCATTCCACAGTCCCAGTTGCACAATTGTCTCCAAACAGGTGGCAGAAAAAACATCCGTCACTGGCCAGAAAAGCAGAGAAAGTCTGGAGTCTGTGCTAGAGCAAGATTTTACATCTAACACTCATACTGTGGAACCAATTTGACATTTTCCATTGAGATTACTGTCTTTAAAGCACTGGTCAAGTTGTTTGTTTGTTTGTTTTTTCCCTGATTTCACTGCAGAACAAATATATTCATCTCCTCTTACAGGAAATCACATTAGCATGTGGAACTGATCCAGCAAACAGTAGCAGGCATGGTAATATACTTGAGGGGCTTTTCATTATGGCAGGAAGAACGATACACAGAAATTAAATTAGCATTTTTAGATGAAGGTGTTCGTATTAGTATTTTGGATAAAGGAAATTGAAGTACCTCTCACACAATAGGAATTTCTGGTGGAAAAAAAAGCAGATATTTTTACAGCTTACCCAGGAAGGATGCAAATCAATAGGCATAAAAATGCATTACTTGGCCCATCTTTTGCAAATAGAATTTTGTAAAAATTCTGTCTCCCCACAACTCCCAGGGAATTTAACTGAAAAATATAAATTCATATTTTAGCTATCTGACAGGGGAAAGATCAAAAAGTAACAGGAAAACATTTAAATAGTGACTATTGACATTTCTATTATGACATTTTTAAAATTGAAAGGTTTGTTTGGAAGAGGTGTTTATTTCAATATTTTCCTAATTGAAATTTTTACTGTTCTTTTCAAAATAACATTTTTAGGATTTAAAAGAGTCCAGTTGGCAAGGAAAAGATGTTGAAGACCCCACAAATTTAATCAAATTATTTGAATTTAGCTTAAAATTTGAGTCTTCTGCTTGACTCGGTTTATCCTCTTCTCACCTCCCCTGTATCTTTTCAGATTTGGGTCAATGCACAAAATGATCTCTTATTTAGACATGTTGTTTGAACAATTACATAGGGTGAGTCTGCAATGTAGTGGTGCTGCAAGAGAACAGGCAATATCTTGGCAAGGGTAAAGCACTCCTGATGAGAACAACACTGCTGAATTCCCTGTGGCTTTGTGCTTGTAGTAAACAGTCCCTGCAGAGTCAATGACTGTAGCACACCTTCTCTCTTAGGGCAATATTCCTTACCCACTTGCAACTGCTGAAAATACTGCAGGACAATACACCATCAGGCACCGTGGGTCCACATCATACGTAAATGTTGGATTGTATTGCAGCACAAAATTGTTCTAGAAACCCCTTGATGAGACAAAGCAAAGAATAAAAGTAACATTCCAAAGAAATAGAAGGTCAAGTTTTCATCATCAGTGAAGAAAATTTAGCTGTGCTTTATATCATCAAAGAGTTCAGAGAGACTTCACGCTCTGAACTGAATTTAAGAGAGTATGCAACTTGTTTCCTTTTGTCTTGAACTTAGTGTGGAAAGTTTTTTGTTTGCCTTTTTTTTTTTATTAAAGTCTTGGGCAAAGGAAATCTCTGTTCTGTAGTAATAGGTGCATGTAGGTACTTGTTGAGGAAGAAGCAATGAAATGCATTCCTAATGGTATTTCTCAACTGCAATTTCAGTGTTCACATATTTCAAGCAGGAAAACATAAAGGATCATGTAAGTATTCCCACTGGCACTTTTTGTTATTTCTTACCAAGAAAAGCATCTTGAAGAACTTGCCTTGCATTTGATGAAAAAAATTCAAAATTCATCGTGTGATAAACATTCATATATAATAGTTTACTACAACCTCTTCCAAAGGAAGAGAAAAAAATCTAAAACCACACCAAACCAAACAAACAGACAAAAAACCAAAACAAAACAAAACAAAAACAAAGAACCAAAACACACAAACAAACAAAAAAAACAAGCAGGGAATGTGTTGCTCAGCTATGCTCCAAATACTCCCAATGTGAGCTCTGCTGCTGCTTGGTTAAATGAAAACAATGAGGTAGATCTGAGAATTGCTTCCTTTTCCCATTCCCCTTCCCTCCTCTCTGTTTGGGAGGAGAACAGGCAAGCAGAAAAATTTCCCCTGGTGAACTGTAACCTGTGTTTGATAGTGAGGCCAAATTATACAACTGAAACAATGTACTTTAATCTCTAGCTATTACTTTTCTATCTTTTCATCTCACATAAACCATTTAGTTTTCCTCTCTGAATTTCTCCTGTTCCACTTTAAACACACCCATTTGCAAGCCACTGTGGAGTGCTGACCTTGTCTCCAAGATCCCCCAACCTGACAAAGATACATTACCCTTGCCAAGGAGGGACAAGGGCAGGTTGTGCAGGTTTACTTTCCCAGGCAAATCTAGACATACAAGAAATTCATAACTGAGAAGTTTAAACATGTTGTAAGAATACAAATATGCTGTATATCTATAATGTAGCATATATGCTCAAGTAATATGTCCTAACAGGAACACTTGTAAAAGGTTTGGCAAACAACCAAATGGTATTAAAAAGCTGTCTTTCCTGACACCACATTGTAATGTTTCAGTTTCTTATTGTTAAATGAAATGAATACACAAAATAACAAGAGTTGAAAGAAAAAGGTGTACGGCAGAGACTCCCTAATCAGGAGCTAGATCTATAGAAAATTAATATGTGAGTAATAAATGCCTTGTTTTTTTTATCAAAGCAGAGTATTCTAAGATTTCATTTTTGTTCCAAAATGAGTGTGTTTTCTGTATTTTTTCACAAGTGAGAATCTTTTTCCTCTTGAAAACTCAGTTACTGGAAAATGGAAATTATGCTCACTGTAAAGCACTTCAGATAACTCAAAATCATGTGTATCCATCACAATTCTGATACTCAGGACTATCAGAGAAATCTGAGGAAGATGCAGTTCAGGAACACCTCTTAGCAAGTCTACATGGAGTGGTTTGGAAATCTTCTCTGATTTCTGTTGCAGTTTACTCTGGCTGATGTGAAAAACAAATGCACACCTTTTTCGTGCAAAGATTGACCCACATGCTTAATTTTCCCATTTTTAAAGTCAGAAAGATTAAATATGTGCACAAATCTTTGAAGAGGTGAGGCCTAACAAACTTTTGCTAGAAAAACAGAGGAATATGCGTGATTGTGGATGACACAATTTTCTCTCTAGATACTATAAAGGCTAAGTGAAGCCTGCAATACCTTACAGATTAATTATCAACGACACAAAATTTTTTTTCATTCCTTTCCTCCTTTATTCCTTCTTCTAGCTGACAGCTGGTGGTTTTACTTTGTTCCTGCTTTGAGTGCCTACATTTTACTTGTAATGAGTCCTTTCAAAGAATTGTCTTTGGAGTTCCTTGCAGAACAGAGTGTATTCCAGTCAGTCTCATTTCTCCTGTCAGACAGTCCAGAGATTTTCAGCAACTCACTCTGAGTGGATTAGAGCAACAGAAATACCCTTGAAGACTTCTCTTGGAGAGGGCAGGTCTGCTCTGGAGCACTTATAGCTCTAAGGTGATTACCACATATTTCCAGAAGAAACTCTTACTTGGTAGCACAAAGGTACACTACCACACTGGTGTGAAAAGGCATTCAGGATAATTTTTAAAAGTAAAATTTTAAAAATAAAAAAAAAAATCATATGTTGTTCATTTGGTTTTGGATTTTTTTTTTTTTTTTTTTTACTGGACCTTAGAAGTTATGCTTTTCTGACATTTTTCCTTTGGAAATTAACTGCCTAAATGCATTGTTTCTGAAGAAGACTACAAAAGGTTTTGTGGACTCCAGCAGATAAGATATAGTAATATAGTGACTCAGAGATTTACTGGTGTAAGTAGGCTAAATTTCCATAGAGGCTGCACTTTGAAGTCAGTCCTACAGTGGATGTTGAATCTCACTCCTGAGACAAAGAAAATGCCATGCACCTCTGACAGACTCTGGCTGGGAGAAAAAAACTCCAAATGGATGTAGAGAACAGGGCCCGATCCTTTGAAGCAAGCCTGTGCACATCTTAAGAAACTAACTATATTTAAGGTATTCATATTAAAACAAATACTAAAGTAGAATTAGCATTAAAAGCACACAAAGGATCAAACAACCAACTATGTTTATAATCTAATTATCAATATAACAGTTTCAGTGGTTCAAATAAACCTGCAGCAGAAAGAAATGGAGTTTGGAATGAGCTCAGGCTGCAGTTCAGACCTCAGGAAACCATCACTACGTAACCCTAAAAAGAGAATCGAACACTGTCCCATGCATCACTTCAACAACACCAGATGTTAAAAGAATCACTTAAAACATTATAAAAGATAAAGATGGTTGAGAGGACTAATAAAAGTGCAAATTGAAATGGCTAAAAATTCACAAAATATGAGCAATGGAAATGAACCCAGAAAACCATTCAGTCAGAAGGTTAGAAAGCATGACGCAGGAGAATTATGAAAACTAATGTGCCATTGAAAAATGTGAGGCAAATACTGTTATATGTAACTGGACAGAAATGAGGATAAAAGAGCCAGTGTAGAACTGAGGGAAAAACCTAAGTGCCCACCCAAAAATAAGGTAACTGAGTAAATCCACTACTGGTAGCTGAAATGTGAAGAAGCAAGAGAAACAGTAACCTGGATTAGTTTGTCGGGGTGGGATTGCTCAAGAGATGAACACAATCACCACACATGTATACCGTCTGTTATAAAACATGTCATAATTAGAAAAATAAAATTCAATAAGCAGGGTCCCACCAGGGGGTACATAACCATTCAAAATGGTATACAAAGGAAGAGCAATGGTTAACAAGAAAACCAGTTTATCTGTCTGCTTTCTCAGCCTCAGCATACATTATGTGGACACACAGACTTGGGTATGTACAAATATAGTATTGACTAGCATATTATACAGTTACCATTCTTCGCTAAGAAATAAAATTTTAAAAATAACTCTGTAACTATGCATTGATTAATTTGGGATCCCAAATTTTAGGCACTTAAGCATTTATGTCAGCAGTGTTCTGCACTTAAGTCTTTCCCCACTGAAGCTCCTGTTTTGAACATCCTGTCCAATTCCCAAAAAACAAAAATGCTTGCAGAGACCATTGGCTTTAGCTGGCTCTATGGCTATTCAGGTTCTTTGTGCAGTCAAGGTCTTGAAGCCTTAAGTTCGAGAAAATGAAATGCAGTAACATAAACTTTGTAAAATAACCAAAATTTGGTACAAATAATTGGTCTTTGGAGAGCTTCGCTTAATCTGTTGTATATTTCACCCCTTCTCCCTCCTTCCCACTGATCCACGAGCCCTAAAGAGAAACAAAACACATATTTGTAATGTATTAATAGGAAGAAAGTACCACATCAGAGATTATTATAAGTAAGTCGTAGGAAACCTAGCTCCCCATTAAGGTTAAGGCATTGACAAAGCAAGTAAATGTAAATTGGCAAAATGCTCAATAACTGAGAAAAAGTAAAATTTTGTAAGTCACCTAAATCAAGAGAGAAACCACTTTTCAAATGGATATAAAAAAGATCAAACTACATTTTGTGGTAGATAAAGAATCAGAGAACTAAGACCCACAATGCCTTGTAAAGCTGTATGCTCAGGAAATACTGGATGCATGTATTCATCCCACTGAGCTCCTGGTACAGCAGGGATGAGACCTACATATGAATTTGAATTTCATGCTCTAACTCTTGCAAAAATAAAGTTAGACAAATTGTTAGAAAGGTGAAGCTAGTTTCATACATTCTGATACCTTAACTTATTGTTAGAAAGGTGAAGCTAGTTTCATATGTTCTGATACCTTAACTTATTCTATCCTTGTAGCAGATATGTCTACACACATACACAAGCATGCACACACACAAGACCTGTGTGAGGTGACAGTCAAAGAATAAAAATACTTTTTTCTGAATTGTCGAGGCAAAAGTTTTATTGTAATTCACTTGAGGTTTTCGGAGAGCAGTTCATAGGTGGTTAATATTTTCCCTCACTCACTGAGAAGAACTAATAAAAGTAAAACCTGTGCAGCTGCTCCTTCTAATCTGAAAATAAATCACAAAGGCAGGCACAAACAAAAGGCAGGTGAGTTCTCAACTGAACAATTAGGAGGAGGACAAACAAGGGGGGGAAATAGGTAAAGTAATCCACCAACTTCTTCCACAAAATTTAATCAGAAAAGTGGTTTAGAAAGGGGCCACAAATCTACTGAAAACAAAGTTTCAAATAACAAACACCAATAAAAGTACAAAATAAATAATAGCCTCAAGGCCAAAGTCTAGAGATTAGCAGAGCAATCAAAATGAGCCAGAAACAAACAATCATAAGTCTGTGAAGCAGTCTGTCAAGCAAACAGCTCTCAAAACCAGATTTAGAAAACAAGCTCTGCGGAGGTAATGGTCAGAGGCTGACTGATAGAGCCAATATTTCCACCCAGGCTGGGATTTCTTGGTGAATGCCAATCTAATGAAACAAAAAGACTTTTTCTAAAAAGCAAGTACACATTGCCAGGAAAAGGGATCATAAGGAACAGATCAGAAGTTTGCTGCCATAATCTTAGCATTAAATAGAACTATTCCCTCTTGGCACTGAAAAATTTTGGTGACATTGAATTATGTTTACTCTTAGGAAATATATTGGAGCTGTACTGCAGGATACAGTACACATTAGCCCAAGTGACAGTAATCAATACACCTTTGGCATACAGTCAATCACAATACACATTGAAATTCAGCAGCCTTGCCCTGACTATGGATCTGGGTACTTCTTTGAGACAAAGTATGCAAAATGTCCTCTTCTTAATCTTCTGCATGCTCCTAAACAGATGTGATTTGCAGCTTTCAGACAATTGTGGACTTATATTCTGAGGATTAAAGTATCACAAGATGATAATTTGGTCATATGTGGTCCTTGCCTAAAAGATCGTAATACCCACAACAATAATACTTCAAAATATTTCCAGCCCTTGAATCTAGACTGTTGGCAAGTGGAATTTTATAATTGTCCATGAATGTTTCAAAATTTAACTATTAAAAAAATAACTATTATCTGTCACATAATAAAACACTTCTTTTTTTGACAAAATATTTATTCTGGTAAATTTGACTTTCGCCACTTACTCTTTTTACAATGAGACCCTGTTGCAAATCGCCTGTTGCATCTTCCCTGCTGAGACAGGCTGTTGCCACATTTGCCAGGAGCAAGCCGCAAACCTGCGAAGTCTGTGCGTATTCTGAACTTTCTGGTGACAAACCTCAGCACTGAGGTTAGCAGAACTAATGATGTGCATGAAGGTGAGTGCACGTTTAATCAAGCATTTGCAGGGTCAAACCCCATTGTAATATTATTAACACAGGATCATTTAACGAAGAGACCAGAAACTTTTCTTTGTTTTGGAGGAATAAGTCCCCTACTGTTTCAAAGCTCCTGAACAAATAGGGTTTTCATATTTGTCTGTGTCTGCTGTCTATTTTGGATCTTTGTCATTTATCCCAGCCCACATTTAGGCTGGGATCATCTGAGAGAGAAGTCTGGATTTATTTATTTTTTTATTGCCCATGGAACTGAGCCAGGAGATAGTCCTGCCTGAAGGGAAACTAACCCTGATTGCATGACTGGTCATAGTAAAAAAAGTCCGTTTCAAAGTTTACCCAAGAGCAGTGTCTCTTCAAGTAGTATGACCCTGCAGCCTCATTTAATATTTCTAGGACAGAGTCTGCAAGGTTAATGTGTTAAGACAGTAAAAACTTTCCCTTTGCCTTGGGCACATCACTTCTATTCAGCAAGGCAAATAACACCCCACCTACAGCAGCCTGCCCAGAAGCCCAAATGCTGCACAGCAACAAGCCTCCATTTCTTCCCGTCCCCTTGTCTCCTTGAGACTGACATTGCCTGGGTGCTGAATAGCCTGGTGGGAAGAGTTCAATGCAGGGTTTGCACTTTCCCAGCCATTAGCCAGCTGCCACCGCATTTCATTATCTTACAGGGTGTTTTATACATCAAAGGCACTTCCAAACAGTGAGATGAAGTGGAAGTAACTGAGCTCAGTCCACGTTGCAAGTTGCAGTATTATTTATTGTCATTATTTTTTGTGCCCGTTTCATGCCATCTGGCCCACTAACTGTAAAGGCTGGTGATGGAAAAAAGACTCAACACACCCCTCTCAATTTCTTGGAGTGAATCCTGCTGAACAACTAGGCCTTGGAGCAACTGCCTGTTGTTATCAGGACTCCTCATTGTTTCGCACAAGGAGCCTTCTAAAAATGCAGGGGGGGGGGGAAAACAAAGGTAGCAGACAGGATCTCATGTGAAAACAAAGTAAGCAGAGCATGAAAAGCGTCACTGAGATGGCTTTTACTTTGCTTTCTTTCTGACGCAGCCAAGAAATAAAAGAGTTTAAAAAGATTTTTTTTCAGTCTCCTAAAGAAGCTTCCTGTGAACAAACCAAGGTAGTGGGTTTTGCATAAGGTCGCCTCAAATCACTGTTCAGCTGTTTTAACTTTCTTCAGTTTTTGTCTTACTATGGCTTTCTTTTAATGACAAAAGCCCATATGGCTGGTGATTTATTGTACTTCTCCAGAGTTTGAAACCTGCTTTCCATTACTGGAAATCTCTAATTGATATATTCATAGAATCTTGAGAATTACATTAAAAGGTGAAAAAAAAGTGAAACTCTCTATGTGACACAGACAACTTGTGAGTGGCTTAAACAACAGTTGTCAATGGATGTATGATTAAGTTGCACTCTTACATAGTGGCTTGGTTTTACAGACCAGGGAATAAACTACAACAGACCTCTACTTTGTGCCTGCTTGCCACGAAAACTTCCTGCTGCCAGAAAAATAAGCTCAACAAAAAAAGCTCAAACTTTCATATTGACATTTTATGACATACATATTTTGTCTAACGATTTCTTTTACTTTCCTTTAACCATTAACTTAAGACATTTACAGATATAGTAGTTTGACCGTGAATGAGTGAGGGAAATTTACTGCACAATGTCAAGGTAATACGGCGTGAAAAATATCCCAGACACACAAGTCACCACAAGAACATTGGTTCTCTATTTAATAAAATCACAATGTTGCTTTGCATTTTTATTTGCTAACTGTGAAAATAAGTATTTGCTATAGTGAATTTTTGTGTATTAGGCTCTGATTCTGTAAACCAAGTCATGTAGGTAAAGCTTTTGCTCATACAGATTCTAAAGGTGAATGTGAATAAAAAAGAGTTTGCAGCATCAGAGTCACAAATTTGGGTGCCCTTTAGTACACTTGATTAACTTAATTTCAGTTTGTCATGAATAGGGGCTGAGTACAAGACATTTAATTTGGTCTTAAAATCTCTGTTCTGCACTCCCTGCAGAAAACCTGTGGCTGTGAAAAATCTCTCTGCAAGCGAGCAACTAGATTGCTACCCACAACTGATTTGGAAAGAGTAGCCAGAGAAAGCAAATTACTGGCAGCCACCATCAAAAACAAAAATCCCTGACCTTGCCTGTTCTTAATACAAAAGCCCTTTCCTGCTGTTTTTCAGTGAATGAACAAACGAGAGCCAACAAATTATATACCAGACACTTTCTTCTTAAAAGATAAAGTAAATTTGTTTTATTTTTATATACAATATGCTGCACAAGCACAAAGACAGGAAGCAATATTGGGAAATTCTTAAAAATATGATTTATGCTGGATAGAGTCTCTTCCTTCTCTTTCATATCACTTAGAACAAATAGCGAGCCAAGAATTTCCTGAACTTCTGCGATTTGCTTGGAAAATGTATTCTTCCTTCCTTGTTACCACATTGCGGAGAAAGTGTTTATTCCTAGTGGTAGGTTTGAATTTCACTTAAAATAAAACTTCATCTTATATACTCTGCTCCCTCTCTACTCCCACCATCCTGGCTTTCTTTGTAATGGAATTGAACAGGTGCTGCAACACAGATTTATTTTCAAGCTGCATGCAGATAATCTTCTCCATTTTAGAGCATGGCAGGCATCCCTTCTTGGGTAACCAACCCTGCACCAGACAAATGGAGAGAACAGTCACAAATAAGTCCTTTGCTCAGTTTTAGAAATATGAGCAAGCCAGATGTATCCAGTAAGTCTTCACCAGACAGACTTGTGTGGTGTCCCAAATGAGCTGTCCACAGGAGGTCTAAGGCTCACGGGGCAGATATTTTTATGCGGATGAACTAGGGGAATTGCTCAAAAGCAATATGGCCAATGCAAGTAGGTTTCCCATCTGTTTCAGGCAGTAGGATGGCACCTCTTTTGTCATTTCAATGAACATTTATTCCCCATTCAGAACTAAATGTGTAAAACAGAGTCCCTTGATAGGCTGGACAGGCAGCATGTTACCCCAGTGGCCCCACAAGCTGTTGTTTGGGCTATGGCACCTGGACAAGACACTGCTCGGGGAGTCAGCATGCAGTGCCTTCTGCAGAGAGATGGGCAGCCAGCACAACCCCCCTCTAATGGGGTTTGGAGGAGGGAAACAGTGGAGTAGCATGAAGCTGCAGGGCACAGGGCACTGAACAGCCCAGTGAATAGAAGAAAAGGCTCCAGGAGGGGCTTGTTTCCTGGAGAGGTGAGTACTTGGTGTTGGCATTATGTTCATCTGGGGAGGGAGGCTAATTTCACCCTCTGATAAACTAGGTCAGGAAAAAACTCACTAAATTAGCCTTCAGGCTGTTTCTCACCTGAGGAAAGCAGGACCAGCTTTCACTGTCCCACCAGAGCAGAGCAGCAGCTGAGGACATGGCCCCCAGTGTTTTCTGCCCTCCTGCAGGGTCTCCCCTGGCAGCAACGCACTCAGACCCTCACGGCAGGCAGGTGCACACTGAGGGCCAGGCTGCAGCTTGCCCAAAAACAGTTGCCCTGGAGAGTGTGGTCCTCTCCAGCCTCCATTGCCCCTTTGCCATTCTGCCCAGCTGTCATATGGATGTTTTTCTTTGCCAGCTGGTTTGGAGCAGCCCAAACTGCTAATACAGCATAGCCCTGGAGTGGCAGGAAGGAGAAAGGCAACTGGATCTGGTATTTCCTCGCTGCTATCAGGAAAACAGGAAGGAATTAGAAAGAGAAAATGCAAATGGCACTGCATTCACAGGTTACCTGTAGATCTTCCAGGAGAAAGGGGAATGTGCAAATATGCTGCAGCTAAGGATGCCTGTCAAAGCATGTAGCAGTTCTGGCTGAGAATTGGTCAACCAGGTCCTGTATCTGATGGTCAGAGGTAAAAGAGAATTTAATGATGCATCCCATTCACCACAACAATGATAATAGTAGGGTCCCATGTGAAAATATGTTTCCTCTGCAACAGAGTGTCATTAAATACCATAACAGCAAAGACTAAAGATAATAATAGTTCCCACTTTGTTTCAAATATTGTAAACTAAAAGTAGCTTTCTTCAGATTTGTATTTCATTAAAGGTCACTGTGAATTATGACTCTCTTCTGAACTCCTCAGCTGTTACCATGCAGGGTCACTGTCTGGACAACCCTCCCAACACACCAACAGCTAATGAGCAATGGCAATAAGTTATGAATCACAATTCAAGGAAACAAAAAACAAAAATGGAAGGATATTAATTTTACAAAGCACACAAAGAAAAAAATGGGTGGGATGCTTGTTTCCTCAAATTGTGTATCAACTTCATAAGTTAGCTACAAATTATCCGCCATTAAAGGATCATCTTACATCCCATCTTTGTGTTCTTTTTCCAGCACTTCACTGTGGATCCAGATCTCTGCTTTTTCTGTTTGAAGAACTGTAATCTTTCTACATGTTTTTCAAACATGGAGTATTGTCACTGACATGATTCACATGCTGGTCTTGCAGCACAGAAAGTCAACAGATGACTTTAAAATATCTGAAGAAAAAAAAAAGAATCACGGTGCAGACATACACTAACTTATGCTCAAATGATAGTACTTCAACTATATTTAGCAAGACAACAAATAAAGGATGAATTACAACACCATGAAAACAAAACAGATTTTTCATACAAAATCTTGCAGCAGCTTTCAGGACAGATTAATCTGCAGTACTGAATGAGATCTTTTTAATATATATATTTAAAAGCCCTGGGTTTAATTTCCCATTGTCTCTTTTACCCCCAAAAAAGCAACACTCCTTTTTTCTTTTTTTCTTTTTTTTTTTTTTTTTTTAACTTAAAAAATAC
>VZRZ01002847.1:588210-610888 GCA_013398175.1 Climacteris rufus
TTTTTTTTTTTTTTTTTTTTTGTAACTTAAGAAATACATATCAATCCAGTTGTTTAGTTTCTATGTTATCATTGCTGTCTTCTGCTTTCAATATGGCACACACAGGAGCTAAAAATGCTGTTGTACTGATACACTGTATGCTGTACACAGTGTGCCAAGTGAATATTTGTTCTTAATGCTTAGAATGCTTACCAGTTCTCAGTCATAAGCTAACAAAACAGAACTTTTTTTCCTTTTTTCCCCCCCCCACCAAGGGAAAAAATGGAAAATGCTGTATCCATTTTAAGAAAGTATTTTCCCCTCTGGTATCAAAAGGTTTGAAACGTTGTCAGGATGCAGGGTTTCCAGAACACAATGAGAAATGATTTAATATAAAAATACTGGTTTACAGACTAAATTTGTACAACTTTTGCATCACAAATATGGATATGCAAGGCAAAACAAATGTGTTATATCTGTAAGGTGGCATTTTCTAAGGAAATATGTGTTTAGGAGACACTAAATTTATATTACTGTAAGACAGATTATTTAAATATCTCCTCACAATTACAGCAAAGAACACATTTGTTTATTTTTTTACATCAAACACACACACTTTATATGAGGAAGAGTTGCAATGTGATATAGCAAGCATGGGCTTTTGTTGAGAGACAAAATAGCAAATATAATGTATAGTATGTCAAGACAAAGGAAAATAAATTAATACTTTTTCCATTGTTAGAATTTCACAAATTAAATGTAAATTCAGAGTTAATCAAATCTAGAAAGAAATGAAACTGAAAGAGGATGCTCTATAGCAAAGAACACTTAGTTTGACAATGTTAAATAGATAGCTGAGTTCTGCTGGGAATACATACCTTGGTTTCATCTGACTGACCTCATATCATTGCTATGGTGCATAACTACACCTGACAGGTCATTGATTGTCAGTATGTAAAGAAGATCCTTGGGGAAATAACTTGGCAGAGAGCAGCTTCCCGTGTTTTTCACATTCCCACGGCAAAAATTCAAGATCCTACTCCAGTATTTATCACATATAGAGAAGAAAGAAAAACAATGCTTTCACAAAAGGCTTTATAAGTGCCAAAGATGGTTTGCCACAGCCTCACAAGTCAATTAACAGATTTCAAGGCCCAGATCACAAAAATGACAGAATAATATTCATTTCAAATTTCAGAATGAAAATAGCAATACATTTTTCTCTCTCTTCAGCCCAGTTTCCACACCACAATTCCAATAACTTTAACACTTTTCATGTTCAGTTCTGCTTAATAATTTTGCCACAAGTATGCAGCGCACACACACGTGCACAATAAAAAAACCCCACAGATTAGAATGCTGTTTATTCTGCTGCCACAAAAGCAATCTTACTCTACTTTGTGTGACCAAATGTACCATAATGTTTTCATCACCAAGTAAAAGAGGGTATGCCTAATGGCTTATACAGTCCTACTACACAAGAACCCTATTCAAACATTTGCTCAAGTCATGCATGGCTTTAGTCACATGCATAATAGCCTACAGACAAAAGACACAAGAGACAAGGAGGGCTTTATGTATCAAACTGAAAGTAGTATTTCGCCATGCTGATACTATGTGAACATCAGAGATCTGCAGGATATCATATTAACATTATTTTTTAATCAGAGAAAAAGAAAGATTAGTCGATACCTAAAACTACAGTACCTGTGTCTGGAAAGAATTAACACATAATCAAAAATTATCAATTTAGATGTCAACATGAAAAAAAAACCAAAACCAAAACAACAAAATAAATCAATGGTTTTTACATGTTTACAATAAACTAAATCATATTACCTAATATGGATTAATCAAAAAGCCTTTTTTCAGGATATAAAAGAGCCATCCTTTGGGGTTTTTTATTAGCTAGATGGACATGGCTCACAAATTCAGGAAGAGACATACGCAGGTTAAAAATTCTTTATATATTCAGAGTGTTCAGTAATAGCATACTTCAGTGCACAATGCCTGCAGAAAGCCTTACACATTGACATGGGGCTGCTGCTCTGCAGTCAACACCACCCATAGGGTGTCACCCCATGAGACAAGAGTAGGGAGAGGGAAACTCTCGCGCAAAATCATCAGTTAATGTAAAATGACAGGACAATCCCTCCTCCACCCCTCACCTTCACAGCATCCAAAGCTGCACTTCACAGTAGCAAACAAGTACAACTACAAAACTGTGAGTGAATCAGAACAATCTGATCACATTTGTGGACCAGACGTACAGCTCTTCCGTGAATCTGATTGGTCAGTCAGCAGAATTGTTTCAAATCAGATGCCCACACTGTAACACAGGATTGGCTTTAGGATAAACTATGCCGTTTTACAAAAGCAAAAACCAAAGGACCCAAAGGGATGCAGTTCTATGGATGAAGTTCTTGTTTCCAGCAAGACAACTAAATGCACCTCTTCTACATTGTCCAATTATTCAAGAAGGTCAACAAAATTAAATATTCAGAAAAGTTCAATCTTTGAATCTCTCTAATAGAAAACCTTGCCTTATAATAAGCATGTCATAATAATAGAATACATCTGTAGCATTTCCATCTGTACATTGTAAAGTGTGTTATGAATGAGATCAGTATCAATATTCCCATTTTCAAATGGAAATCAGGATATAAAGAAAAGGTAAGTGAACTAGCCCCAGTCAGTAACCTGAAAATGAACCACACGCTTTATAGACAAAAACTTTCTGAGTCCAAGTATCAAATCTACAAAAATGTGCTGTCTTCCTTAATACCATACTGGGACCCCAGCTGACAAGGACTTCAGTATGGCTAAGAGGTGCATATTTCTACAAAGAAGTGTGAAATGGAAGTTCATTCCACAACAGGAAAATTTTGCTACTTAATCGTGATGGAAACTTTCATGGGAATGGTTTACTTTTGCTAATACATTGAGGAAGAAATGGTTGCTCAGGTCCAGAATAAAATTTTTATTCAAAATAAATGAGAGGTCCTTAAAATTGCTTCATAATTTGAATGCCCATGCACAGTGTATTTCCTAATTAATATTTTATACTTAAACAGTATCACACAGCCCAAAAAGACAGAGGTTAATGGAAGACATGAGGTTAATGGAAGAACTGTTCTGGTGTACTTGTGGCCCACAGCTTCTGTGTCAGGAGGACTGAATTTCTGAGGTGATGTTTGTCAAATATTCTTCCAAGTGTTAATGCCACATGATCTTATGCATTGCATTGTAATAAGAGGTCAATAATATCATTCCTCCAAAAAGAAGAACTCAAATAACCAATAAAACGCACAAGAAAGCCATATGCCCTTGTTGGATAGACTGCAGGATGATGCACCCTTGGAAGGAAGCAGAGCTGCTGATCTGGCAGTTAGATACAGGCACTGCATTTTGCAGGGTGTTTTGCAGGACAGTTATCTGGCTGCTGCACACACTGATACACCCATCGCTATAGGAGCATAGCTATTGCTACACAATACATTTTTTGCTTCTCATATCTTGTACATATGGCTACCAAAGCCTGAACCTTGCTAAAAGACTATCTCCATTTACCAGTTGATGTAGTGTGCTGCTGTATTGTCAACATACTTCTTCAGGCTGTGTGTACTAACATTTCTAAAACTAAAAAACAAATTTTACACATGTGAAATGGCAGCACCTACAGACTAATGATACCCTCAAGAATTTAAAATATTAGAAAAGATTGAGCAATATTTGCCTGTGATTTCAAATGACCACTGCTCCCATCCAGAGACCCACATTGCCAATATTACCTGTAAGATACTCCCCACAGCCTGCACTGTGTCACAGCTCAGCCTGTGGTTGTGTTTGAGGTGGGTTTAAGTTCACACCAGAGACACAAAGAAAACCTGGCACTCCCCAGCACCTGCCCTGCCCATAGTCTTTTTTTTTTTTTTCCTATTTTTCATTGGGAACAGTTGATCAGCAGTGCCGTGGCCAGGTATCAGGGATAGATATGAAGCAAAGGAAGGACACTTTGACAGAACTCCAGATTTCTGCTTTTCCATCCTGTGTCAATTTGAGCAAGTGTTATACCATGTGTAGGCCTGAATTCTAACTCACATGTCAGGACTGACCCTAGGATGAGCCTCATGACACCATTTGCAGTACATAAGCCTATATATAGTGTTTGAACAAGACAAATGGAAGCATGTTAAAGCTTGAAATTAAGGTTCTTTACCTTGGCTTAAGATTTCTGACAACATATGCAGATACGACAGGCAACTCCTCTATTTACCACCATACAAGCTATGCAGGTATATTAATCTAAAGATTTCTCTTTTAGTACTAACAGAAATGAATCACTTATGAATACGTGAAATTTCCCATTAGCTTTTAACATTAAGGCCTATGGACTAAAAGTAGAGATTCTCTTAAGTTCAGCAATGAAAATATCATAAGCTTTACTGAATTGATCTTCAGGTTATAAGAACTATGAATTACAAGGAGTAGTTTTTTATTTTTTTTAGGGACTTAGAGAAAATAATGAGAACACAGGTAAAATTACAACTGAGGCTTTCTTGTCGAGATTTTGCCCCCCTCCACTCCCCCCCTTTATTTGCAAAAGAAAAAATAAACTACTTAGAAATAAATTTCAGACATACCAAAATTTTTGCAACTTTGGATTAAATTGAGTGAATGAATTTGACATGTTGAAATGAGGGAAAAAGTCAGAAACTTGAAACTTAAACCCCTTGTTTTCAATATTTGCTAGTCAAACCATGGAGGTTTCTGATTTTAGGATGTTTTCATTCCAAATGCTGCTGAAGCCTTTTACAGGGAGCAAGAATTTTAATGGACATTGCTTTTGAGCAATTTGAACAATTTTTCCATTGTGTGGTTTGATCCCTAAATATATAATTTCCATAACATTGATTCTTTGGATTGTTTATTATGACATAACAGTATGTAACCCTGAGCAACCAGCAAATTCATGTTTATTGTGAACCTAATGCAGGAGCATAATGTACAAGCTCGTTGCTCTCTCTGGCATTCACAACTCTCAAAGGTCCCTCACCACTACCCAAAAGCCATGCAAAACTCTAAAGCTGTGCGTAGAAGAAGCATTCTAATGAGCCTGGGCTCTCTGGTGATACAAATCTGGTGCAATGTTTATGGTGTTGCTCCCCAGGGCTGCTCCCAAGGCAAATGTCTGTGGAAAGAGACATAAAAAGACATGGGATCATGGCTTCTAAGAGGACAAAGCCACTTCTTTCACCACCAAGATGACAGCGCACAAGCTTTCAGGTCTCTGAAGTCCCTCTAGTCAAGCACATCAAACTCCTTCACTACTGCAGTTTAAGACTATTTATAAATGGCTACTTTCAATGTTACAGCAGCAGCACGAAGAAACACACCAACGTAGGCAAAGATGACTATTTTGTATCAAGAAGCATGGACAGGACAGGATATCCAGGACCTTTAGCTTCAGTCCCTTTTCCCTCACTGTCTTGCAGGAACTATTTAATATATTTTCTTTCACAAAAACTGATGGAAATCTCTATGGGTTTTTATTTGAGAAAAATAATAAAAAACGATATTTCTGCCAAAGAAAAATAAGTTAGTTTCTGAGCCACCAAAAGACTTAAACATAATGACGTTAAACCAAAATGCAGCTATAAGCTTCCAAAATTAACTGCTTCCCAATCATAACAATTAAATGCAGGGAAAAGCACCATATGCGTATTAATGCAATATCTGCAGGTCTGAACACAGGGATCACTTCCATGGATCCGACTGACTCACAAAAATCCCCAGGTTACAAGACATTATGTTTGTTTAATAACGATTCACAGAGTATGAAAACATGGCCAGTACAGCTAAAAGACAAAAGTTTCTTGTTCTGAAACTTAGGCGTCTTGTCTGAAGTTGTGTTTAAGCAAAAACAAATTAAATTAGTTCTGTAACTGCTTAAATAAGAAACACACCTCACAGTGAGACAGCTGGATAATCTGTGTTCTTCTCTTGTCCCCTACAGCACAGCACACTACTGTATTCTGGTCAACATAAGCAAAATGCTACTGCTTCTCAGCCACATCTATTGAGCTTTTATATTCCTTACTTGGGGGACCCTCTTCCTCCTAGAATCTAGAGTACAGTCTGGGTTTTCATTTCTAGTCACTAGTGAACTTATGAAAATGAAAGACAAGATCAATCTTCTGCCTTTCAATACTGTGGTCCATGCTGAAATATTGTACTTAATACAGAAAAAGCTCAAAGCCATGATGAATCTAATGCAGGTAACTAATTTTCCACTATGAAGTGGTAACTTATCCACTGCATTTTTTAGCTGTATTTGGGACTCAAACACATATTTAAACAAGCATTGCAACATCTGTTCCTTGTAGTCATTTGGTCACTTTTCTGATATAAATTCTGGGTATGTTTTGGTTTCCTTTTTCTGTTTATCTTATCCTCTATCCACCAAACTGTAAGCTCAAAACGATAACATAACCTAAGCAAAACACAGGCATAAAAGCAATGAAAATATTATTTTTGAAAGACCACAATTTCAGCAATATAGAAAAAACAGTAAAAGAACCTTTGCCTTTCAGATTCGTTGAGCAGCTCTCCCCTTCCTCCAGGCCTCTTATGTATGTTCAGATGAACATACAAGGGTTCATTTTCACTGTGCTTCTGTTTGCTTCATTATGTCTCCCAGAGCAGAAGTTTTCTTACACTTCTTCACTTTCAGAGTAATAGCAGAGTTGAGTACACTCAGAAAAGTGAAGTAAGACCAAGTATTTGAAAAGACATTCTTTATTGATACACACAGATTGTTTAATCATGTAAGTATTTTAGAGAATCGGAGCTTAAACCAATTTAGTGAGCCTTGAAAACAAAAGTGTCTCTAAAAGTGTATGTATAATTGATAGCATTGGAAGGAGGGTCCTTCCTCTCTACAAAAATGCTGATCCCTAAATACTCTCATGAAATATTTATGAGGGTTTTTTCTTTTTTGTTGTCAGGACAGCTGCATAAGGCAGAGCTTGGGAAGAAAGTACAAAAGACCCTGCATACCTTTAATGAACCTTAGAGCCACATGCGAAGAATGACTAACAACACAGCATGGTATGGCCAGATACTGCTCAAGGAATGCAGGGAAAACTGAGAAAATGACCAAAATATAGAAGATTAGATAACTGTAAAATCAGTCTAAGACAAAAAAACAAGAGGATAATTATCTAATTTTTAAAATTTTTTCTATTATTTCAACATCTCAATACATCCAGGCCTCCACATTTCATACAGCTTTTCTAATAACAAACCTACTTACTTATGTTTAACTTAGATATATCTGCCAGAAAGTTACATGGTCTTGACATGTCACCATCAGGAAATGGGGTCCTTGATTTCTTTGGTGGGCTGCTCGAAGGATTAAAACCCTCTTTGTGAAAACAAGTCATCTACTTGCAAAAAATGCCTCAATTCAGGCATGTCCCAAACTTTCATTTTCTCCTTTCCATGAGGCTATAGGATTCTTCATCATCCAGTATTTGATGCCGGGAAGGTTCTCTCAGGCTATTAAATGGCTCCTCAGACCTGTCCTTTTGATATGCTAACCAGCATAGAGAGCACCTTCAACCACGATGTCACTCTTCTGTCACCGCTCTGCCCTCTCCCCGGTTTCTGAAGTCCTTACTCCAACACTGACACCAACACGATAAGCTGTTTACCAGTATCCATCACATCACATTTCAAGGTAAAATCACACCTTTCCTTTGCCCAGTTGTTATACACCCAAGGGTCTCACTTTCTGCCCTAACATTATGTTGTTTGTTAGCTGCTACTCTTCCTCATCTGCTGAGCTGCAAATTCATCCCAGTTGCTGGATACCGTTTCCCATTGCATAGTCCTGTATTTCTTACTCCTAAGTGACTTTGAATATGTTTCAATAAGGTCAAATATAACATAAACAAACTGCTTATAAGCAATGTAGACCACTCAGTATCAGCACTTTATTGTCCTGGTTTTGTGTTCCTCCAAATGGTGGCACACAGGCATTTTAAGAGCAGAGATTTTATATGAATTTTCAAAACACTATTGAAAATCCTTAACAGCACTTTTACAGTGCTGGTCCCTGTAGAACGTGACTGGAAGCATTTCCATTCAGTGATGAGTCTCCATTGACGGTCTTTCTGAGAACAGGCAGTTCTGCTTCATTTATTGTGTTCTATGATACATTACACAGTTCTTAACAAAGCTGTTATGACTGGAAAAAATATCCAAACAAATGAAAACTCTGTATGTTAGAGCACCAAGGGACAAATCCTCTTCTCTCTGAGATCAAATAGAGCCTGGAAATGTTTTTTGTTGAGAGCAAGAGCAGATACAATCCAAAAAAATCAAACCACAACTCACTTCTATATTGCCACATTCACAAAGAAAATTAATTTGCAGCAATCAACAACCTTTCCCTCTAATCTGAGGTAACAATAATCTGTGTAAACTATGTAAAGTATTTGCAATCCGAATATTTATCAAAAATATAAATATATATCAAAATACTAGCTGAAAGTATGTAATCTGAACAAAAATCTATATAATACGAATGACATTAGACAAATTAGAAAGTTTTTAATGGATTTAACTAAAATGACCATTAATGTTCACAGGTACAGATAGCACACTAAGACTGAGTAGTAACTTACTTCAAAAAACAAAACAAAGCAAAAGAAATTAAGCTGCAATTATTTATTTCTAAGTGTATTATTTTACAGGTGGGATAAATTCATTCCATGACCATATTGATCATGCAAAATCTATAATATTCAGCTGAAAGGTGATGTTTAAATATTATTGTGCAAGAAAATACACAGCACAAGACAAAAACAAACAGACCCCCTGATACCATTTAAAGAAAACACGAGTGAAAACCTAATGAGAAACAATGAAAGTCAATGGGCTCATGTGCTTCTGTGAAGAAGAGCCCACTGCCTGGCTCTTCTCACCATCACTCATCTTAGAAGCTATAACTGAACAGGCAAACAGGAATAGGAGGCAGCCTTATTTACAACATATTCAGTGAAAGATAAGGTGGGTCTCAGTGCACCGCCTAAAACAGGGAATGTCTAAGAGTCTATCTACTGCTCTCTGTCCCTCTGGTGACCCTAGCTACTCTTCCCTGTAATGTCCAAGCATCTTCCAAGTCATGAGAAAGCTGTAATTCACAAGCCAATTCAACATGACCCTCCCCCTGGTTTCATGGAGCAGAAAGAAAACAAACACTTTAGAATGTGTTATCAGTCTCCTAAAGCAAGAGAAGTGGGCAGCCACTGTTGTTTCCAAAATTTATTTCATGTTTCATAATGACGATAGGTCCCTAGCTGCCGTTCTGGATTTTAGAGTCCCAAAGCTTGGCAGCAGCATACTCCTCTTTTGTAAAAATGGACATGTGAGAAGACAAAGATAGCAACAATCTAGAACCATGTAAGAAAAATCAGTTTTAAACTTATTCTGTCTCCTTATAGTTAAGTGTTGATACCTCCAACAGTGGGTTACAAAAAAAAGTAAACAAGTATGTGATCTCTAGCTATTACAGAAAAATAATACCATTAAGATCTCACAAGAAACCAGCAGTAGTACTGGGAATGGCAAGACTGCAGAGTACTACAGGCAGCATCTATCACCCAGTGGGGTTTGACTCAAGAAAACAATGTTAAACTGTCAGGAGAGTTCCTTTCACCAGGCACTTTCCAGGATGCAGTGAGCATACATCCCACGCACTTTGGTAGCCACACAATGCTTTTCTATTCATCTGGGCTTGCAATGCCACCTGATAAAAGCAGAGTCCCTTGTCCTACCCTGTGAATCCTCAAACTGTTTATTGCCAGCCTGATACTCCTGTCACAATCCCACACAACTGAAATGGGGGTTCAATTTATCTGACAGCTATAGTCCCAACAGCCACCACCCATGAGCAGGAGTCCAGCTGAATTCCCTGCACACAACACATGACTGCTGCCTAGCAGCTGGAACAAAACCAAAACGCTCCAGTGTGTTTCACATGTACATTTATTGTAGCTAATAAAAACAAACAAACAAGCAAACAAACAAACCATAGGGAAAAAAACACCCCAGGATATGTTTAAGCCCTTTTAGAGTACTCTTTTCTCAAGGAAGATGTACCTAAAAAATGTCTAGTGAGCTAACTTGATTAGCAGATAGCTTTAATATCAATCCAAACTGAATCCAATAATTTCCAGTTTACTTTGAAACTAAACAGCAGAATTTGACCTCTTGTATTTGGTAACTGACTTTATAAAATAGAACAAAGCATGAGATGAGGACTAAAGCAAACACTAATTTCTTCCTTACACCAAGAAAATAATCCATATATGTCAGAGCATAGTACAACATTCCCTGGTGAAAAGTGTGTCTGCCCACAGTCACAGAGCAGAGGAAGATGCTATGGGGAGAGCCAAACCCTGCAACTTCTCAGAAATGAATTTCCACTGTTCCAACTACTTGAGAACATGTTCCCAAAATTCAGGAAACACACCGCTAATTATTTCCTCTAAGGTACTGCAGTTCCAGTGCATTTCAAAATGAACGTGTGAGCAGAGTTAGCTGTTCTTCACTTGGGGCATTAGGATTTAATAAAATAGATACAGGTATTTTAACCAATATACTGCAAGTTAAAGCACATTATATGTAGGACCATTCAGAAGGAGAGGGTGAGACTTACCTAATGAGATATAGTCAGTGATATCTGAGCAAGCTCTCACACTCTTTATGTGAAGAGAGCCCAGTGCCTATCCTAGAGTGCATCTCTTCTAGCTAAGGATACTGAAATCTGTTTGAGGATTTTCCTACGAAGGGTCTGTTTCCTCTCTTCATTGAACATCAGGAAAGTCTAGGGAACAGGTCTCAGACTCAGGCGTGGACATTACTGGAGAGAGTTAATATTGTGAGAGAGGAGACAACAGGCCAGGCAGAGGCATTCTCAGCTGTATGCCCAGCACTAATAAGAGAAAGCATTTTCTTCACCCTGGCTCAGTCTCTCCAACTCCTGATAAAAAACAACCAAATTAATTTCAACTCAAACAGCACCCAGGTCTCAGATAGTTCATAAAGGAGCATTTGTTCATGCCGCAAGAATTTTGGATGACATTTAACACAACCCAACTTTAGACTTTCAGTGGACTTTCCACCCTCCAGTTTCTCCTGTTCCCTCCTCTCACTGCCATTTCTCCAAAGGGAAAAACATTAGATATAGAGCCTATGTATAAGAATTCTCACCACATTTCCAGGGAAAAGGACACAGGGGGCTTTCTTGCCTTTGGTTGTGCCCACTCATAAATATTT
The DNA here is from genome assembly GCA_013398175.1 of Climacteris rufus. NCBI lineage: Eukaryota > Metazoa > Chordata > Aves > Passeriformes > Climacteridae > Climacteris > Climacteris rufus. The sequence goes on from VZRZ01002847.1 coordinate 599,536, forward strand.
TGCAATAATAATTGCTTAACCATATTATGGTATTTGCTGAAGCTTCTCACACATTTTATGCCATTCCAGTATCTTCTTTCATAGTAATAATTTAGGTTCTTGTATATTTGCATCGATGTAGCTCTACATACATGCAGCTTGTAGGTGCCTGAACTGTTAAACATTTTAAGCAACATGACGATTCTCGAAAAGGCAAGGTGGTGTGCAAACCCACCACTGGAACAGCCACTCAAGCACAATTACCTTCCTCTGAATCACTTCCACTGAAAAGGGCTCTTTCTTTAGAAATCATTAGCCAAAAAGGTATTTTTGTAGTTTATATTATATCCCACCACCAACAGAAAAATTGCCTTTATGCCACTGCAGCCCCTCTGGCTGCTGACTGTATGTTATCTGCAACATGGGCGGGATCCACACTGCCCACAGCTACAGACAGAAAGAAGGCTGCAGAGAAAACAATCACTTGCGAACTTAATTCCAGCAAATCAACACTGCCATTTATCTTGGACTTGAGTAATATATAGTAACAGTGGAGGCAGTCAAACACATACCAAACTCAAGGAGCGTGAGGATGAAGGATAGGTTTATCCACCGAGTAGTGGATGTGCAAAGTTAGCTCCCCAAAGAAGGGCTGCTGTGCTACCTAGAGAGCAGGTAACACAAATGCTGTGGAGCGGCACCCCATGTTCCCGTGGGTGTCTTAAAAGCAGGTCTACAATACTTGCAAGGTTTCTAGCAAGGACACTTAATTCACAAGCAAAATTTGCCAGACTTATTAGCACAGGAGCCTGGGGCAATGACAGTTAGAATAAATGGAAACTTTCAAATACACACAAGAAAGAGGTAAGCTAAAATTGAAAGCTTGTTGGGTTTTTTTCCCCTGTAAAATCCCTCATTTGTCCTCAAGGACGGCATATAAATGTGTACCTTACAGACCATGTGACCACGCACTCTCTCAAGAACTATAAACAATGTAGCTATGAGTCATTATTAGGCTGGAATTGCATTCAGTTCTTTCCCACTAACTCACCATATGGATTGTTTGTCTGGTCTTTCACCTTCCCCCCTGCTTTCCCTCCCCCACAGATCATACATGACCCCTTCCCAAAATTCCAGCACGAGAGCATTTGCTCAGCACATGCCAGCTCTTGCAGGCAGGTGACAAGAGCAGCTCACACATACAGGTGCTGAGCTCACCTCGCTCCCAACATCCCCAGCCGTCTGCCAGAGGCTGTCTGCTCCCCAGCACTGGGCTCCCACCATGTCTCAGGCATTTTGGTCTGACATGACACAAGTCTACCAACCTTAACAACTTCAGTTACTTTTGAGCAAGAGTCAGAAAAACCATTTCTCCCAACCCACCTACCAGAACTGTAATTTCTTGCAAAGGAGAGGAAGAAGTGGGTTTGGATAGTTACACATCTTAACCCAATGCAGCTAGGTTAGACTGAGCAATACATCAGTCAAAGCTTTCATCTTTCATTTAAAAGAGAAAGGTAAAGCTAGTTCCTAGCCTTCACAGTAGTAGAAAAAAATGTGTTGAAGTTAAGACTTCCAAATCTTCAAAGGCGAACCGTAAATAAAAGTGCTGACATTTATCGCTTTTAAGCAAATCACATACTGGAGTGTGACTCATGAACATTGGAATTGGCAAGCGCCGAGGCAATCATGTTGAGAATGAGATCATGATGCAGTAGGTGTGCAGCATTCTCTTTTCAGCCTATTCACTATCTCTACCCTACAGTAATAAAGAAGAAAGTTTCTTTTCAGTCAATAAAAAAGATTTTGATGTGCCTTCCAGTGCCTATGGAAATAATAAAAAGTGCATTTCTGCTTCACTAAGAAAGCTTTTGACACATACTTGATCTCATAAAATACTCAAGGGCATATGACGTATTCACATGAATAAGTCAAAATGCTTCATGGTACTCATACCAGTAAAATTAGGAACGTGCAAAGGCTGAGGTCTTAGATTTCAAAACATTGGAACTTCAATCGTCCTTTTATTGACTGTAAACTGCTTACAAAGGGATGCTCCTGTAGAAAGGGGATGTAACAAAAGGGGCAAGAAAAGGAAATTACATATCTGTACTGCAGAATTAATCTTGGGGTTACATCAGTTTAATAATTTCAGGAGACATTTTGTACACATATCAGGTTGGCTTGGAATTAGCTTCAACTTCAGTAAACTCCATGAATAGTGATTTTAAATCTGAATGACATGCACGTATTTTTCTACTGAATAATTGCAAAAACTATCGCTTTCAGTATTCAGAGCTAGTGTTCTGCTGTTCACAATGCAGGACTTGTCAATTCTGCAAGCAACAAGCTTTGAAGATAGTCACAGGAATATGAGGATAAACAATCAAGCCGATATATTTGTTCAGCTATCCCTTCTAAAAAGTACTTACATATTTGCAACATTTTTCCTCAATTATATTACAAAAGCCTTACCTATGTTAAATGTATCCAGAAAACAAAGAAAGTATGATAAATACCTTCAAAATTTAGAGTCTGGTACCTTCATCACACAGAAACAGATCCTTTACGAACATTGAACTAAATTTATCATTTTCTTTAATGTCATCATGATTCAGACTGATACTGCCATTTCCACTGCCTTCTTTTTTCCCTACTGATCCACAAACAGAATGACCTCATGCTGCCTGCAAGCAAAGGAGTTAGACAATAGGCTGCAAATGACAAAGGAAGATAGGGGTTAAAAACAAAATTATTATAACACAGGTTACATTTAGAGGTGGAATTGCGAAGTTGGTTAATATCACTAGTATAACTTTACAGCATTAGATGTACCACTCAAGCAGCTCAATTTTATTTTGTAGTTAGGATACAGAGTTTTTCTCCCTTTTAAACAAGGTTAACTTACACACTACAGAACTTGAATGTTACCATACAGAAGCAACTTTTCTGGTGCACCCATCTAGGGCAGGATGCTAGGCTCAACCAAAACAGACCTTTTGCTAATTGTTCAGTCAACTGCTTACCCTAAACCAGAGAAATCACTCTGCTGTTACAAACTATTGGCATGAATATACAAACTAAAAAAGTACCTTAGCCTTATTTCCTGTCAGCCTAGTATCACATTGACTAAAATGCTGCAAACATTCCTTTAAAAAACTACAATTTGCTTTAAAACACAGAAAATCCTGAAAATCTGCTCGACTGAGAAGTAAATTGAGTCAAGATGCAAATACCCATACAGAAAAATTATTTTAATATCAATGTCTTAAGGCATAAAAAAATTAATAAGGAGGATAATTTCCCCCCGCCTATGCAAATTTACAGTCTTCAGAACACCTGCAGTGACTTGAATTAAGGCACAGCCAGCAGGGAGTTCAGGATGACCAAGTGAAAAATACTCTAATATTAATTAAATGTGTGCATATATATACATTTATACAATAAATTTACATATATACCCCTATGTACTTACAAATAAAACTTTATTTAAACTTCAGCACAGGGAAGGAATGTTAGTCTTTCAATATTTTTTTTTAACATACAAGAAACTCATCAACCTGTGCCCAGCAAAACTCCAAATCCAATTATTACATGTTCTAACATTACAAAAAGCCATAACTGAACTTTATAGAACATTGGAAAGCAAGGGCACACTGTTGGAAATTCTTAATTGCAGCCAATATCAGCAGATGATTCCACTGGTACTAGAAATCTGTCTTTAAGTTGATCTGTGAGTTAGGAGCTGTACCCAAGCCTTAGCTCCATGTTAGAGCACCTTAGGTACACGCTGCTGCCTGGAACCCAACTGTGAATGCTGGGCAGCATCCCCAGCCCTGACACTGTCTTTGGGCATTCCAGACACTGCTGCTCTTCACATACATTCAAGGTTGTTCCAAGAAGACTGAAGTTCTCCTCTCTTGTGTCCTTACCATGCTAACAGGTTCATGTATACCATTTTATTCAGTTATATAATCAGCACATAAAACAATCACACTGGATTTTACAATGCCCCAGAGAACCTGCAAAGCTAGAAGCTGTTTCCTGATATCCAAAAGGTAAAAGCTACACCTCTCAAGAAAACTTCAGAAGGTTATTGCAAGCCATGACAGGACACTGAGCAGCTGACCACAGGAATCACTTCACTCTGCAAAAACATAATCGACATTCCCTTAGCCTGAGATTTTTCTTATGCAGTTTCTCTATTTCTCTTCCTCGTATGTAGTCACTGGCCACTTTCAGTGAAGAAAACCTCAAAATTTGAAGATGCAGCATTTTACTTGTTTTCCTTAGTTGCGAGTCATTTCTCCTGGCCAGCTTTGCAGTCATAGAATGCAATACTACAAGGGCACACATCTGCTGTCAGGCGTGCAGCGTTACTGCTTGTGTGGATTTCTTCCCAGCAGCTGGGAGGAAACGCTCCTTCTTGTTTAGACAAAAATATCAAATGGTTAGGAAATAAGGAGTTAGGAAAAGCTGTATACAAGGTTCATGCTTAAGAAACACAAGAGCACAGACTTAGCCACTAAGTAAATTCCACTAGACATGAAGTTAACAATAATTTAGATCTGTTCATTTATGGTAAGTCAGCCATTTTACTGTTGACCTACTTTGTATCAGCAATAATTTGTCACAGTGCATTCTCCAACTGCTACTGAGAGAAAGGTTGAAACCATACATTAAGAGCATAGTGTCAAAGCAACTGATGTTAATTATACCCTGTAATTCCTATGTTGATGAATTGTCACTGCTAACTATTAATACAGCATTTATTGTCTAAGCCCAGCTTGCTCTACCAACCCCTGAAAGCCACTGAATTAACATCCTGCTCCTCAACGTTCACATTGGAATGTAAATCTGAAACGTGTAAAAATAACCTCTGCTATTATACCAAGAATGTGTAAATACACATTCCTTTTTGGGAGAACTATTTATCTCCAGTCTATACATGTTTCACTCTTAAACTAAAAACAGCTTTAATGTTCTTCAGTCAAGTGGCAGCTTTTGCCAATATAAACTATTTTCCCTTAAAATTATGGCATCAAGTAGAGGAAACTTTGTAGAGTACTACTTGATCTATGGAAATTCAGAAATAAGCTTTACATAGACACACAAAAAAAGAAAAGCAACAATGTTCTTTGCATTAATTGCTAACCTGCACAATAGCAGGAGATCATATTCTCCCAGCATAAATAAACAAGGTTAATTAGAAGGACACCTTATGTGTAGTGAGTGTTTATGTTCAGCGACATCTGCTTAATTTGGTGACAGAAACATTTACAAGTATCAGCACAAACCAACCACTCTAAGAGCACTAACTGGGTTCTTTATCGTTCGCACATCAGTAAACTGTTTTGTAAGGTTCTATTGCTACAGTACAGTTCCCCCTGCTTCTAAATCATCTCTCAAGCTTTTCCTTTACCCATTTAAATTGAAAGCAGTCAAGAGCATATAGGCTTAATATTTAGCCTTCAAAATTGTCATCTCTAAGCTATGGCATGAGAAATTCAACTTGGTATGATCCAAGAAGACTCATTTTGTGATGAATAGGAGAGACTTTTTTATCCTATGAACTGATCCAATACGAGATACAACAAAAGTGTAAGCTGGTGGTGGTGTTTTCACAACAGAAAAGTGCTTCATGTTATTTTCAAATTCTCATGCACATTGATAGAACAAAACAATAATAAGAAAATCCCATGGCATAATGAGGCCTGTCATATACAGATCTACCTGAAATCTTTGCAGAGTCAGCAGAAAAGTAGAAAATTAAAATCAGCATTGTGAGTAATTGAATGAAAATCCTCACATCTCTATTCAGACCTAAGAATGACACTAAGTTGTATAGGAAAAAAAAAATATGGTCCAAACAGCTGCTTAAGCCAGATGTACATCTCCAGAACAAGCAGGAGAAAAATACACAACTGCAAAGAGAACAGAACAACAGAGCTTCTTACAGGATCCATGTAATACAACTCTCTATAGGAGGAGCATCATTACCAAACACAAAATACAAAAGTAGTATTGAGTGGTAGGATCTGACACCACACATTAGCACAGTGGGGGAACATGCTGTCAGAAGAAAGACTTGCTCACCTGGCATAAACTAGAAAGCAATTGTATACATTATAAAAAGACATGCACTGAATGGTCAACAAGTCTTAGCAGACTGGTCTGTCATTCTAAGAGCTGTAACATTAGAGTCGAGAGTACAGCTGAGACTGCCCTCGGAACACCAACAGAACAACAGAATCATTCAGTGCTCCTCAAGGAAAGTCAACTAATTTAACTAACGTGCACTGGGCAAGCAGGTCTTGAATGTGCTCTCATCTCTAATATTTGCATTAAAATAGCAGCCTTGCTGGTTTCATAATGGCACCTTAAATGAAATTCAAAAGTGACAAGCATTTAGCTTAGTGTCCTGTTTGTTCTACCTGCAGCAAAACACAGGATTGGCAACAGCCTCCTCTTAGAGATATACTCCACTTCTCTCAGGAATACTTATGCCCTGCTGCCACAGTATGCTAAGTACTTTTAAAATCAGACAGGGTCACATTGTGTGCACATCAGGGTGTATATAAATTCCAGCTGGAAGAAATCCCAGTAACTCTGAGGGCATGGGTTGTACCAATTTGTAGTTACAGCTGCAGTTAAAAATTATGCCATGAATGAAAGCACCTTACTGTAAAAGGACTAAAATGTTAACCATCTAAGAGAGGAGGCTCACTCTTGGTTCAGTGTCACATGCCAATCTCACAGATGGAACACTTGCTGCCTCAGAAATTTATGTTTAATTTACCAAAAATTAAGTACTGACAGCTGATAGTTTCATTATGTGCATAGTTCATGTCAAAGACCAACTATACAGCTACCCCTTCTGATGCTGTTCTTGCTGTCCAGCAGAAAAGACTACAGGCAGCACCACAATATGCCAAGCATAGTTAAGTCAGCAGTGAGCTTCATGAAAGTTTAACACAGTTTTAAAGGAAGCCAAGCTCAGTGTTTTCTTTCTACTCAGATACACTTCTGCTGTCTGCAGACATGTAACAACGTCTTTGAGTACTCCTATCACTTGAATAAATTTCTTGCTTACAGATTTAACAACTAAAAGTGTGTCATCTTAAAAGTAATAGAATTTTTAAGGTACCAAAACGTGAGCCTAAATTTTGATTCTGTATGTGAGTTACACCTGTACTTTAAACCAGGCTCATTATGAAACTTTGGAAAAAGATCTTTTATTTTCGGATCCCTACTGAGCAAGGTCTTTCAAGTTCACTGCTTCAGGAGCACTTATGCTTCCACCAGTCTATGCCATAAAGCCAGAGTGCAAGAGAAGCCCTAGCAATACTTTAAAGTGCTGAATATTGCCATACATATGCAGTTCATGGTAAAAATCATATTTGCAAAGCTGAACTTTCAAAGGGAAAGAAATTGGTAAAAAATAGCTGGACAGTTCAGTCTTATGTTTTGCTTCTATATAATCACCTGTATTACAGATCAGACAGCACAGGTATGAACTGGAGATACAACACATTACTCTTGTCACATTGTAAAGGCTCACAGTTGCGCAGGAGCTACAACAACACATGGGAAGTCTGATGCTCAGTTCTGCCACAGCTCTCAAGCTCGGTTGGCAAGTAATGATGGCTTTCTTTTCATTCAGAGCATCAGCAGCACTTCCTGTGACTGAAGTGACCAGGTTGAGTAGGCCTTTTATTAAACACTCACAGAACAAAGTACACAGGAGATAAGGAACGGAAAAGTCTTGAGTTTTAGGGCAGCACTTTAACAAGTGTAAATACAGTGGTAAGGAATTTCTCTCAAATGTAACTAACCGCTGTGCTGCATAGAAATGACATTAGTGTGGTGCTTAAGTGAATCACATCTCTACATCATTCATTAACTATGACTACACATTTAAGTATGGGCTTCTCACTTTGCCTCAGCCAACCTTTTAAGTTTGGGAAAAAAGATCTACATACCTTTTGTTGAATCCAATCTTAATGATTTCTAAAGTGAAAGTCTTGCATCTGAAGAAAGCAAAAGGCAGCAAGCTGCTCTTAAGGCTAAGGGACACTTGTCCCAGAAACTCTTATTGTGCAGGGAATCCATCAGGTAAGAACTGTGAACTCGTAAGCAAGTAGGTCAAAATGGACATTTGGGTTTGCTATATCCTTCATCAGGAAGCCAACTTTAATCCTCTGGATTTATTCAAGTCATCTTTGGTGGATGTTATTTCTGCACCTTTTCCTCATATCCTGGAATTATTGGCCCTGGAGTTATTTCCATAGTGACTGTTTTTAAAAGGTTTAAGGGGACACATACATCATTGTCCCCGTAAACTTCCCAAGCATTTATATGTGAAGTCTTCATTAGTCCAGATCTGTACCAAGTGTTCCCTACCATCAGGGTGCCATTGATGTTCTTAAGGCCTTTATAGTAACTACTTTATTTCCACTGTGAGACAAAAATAATTTAACTGATCCTATGTAATCACGACAGGAGATTAATTAAAATGCCAAGATAGGAAACAATTTATTATAGAGAGAAGAAAAATTTCTCATCCAAAATATAGAAATCTGTACAACTTTGCCACAATCAATATACATGAACTGTACAAATTTACACCAGTTCATAATTTACCAAATAAAAGATGACTAACAAAGTTCACAAAATAGATGGTGGTTTGTGGAAAAGACTTTTACCCAATTAAGAACAAGGAAATTACAAACCAGACCTCCACTTTCTAAAAATAAGAAGTTTACTCAGTCTTAGAAAACTACAAGCTAGCAAATGTACAGATAGCTGGCTGGTGCTAACACCACAGTTCAGACAGTGTCTTTATATGGTCTTTTTAAAGCCTGTTGCCATGGCAGATTCTGATCCCTTGCTACTTTTGAGGCCAATGTAAAGATCCGACCATCTCCCCAGGTCATTCTTACTATTTTATCTTATGTACATTTATACATATTTTTAAGTGCTAGGTAAAAGTCTGAAAAATAAAATTTCCAGTACTATGGTGTTCATAAGTCTTGTTACTGAGCTGCCAAAAATGCTAACAATTAATAAATGTAATAGTGCAAATTTACTCTGCAAGACCTACTGCAGAGAATCACTTTATAAATACAGACTGGGGTTGAAAATTGGTGTGGAAATTAAGTCAGATGTCTCAGAGAAACTGACACTTCCTAGATCTTCTTACTCCCTAGCAAGTTGCAATCATTTTGACTCACAGGCTATTAAATCACTGAAAGGTACTGTCCAAACTATGGCACTGTCACTTTAAAGTATACCACTCTAACGTGTGCCAGATCTTCACAGCTGTGACATGGTTTAAATTCCATAATCCATCCCCAGAGGTGCCCACCCAAAGTAAAAACCAAATTTATCCATCCATTTTTAGGTGATCCATCCACAGACTATATCTTAACCTGATACAGTCATCATATTGTAGCTTTTGGAAGGGCTAGTTCTGCCCAAGAGAAGTTCCTCCTTACAGCTTATTCTGCTGTCTACCATTTGCATGTTGGTGTTATTTTGGCTACCTCCTGCTGGTGCAGCTTCATACAGCACACAGATGGAGCCATCCTCTCCAATGCGATAGGACACTTCATACGGGTCAACCCAGAGAGTGAGTTCGCTCGGAAGAAGCTGAAACAGTTCCTGACTGCTCAATCCAATCCGCTGTGCTGCCTGTCCAATGAGAGGATCCATTTTATGGTTGATCCGGATACATCGGTAACCTGATCCCTTGCATGGCTTTTCTGGGAACCAGTGGTGTTTATAATGTTCTATAAAACAAAAAACAAATATTATTCTCCTTAGTTCTGTATCCAAATATACATGCAGTGACTATTGTTCTCTTGCAAATTGCACACCTCAAAATGTTAAAAAGCTTACTAAAAAGCATCAAACGGCTTGAAAAATCATTATAGGCTTTATTTCTGCTGATGACATACATAAGTGCAATGTCCCTTGGGAAGCACTCGTACAAAGTTACTGTTTTGTGCTACTATATAGAGAACAACGTCCACCACCAGAAACGAGTGAAATCCAACTTCCTGGCATTTACAAAACCGAATATAAAAATACAGAAATTACTACATATATAGTAGGAAAACTCAAGAGCTTCAAAACTTTACAAATCAGAAAGGAAAAAAAAAAACCTTTCCAATATCCTCTTGAGATCACACCTATGCTTAGCTTCTCACATTCTAAGAACACCCAAAAATAACTAGGGAAGGAGCTGGGCAGCATTTACTGACTGACTCAAGCTGCGTTTCACCGCTGTTCCTCACAGCCTGTTTTCCATGGCGAGAAACCAAGGACATCACTTACCTCTGGAGTTTTATCCCACCCAAAACCCCATCAGTCTGAGGGCACTTGTAGCCACTTTCGAGCCCACTGGGGCGCAGGCTTGGGATTACAAAACCCACAGGGCAGTGAAGGAAACCTCGGTGTTTGTACCTAACCGGGGCTGTCGGGCGGCTAACAGACGTTTCCAGAAGAGGAACAGAGACTCATCGTCCACCGACCCATGTTACTTGACAAAAAAACCAACATCGGAATGTTTTTCCTTCTAGAAACCGGGCGGTTTGTGCCCTTGGAGCGGAGCTCAAATCCGGGCTGCTCGAGAGCTTTGTCTACGGAGCCAAGAATTGCGGGGGGAGGGGGGGGCAGATGCTTGCGCGACGCCCGAGCCCCTTTTGTTTACAGCCCGCTGCTGCCTCCCACACCCGCCCAGGCCGGCTCGACACGCAGGGCCCCCGCAAGGGGCGAGCCACGGCCGCGAAGCCCCAGTCGCGCCCCGCGGCGGCTCCGGCCCCTCGGCAGGTTCCATTTTTCCCTTGCCCCCTTTCTCGCCGCCCGTGGGGCGCGATGCCGCCCGCACCGCCGCCGGTTCTGCCCGGACAGGCGGCCCGCGGCAGAGGAGAGGGAGCGGCTCCTGCCGCGCCCACGCCGCCCTCACCTGCCAGCAGCTCCTGCAGGCACTGGCTGAAGGTCTGCAGCTGCCGCTCGTTCATCAGCCCCTTGGTCCGCAGGAACTTGGAGATGAAGCCCACGGCCGCGGCGATCTCACGTATCATGCTGGCCCGGGTGTACAGGGCGGGATGCATGGAGGCGGCGGCGGACGGCAGCCAGCTCTCCGGGGCGGCCGGCGCTGGGGCGGTACGGGTAGGGACGGGGCGCGGGGCGAGCGGCGCGGGACGGGGGTGGCGCGGCTCTAACTGGGCNGCAGCGGCGGCCGCGGCAGCGCTCCCCGCATTTCCTGCGGCGAGGGGCGAAGAGAGCTGCCCGCCGTCCGCCGCCTCTTATACCCACCGTTGGCCGGAAGTGGCGTCATGGCGCCGGGGGCGCGCCGCCGCCAATCGAG
>VZRZ01002849.1:0-24266 GCA_013398175.1 Climacteris rufus
GGCACAAGAACAAATGGGTATAACCTAGACAGGAATACATCTAGGCTGGAAATTTGATAAGCATTCTTAAGTTTTCAAGGACAGAGGTTCTTGCAACAGCTGTTCAGCAGGAGCAAAGGGGAAGTGAGGCAATAATCTCAGCAGCTCTTAAGGTAGAGTTCCATGGATTTTTACTGGGATTGTGTGATGTTCCCTGAGACTGCAGTAGTTAGGGCTTAGTGACTCTGGAAAATCTCTTTCACTCCTCTGTCCTGCAGTTCTAAAGAAAGTAAAAATAAAAAAAAAAGCAAAAACACCAGACGAAAAACTGCTCCAGAAGAGACAACTGAGAGTGTAAGTGTGTGTAAGTGCCTGCAGGGAGGGCTCAGAGCAGGGCCCGGGCTCTGCTCCGGGGGGCCCAGCAGTGGCCCCAGAGGAACGGGCACGGACTGATGCCCAGGGAGCTCCCCCTGCACAGGAGGCAGAACTTCTCCCACACATTGTCCAGAGAGGCTGTGCAGTCTCCTCCCTGGGGATATTCCAGAGCCCTCTGGACACAACCCTGTGCCCTGTGCTCTGGGATGGCCCTGCTGGAGCAGGGAGCTGGCACCAGATGATCCAACTTTACCCATTCTGTGGTTCCTGTGGGTTGGGGCAGTTGTGCCAGCCAAGCAGAAATGCTCCTGGAGGAACTGCTTGGGACAGAGACCCAGTGCTGATTCTGAGTCCACTGTTACCCCTGTGTTGTGTCCCAACTTGCTGGAAACTCTTCATGTCTGTGAAGGTGAAGCCCTCCTGGATTCCATCCTTGTAAAGCTCAGAGGGGTAACCCTGCCTGTCAAGCATCACCTTTCTCTGCGCTCAGCTCTAATGCTGCAAATCCACCTATTTTGATTTAATGGCTGCTCTGTGCATCTCACTTCCCTCCCACATCATTCCCCAGAGCTCTTCTTTTCAGCTCCTTCATCTGACCCATTTTATCTCTGTTGAAGGTTTCCTCCAAGAGACTCATTTATTGATATTGCTTAGTCCGCTAATTGCCCAGGAGGATTATCCATCTCCTGCTGTTGGTGTGCTCAATTAGCCTGAAGCTTAAGGACACATTTTTCCCCACATTAGCCATCCTCCTTTTTCCTTCTGTTCTCTCCTCCTCCCCTCTGCCCCCAGTCATCTTTCAGGAAGCAATATATTGTGCCCTTCATTTACATCTCTGGCTTCAAGCCCATTTGGAAACTGAAATCCCCATTAGAAATAGAGACACAAATGATTAAACAAATCTTAAAGCAGGAACAGGGTGTAGGAAAGTAATTAAATGCTCTCTAAAGGCTGTAAAGTTGTAATGAAACTGCCATCTCCTCGAATTAGTGGCTTGTGGAAGGTGCTGCCCAGGGAGGAGTTTCATCCTGGCCTTCAGCCACAGGAAGGAATTCCTCCTGCATTGTTGTCTGAAGCTGGAGGAACTTTCTGCCCAATGTCAGTCTGGGCATGTGTGAGGCTCAGATTTCTCCATTAACTTCATTTCCTATAAAACAGCCAAAGTTCTTCTATAACTGTAAAGATTCACTTGTCCATCAGAGGGTTGTTGAGGGGGAGATACATTGGGCTACTCCATACAAATTGCCTTTTAAAGAAGAGACTTTACATGCCTCAAACAATCAAATCACTGCTTGACAACCCCCATGCTAAGCAAAAGGCAGACATCTCAATAAAATATTTTGGGCTTTCAGACCTAATTTGCCTTTTCTGCTTTTAATTTTGTCATGCATGCTGTTGTCTGAGTTACTGGACCACATCTCGGACCACCTGCTTTTCGGGGAATAAATTATTTTCAAAAATATTGAACAGCTAATTGATCTTACAGGCCTACACCTCATAACAGCATCAAATCATGGTTTGATCTGCAATTTTAATCCTTTTCCTATCACAGCTGATGGAGACCAGGGAGTAGGTTATGACTAAAAACCCCAAACCTGCTCTCAGCCTGCACCAGTAGCACCACAGCTCTGCATCTCTTACTGCATCAGGGCAAAGCTTGAATCCACAACAACTGAATAGGGAAAAAAATCATTGAAACTGGTTTTATACTAAAAGGAATACAAAATTGGTTTTGTTATGCAATTTCTTGTACTTTTCTATACTTCTTATTTTTCTCTGTGTGTTCATGCTTAAATTGACATTTTTACTAATTTCTGTTTAATCCAGAGTAAAAACTGCTTGAATTTTCTGCTTCTTTTAGCCTTTTTGGTCTTCCCAAATGAAAACTGTTGGTGCAGGGTTGTGGTGGTTTGACAGGGTCTGGCTTTTTGGGTGTGGTAGGGGCCAGAAAAATGGCTCCTGTAAAAAGCTGCCAGAAGCTTCCACAGCTGTCCAGCCAGGGCCTATCCCTGATGGCTCTGAAGATGGATGTGCTGTTAGCCACAGTTGGGCCAATTAGAGAGGACGGTAACGCCTCTGTGCCAACAGATTTAAGAAGGAATCACGGTAGTACGCACACATGCGCCGGTAGATGTAGATAGGCAGGGAAGAAGGAGTACAGCATGTAGGAGAAACAACAGATGGACACCAGCAAAGTCAGAAGAAGGAGTGGGAGGAGGTGCTTCTAGGAGACATTTCACAGCCTGTGGTAAGGTCTGTACTAATGCCATGTTCCCCTGTACCCTGAGGGTCCACGAAGGAGCCGAGATCCACCCCGTGCTGGAGCAGGAGGGGTGCACTCCTACAGGAGGGACTGTGGTCTGGAGGGGGCTGACATGGATAATGAGGCCTTTGCTCCCGGGGACTGAGGGAGTCATTTGTGGTAAAAAAGGCCTTGTTTCACCCCCACCCTAAGTTTGGGTGCCTGGCCTTGGGAGGAGGATGTGGGCAGCGGTGACCGGGCAGGTTGCTCACCAAGAGGGAAAAAGGACTCGTGCAAAAAATGCCACAGTGCTTGTGAGAAGGGGACCTGCCTCCTCTCCAAATAATTGTTAAGAAGAAAAACATCTGAGGAATGAACTGACTAGGAAAGCCCCCCCAGTTCTCCTTACTTTTTGAGGGAAGGAGGGAGGGATTTTGGGGGTGGAAAAAGTGTTTTAAGAGCATGTTTTGCTTACTCCTTCAACTCTGTAATAAATTCACTTATCACCTTTAAGTTTTGAGCCTGTTTCAGCCTGCTTAATTAAAAGGTTTTTCTCTCAGTATCCTTATCTCACCTTGGAAGAAATTCCTTTCCCCTGTCCAGTAGTTTGGGGGCGGGGGGGGGAAGCAGCCTTTGTGGGGGCTTTGGAACTCAAACCACAACAAGGGTGCAAGTGGAAAAATGGAAAATAGAGAGAGAAAAGAGAAAAGCCTCAGAAAGTCAGTTATTAAAGCAGTTTTTTCAATAGTCACTAATAAAATAACAGGCTTCACTTCTTAACTAAATGATGGATCATTGCAAGTTTGTTTGTAAGGAAATGTTACAAAAAATTAGGAAACAAATATTTATCCAAAGTGCCTATCTGGAACACCTTGGATACCTCTGGGTAGCACAGAGCATCCTGACTGACTCGTGGGCTGTGGATTGGGGATTCCTCTCCCATCCAAACATACATTTTATTCCCCAAAGTAATTCTCTCAGACTCCTCAGGTTTACTTGTATGAGTAAAGATAAATCTCTGTGTAAATGCTCACAAGGTTTTGTAGCTTTTGCATATGTGAAATTGATTTATCTGCAAGGTTTGACTTATTATGTTTTGATGTGTATTTCACAAGCTAAAGGAATAAATGTTAATGGAGGTGACATTCTCTGAATAATTAACACAGCCTGGGCAATAGTTTATAACACTATTTATATTGAATTAATTAAACAATGTTAGATTTCTTTTCCTTTTTGTCTATTGTTTCTTGGTACATTTTTATTTTCTTGTGACCTCCAATTATATTTTAAGCACTTCACCAAGGGGCTCGGTTTGACTTGACAACTGAATTGCTTTTTCTGTCTGTCTCTTCTGTTGCCCTGTTTCTTTTTACTAACTTTTTTTGGCCAGCACTATCTCACCCTGGCTTGAGAGGTCATCTGGGGAATGGCTGCCAAGCCACGTAGTAGCACCTGGAATGTCACATGCAACCGAATTCTTCCCATGCCTGTCCTCTCCCTCAAGCATTTCTTTTCTTTCTGGCATAGCTGCAAGAGTCTGGTTTTACGCCAGCAAAGATTCCCAGTACTAAAATGGGTTTTGTTCAGAACGATTTTTACAGTGCTAGCATCACCAAATGGCCTGAGCCATTCTCTGCATCTTTCCCTAGTTTATTTATTTTTATTTAAAAGGCTTCTTTATTTTTCTTCCAGTTTTGCACATGGATTCTTGTGTCTGCAACTGTTTAGAACAGTATTTTTGCAGGCACAAAATGTACCTGCTGGAGGTCTCTCTTAGTTCTCAGTTTGTCAGGAGACCCAGTTCTAGTTCTGTTCAGGTAAGCCCTGTTTAGTTTTTTGTCCCCAAAAGATTTTTTATATTTAATTGTGCACAACGACACTGAAAACACTAGATGCCTTACTTTTATACCTACCTTGTGTCTTTTATAAGAAATTGATGCTGAATATCAGCCACATCCCCTATCAAAAGCTGTTTTGATGGTGTTTAAGGGTTTGATATAGCACTGACTTGTCTTATGCTATATGTCTGAAATACAGCCCATAAAATGATATACTGAATTTCTGGTGTATCACTATTAATAGTAACTTTATCTATTGAGGAAGCAATTTCCTGAATCTTGCAATAACTTTATCTTGCAATAAAAATATATTAGTGCTCCTTCAATTGCCTGATGATTTAATCTACTCTAAAATTCCTCTGATGACAGATACATAATCAGAAAAGAGGATTTTCCCTGATAAGATATTTTCATACAAGTTTTCGTGGAGGTTTTGAAAGATTAAATTACATCCATAGAAGGATATAGGTTACCCCGGACAAATAAAGTATACTATTTCTAAAGCTAGGTAACCAGTCTTCAAACATCAGTGAGGCCCAGAATTTGTATTTTGGTTAACAGACATTTGATGCTACATAGCAATGAAATTAATTAATGATGTGCTAGGGGAGACCAAAGATCCATCTGGCCGAGTATAGAGGGAAAGAATTAAGTGCATGGATGTGTTCAGTAATCTGCATTCTGAGATGCTGAATTATTTTGCACTCATAAACAAGAGGTCCCTTATCTGGAGTTTGTATCTGTTGGATGGTGTTTGATATCTGCCTTACCTCCAGGAATTTCTCTTCCACCTTTTCCAGTGTGTCTGTATATTTAGAGGACATCAGCCTCTGGGATAATGAAGTGAAAAAACGTTTCCTATTTTTCATTTGAATCCTGCCTCTGGTATTCCTGAGCTCCTGTTCTGTAAGAAACAATGAATGATCATTTCTCAGTCACTTTATTCACACCTTTGACAATTTATAGACCTCCACCATTGCTCTCTTCAGACCTCCAAGCTGATAAGTTGTAGTTTGTTCAGTCTTATCACACGTGGAAGATATTTCTTTTCCTGACCACCTTGCCAGTCTTTTCCAGATCTGTCCTAGTCCTTGTGGAGCTCTACTCAGGAGTGTATCAGATACATACACAGTGGCATAAATAAAGATTTCTCTTTCCTTCTCAGTGCTCTCTGATGTTTTCAAAACAAAGCCCTCAGTGTCACCCAGAAATCTCACCTGCTGCAGGGAATACCACTCACACCAAATAAAAACCTACCTTTATTTATGAATCCTGAATATCATTATTTTGCACTTACCAAAATTCCATTTCAGCATTTCTTCCAGTCAGCCTTCTCACTTCTGAATAATTTCTGATTCTGATGAACCAAATTACCTTTGCTGGTAATTTCTTATACCCACCAGCATCTTGGCACTCATGAAATCCCCAAAGGTCTGTAAGAGTTTATATGCAGTTGGAGCAAGTGATGCGCCTACAGGATTTGATACAAAATCACAAAAAAATCTGACAAATAGCCTGAGTTTCTATTCCTGTCTCTACACATCAGCTTACACACCGTGTGTACTGTGCTCGTGAGGCAGAGCGAGACACAGACAGGATGTTCATACAGCACCTTGCAGATTTCTGTGACTGCGTGACTATGGAGAATAACCTTGCAGAAAATCAGTATCCTTATCAATGACATGAGATCTTCCGAGATTTAAGACATCTTGTCAGAGGTTGGGGGGTTGTCTTGGAATTTTCTCCCATCCCTGTCACCAGGTAACAAATAGGCGGACAATTAAGGCCATCAGCTCCTTTGTGAAAAACAAAAGAAGTAGGCTTGGGTGGGGACGGGGAAGGGGAGAGCCGAGCCGAGCCGGAGGGGAAGGGACACACTCTCTCACTCTCTCTCGTCCGGCGAGGAGAAAAGGAGAGGCTGCTCTCTGGGCTTTGGGGGCTGCAACCGGAGGAAGACTCAGCTGTGTCCTGTTTTCGTTCTCCGAGTGGGGGTGAGCTTCTAATTTGACCTTTTTTCATTACTGGGAGGGAGCACGTTTTCCCGGGCTGCGTTTTCTCGCAGCAGTTACTGAGAGAGCTCGGCTGCCCCTTTGCTGTCTGCTTCCCCCTCTGCTGCCTGCTGCCCTCCCCCTCCCTTGCCGCGGGAGGCTGCGGTGTTTTGCTGGAGAATTCAGCTGTCCTCGGCCGCCTATCCCTTCGCTGCCTGGGACCCCAGAGTTGATTGTAACTGTAGAAGTCCTTGCCATTCGGCAGCTGGTCAGGGAAAAGAGGGAAGAGGACTGGCTCCTGTCCTGCCGCTCTGCCGTTGCTGCCCTGAGGTGCCTGACTACTCTCTTCGCTTCTCCGGTGAGCTGCCCGGGGCTGACCTGACCCTGCATCACAGCACCACCTGCAGCCGTTCGGGAGTCACCGCAACCGCCCTGCCCAGCGGAGTTCAGCGGCGCCTCCTGCTGTTTGTTTTTCTTTCTATCGTGACTACACCAATTAACGGGAAAGTTATTTTTATTAATTCCTAGTTCTATTTATGGTTATTATTGTTGTTATTACTTGTTCATAAATATTAGTAAAGAACTGTAATTCCTTTTCCCGTATCTTTGCCTGAGAGCCCTTGATTTCAAAATTAAATAATTCGGAGGGAGGGGAAAAAATCACGTTCTCTGTCTTAAGGGAGGGTTCAACCTCTCTTAACAGACACCTGTCTTTCAAAACCGAAACACATCTTTATCTTTATCAATGGCCCATGGGAACCTCATGAGGACCAACAAGACCAGCCTGGTGCTGCCCTTGGTTAGGGGACAGTCCCAAGGGGGCCAAGGAGGTTATGAGGGACTGGAGCACTTCCCTGTGAGGACAGGCTGAGAAAGTTGGGGCTGCCCTCACTCTTCAGGAGCATGACATGGTTATTTTTAACCACGTGCAGCTAAGAGCAAAAAAAAGGAGCAAATGAGTAACAAATCAGTGCTTCAGAGATCTGTATCTCCTTCCCTGGTATTCAGAGGCACAGCAGGAAGACAAGGAAAAGAAAATGACGGAGGCCTGACATTTATTTGAACTGATGCTGCCACGTGGCTCCTTGCACACTGAGACTTTGTGCAGAGGAACAGCATGATCCAAGTTTCCAGAAGTGCTAAGAAGTGCTAAGAAATAGAAGAAAAAAAGCGGTGTAATTTTCACTCACAGAATTATTGCCTTTGTGGAGTTCAGGAGGCTGCAGGGAGTAGAAAGATGGTTTCTTGTTTCGCTCTTTTGCCTGTGGCAAAACATTCCTCTATTAATTCATTGCTGTTTATAAAGTGGTTTGACTTCCTTGGATGAAAGGCATGACATAAGTGCTTGGTATTAAATGATTGTTATTTATTTTTATTCCTTACTATTTTTTGGGCCAAGGACCTATTACAGGCCTCATGAAGTTTAGCACTTCAGCCTTTGTACTTTGAATTAAAAAAAAAAAAAGAAGAAAAAAAATTCAATCTCTGTATCATATTAGTTGTCCACTGGATATTCCTTAGAGAATTTATATTTAAAGGAAGAAGTAGAAACAGAAACCAAACTGATCTCTCAACAGGGAAAAAAATATTTTTAAGATAGAGGTCACTGCCTGTCAGATTTTTCATTGCTCTAAATGGATGCAGTCCCACTGATTTTGTTTGGGTATTCTATGGTTAACATTTTCACATTCAAGCTCTAAGTTAATGAATCTTGGCATGGTCCTCTCAATAAACCTTTATTTGTGGCTTCAGGGCTATTGTGTAACACAGACAGGCACTCCAAACCTGGTGATGTGCAGGAATAAAGTTATGGGAACACATTAAAAAAGTCTGGGCCAGCACCTTGGTTCTTGTAAATGAACTTTGCTGTTTGGAAGTCAGTAAGGTCATGC
Organism: Climacteris rufus; assembly: GCA_013398175.1. Taxonomy (NCBI): domain Eukaryota; kingdom Metazoa; phylum Chordata; class Aves; order Passeriformes; family Climacteridae; genus Climacteris; species Climacteris rufus. Next base: position 8,315 of record VZRZ01002849.1, read on the forward strand.
TGACTTAGCACATGTGAGTTTAGAAAGCTGTCAATGTAAGAAACTTAACTTATGCACAGAATTAATACCAAAATGAAAAATTAAAGAATTAGAGAAAATATTAAAGTATATCATTACTCCAGACATCCTGTGTATCATTGTCACCTCCAACTAGCAAAACTGTTGTCATCCAATTGTCCTTTTTTAGCTGATGAAAGCAGTTTTTCCCTTCAGGTGTATTGTATTTTTTGGGACTGACACACAGCTATCCTCACTGTCTTACATCACTAAATTGATGTTTGCTGCTACAGTCACAAAATCCCAGAATCCCGGAGTGGGCCAGGCTGACCACAGAGGTCACTGGTGCCAGCTCCCTGCTCCAGCAGGGCCATCGCAGAGCACAGGGCACAGGACTGTGTCCAGAGGGCTCTGGAATATCCCCAGGGAGGAGACTGCACAGCCTCTCTGGACAATGTGTGGGAGAAGTTCTGCCTCCTGTGCAGGGGGAGCTCCCTGGGCATCAGTCCCTGCCCGTTCCTCTGGGGCCACTGCTGGGCCCCCCGGAGCAGAGCCCGGGCCCTGCTCTGAGCCCTCCCTGCACACAGGGACAGCCAGGGCTGAGGGCCCCTCTCAGCTGGGGCTCCTCTGGAGCTGAGCAGCCCCAGCTCCCTCAACCTTTCCCTGCAAGAGCTGCTCCAGGCCCTGAACCATCTCTGCTGGACCCCCTGTGATACACTCATTTTGTTGCTGACTGGAATTCTTCACATACAACTAAAGAAACTCATTTGCTCTTCAGGCAGAATGTGCTTTCATTTTTGGACATCAGTGGCATTTTTTTTCCTTTGGCTTCTGAATCAGAATCCAGCCTCTGAACTTTGGAGAAAAGTCATCTTATAAGACACACAATGCAGCACACAGCACAGTTAGTTCTGTTTGTTTGGCAATGCCTAAACTTATTTTACATCCTGCAGGGAAAATTGCAGTCAGCCTTGTCTGAGGAAGCTGCAAGGGATTGATATTCTTAGAAACCTTCTTTCCCTTGAAAGCTTTCTAGGTAAGGTTTGCAGTGCTTCTGAATCACCACAACCAAGTACAGGGTAAACTGAGCTCACAAAAAGACCTTGCTGTCAGCTTTGGTTGCACTCTCACCCTGGTTTTATTTTTGACCAAACAAAGAAAGAAAACATTTACTCAAAACTTAAAAAAAGTAACTCCTACATCACTGTGCCTAAGAAAAAAGGAAAAGTGTTGCAAGCTGCACTAAACAGTCCCAAATTCAATGACGTGATGCTACCAAACTTTCACATTAAACATGCATTTGGTGTAATATGTATACATGTAACATTTGGTTCACTGAATAAACACTCTGTCTACCAAATTCTGCATTTGGCTCCAAGACCCTGCAAACCCAAGAAGGTCTTACTCAGACCATCCCCACATCTTCCACTGAAGATGAATGGAAATGCTTCTTGTTAGTGTCTCCAAGGGAAATTCTCAATCTTAATAACATTTCTTGCTGTAACTGTACATAGTTCTCAAGCAGTCAGAATTTTATAATCCCTAGGCAATGCTTTTTTCTCTTTTTGTTACAAATATAGAGCCCTCCTCTGAGAGTGGTCTTTAAACAGTCTCAGTTTCGTATTTCCAATGTTCTTCTAGTTATCACAGTGAAAATTTGTCAGGCTATACACAGCATTGTAGCCAAAGTGTTCTTTTCACACAATGAACTCAAAATTGGTTACGCTTCAACTGCACATAGAAATTTTCCAAGAAGAGTTAATCTTAAACAGGCTTTCCCAGGAAGAAGTGAAAACATGAAAACAAGTTCATGGCAGAAGAGTTTTAATCTTCCCACTCGGCCAGGACCTTTTTGTTATTCAATGTAAGTCAATAGTAAATGCAGAATGATGCTTTTGAACACCTGCGGTGAGGCACTGCACAGAGAGCCCTGACTCACTGTTTTCACGCTCACAGGAGCCCACGTTTATCCTACAGGTTGAAATCAGATATAGTACCACTGAAGTTAATCCAATGTCTTTCCTATCCTACAGAGAATGAACAACACCAAAACTTCCAGAAGTTAAAGAATCCATCCCATCCTACAGCCTTCTGTCAATTCTTTAATTCTTTAATCTCATAAAGTACAGTTATTGCTTCTTGGCTATATTTGCAAAGAGGAACCTGGGCATGCCGTATTCAAATCAGGAAATGAAATCTTAGACAAGAAAAGAAGTGGAAAAAGACTTTTGCACAGAGTCAGTGGGAATGGTTAAATGTTTGAATGTTTAAATATTTGAATGTTTGAATGTGTGAATATTTGAATGAGAGGGGCTATTGATTTTTCTGGCAATGGCTTAGAAGGTAAGCACTACTCAGAAGACAAGTTAAAGTGTATGGGGGCATGAAAATAATAGTTAATAGTGACTGGACATGAGGGGACACTGAATAAAGGCAGTGGTGAAGGTGGAACCATCAGGGTTGTAATTTGTGCTCCTGTCTAGTGCTTAATACAAATAATCAGGACATCAACAAGAGCACTGGTGAAATGTTTCCAATTATCTAAATTTTGACTGATCTTTCAAGTTTAGAAAAATCAATGTGAGAAATTGTTTTTAAAAAATTACATATTTGCTTGCATTTCATATTCTGTTTTTGAAAATTACAAAATGCCTGGAAAATTATTGTAAATCTCCACCATTTCTTTAAGCTATTATGTATCTTTTATTGTCTGATAATACAGTTGAAAACTATAGAACTTCTGTGGCCTCAACACCATTTCCCTCATTTGCCATATCCAATTTCTCTTCTCACCATCTCTTCTCTGCAGTGCTCAGGATCTTTCCTAAGTTAGGAACAGGAGCACTCAGCCTTCACTGGGGATGTCGAAGATGGGGGTTTGGTTACAATCCAGTTGATGGGGTACAATGAAAGGATTTAGGCAAAAGATGTGCCAAGCAATGTGGGCCAAAACACAGCAGGAGCTGCCTGTGATGGCTGTGAACTCAGCCATCAAAGATTTGCATGGAAGGTCCACTGTGCTCGTGTAACCTTTGTACTCTCATGAGTAGCCAACATTCCTGGCTGGCAGCCCCTGAGCTACAAAACACAAATGTGGCCAGCCCAGGAATCCAGTGGGTCACTTTCCACATGGCCACAGGCTTCACTGTGCAGTCTCCTCCCTGGGGATATTCCAGAGCCATCTGGACACAGCCCTGTGCCCTGTGCTCTGGGATGGCCCTGCTGGAGCAGGGAGCTGGCACCAGTGACCCTCTGTGGTCCCTTCCAACTTTAAGCAGTCTGTGATTCTGTATGAACTTTGTGGACAGTGGAGGTTTTGTCTGTGCTTCTGGCAGGATCCTGTCACCTACAGAACCAATGTCTGAATAAACTCCCCAGGTACCTTCACTCCAGGTCCTGTCCTCATCTGTCTGCATTCACAAGCTACTGCTGTGCTCCATGCACTGCTTTCCTAAGCACCAAGTCAAAGGATTGTCTTCAGTCCTGACCTGCACTTGGCTGAACACGTTGTCAGAGCCTATTAAATGTTAATTGTTAACAACAAGCACAAAAGCCGAGCTCTGTTTGCACATATCTTCACTCAGCTTAAGGGTAATGAATTCCCACTTAAGGGTGTAGTTGTGGCTTGTATAAAAGTGGAAATTTACTATAGAAAAGCATGAGGAAGATAAAAGTCATCCTGCAAACAACATTGTGAATGATTCATAGGTCGGCTTTGCTAGATAGTTTTATGAAATAGTTGTTTGAAACAGTAACAGAGCTGGCATCACAGAGCAGCAGAGCACAGTAAACCTCAGCTCTGGTCTATTAAGACAGTGAGTCAGAGAAGTTTGTGCAATGGGAGGGCTTTTTCTGAAATTTCAAGGCATCTGCCTTCCTACCCCATCACAGCATCTGAAAATTGATTAAAGAAGCAATGACAGAAAACTACAGCAGTGTTTTAAGTCAATAGAAGTTTTGTCTGACAAAGGGAAGATGCTGTATGAAATGTATTGGCAAATTAAAAAGGAGAATTTGCATCCCACTGTGGAACACAAAAATATTATTAGACTCTCAGAGAGAAAGTGAAGGTGTAAATAATATGGATATAATAATGTGTATCCTTAAGCAGCTGATTCAGTAACATTTTAGCAGTAACAAATGTACATTATTTCACATGTTATAGGCATCCAGTCCATGCTAGATACTTAGGTAGCCCTTGTGATTAGAGAAACAGCACATCAGGAATGTATTCATTCTTCCCAGGAAAATGGGATAAGCTGCCTCTTTAGGTATCCTCCCCATCAGCTGCAGGAAAGTCATGGCAGAGAGTGTGCCCTACTTGCCTCACCTATCCATGTGAAGTTATGTGAGATGAATGCAGTTCCTCAGTGAGATTCTAGTGATTATTTAACAAGCCTTTGGCAAGTGGAACATTGGACTCTTTTTATTTGACAGTTTTCAGAGATATGGTTTTGTCAGATCAAAACTTTACCGAGATTCTGAAATAAATTTTGGACCATGGAAAGATTATTGGGGATAGAAATCATATTTTCTTGCCAGGAGGCATAACAAACAGGCAGAAGACAGGTCTTGGTGACCCTGAGGGTCTGGGTGATTTCCAGAAGGTAAATGATGCAAACTACAAAAACATTAAACAGACCCAAGCAGTAAGCTGCCTTCTCCTAAATCATATTGTCTTCTCCTAAATCCTGGTGTCTCTTCCACAGTCTTTCTTTCAAGAATTTTTTTTTCTCCTAAGAAGTAAATAAACTCCCTGCTTCCTTCCTTCAGTATTACTTTAAGGACTTAACAGCCAGAGTAATTACGGTTTCTGACAACAGCAGAGTGCAATATTGTAACCATGAACTGTAACTCCATTCTCCCAACCTAGAAGCTATCACTTCCTACTAAAAACTTCCTACACAGACCCCAGTTGCAGTCACTGAGTTAAGTGTAAATGGTCTTATGAGCTGCAAAACCCTGACAGGGTGGGGATTGTGAGGAAAGGTCCTTTGGGGTCGTGCCTGGCCACCCTTCACTGCTACTGAATGGAAAGCAGCAGGTGCAGGGGGACTTCAAGAGGTTCACCTTAATGCTGTGCTGGTTTCTGTTTCAGCAATGACACCTGGGCTGCTTTGGCCAGGGATATTTCAGCCCTGGGCTAGGAAACATGGGGACCTGCACAAAAGGGTGCTAAAATGCTGTAGGTAAGGAGGTATTATTTGGGCATGTGCTCAAAGTGTGCAGCAAATGCAGCTCCCTGCATGTGCTCCGAACACCAGGTTTGCTTTAGCAGGGGGAAGGAGCTGAATGTTGGATCCCTTAGAATCACAGAATCCCAGAATGGATTGGGTTGGAAGGGACCTTAAAACCCATCCAGTGCCACCCCCTGCCATGGGCAGGGACACCTTTCACTATCCCAGGTTGCTCAGAGCCCCATCTAGCCTGGCCCTGGACACTTCCCTGACAGGAAAGCAGGCACAATCTGTAGAAAAAATTCCAAGAGTTGGTCAATGCAATTTGTTTTTTTAATTAAGAAAAGAGCACTGTTCTTCTTAACTGGTAATAATTTGGGCATCTGAAACATGGCCTAGAAAGACAGGCATTTTATGATTTCTAGGAGCACCTGCCTTTTCCCTCTCTTACATTATGAACAGTGGTCCCAGAGATGCTCAATTTCCACAAGTTTAATACCATGCTGTGGTTTGTATGCCAGGGTTTGCTCTGAGCACATGGAGTGCATTCCCTTTGAATGAAATCAGCTTGGAAGGAGAAGTCCAGGAGCATACAACTCAGGCCATGGCACCAGGCTAGAGCCAGCTGAAATGTGCGTGAGGGGGGCATGGGGTCCCTCATTGTGCAGGCTCTCTGCAGGGGGTGAGATATTTTTTTCAACCAACGTAAAGTGATTGGCCTATAATTGTAGATGTGAATTATTGCTTTTTCCCTAGGTTTCAATTTTCTAATTGTTTTGTGTAGGCATTGATTCTGATCTCATAAAGGTGTTGGACCAATATAATTCAACTGTTGTTAATTAACACATGCCATTTTCTGTGGGAGAAAACCCAGAACTGTGATCCCAAACCATATATTTTAAACTGATGTGGTGTCTTCCTCTACTTTTGCAATATTTCCATATCAGCACCATTTTACTGAATTCTATAGATCTACATCGTGTAAAGACTCAATGTCAGAATGAAAAATCAGTATTAATAAAGAAGCTAATTAGGAAAAAAATATCTTTCAGGTTTACAGAACCACAGTGATGAAGACAGAAAGTTTTCAGGTAACAGTCTTTCTGTATGCAGTTATTTCTTTGCAGACAGGTAGATTTAATAAACGTAACAGTAACTGGAGAAATTTAGGGCAGATGTGTGTAAGCTTCAGAGACCCACAGTAAGTATTAATACAAATATTTTTCTTGTATGTCTTTAATGAGAAGAGATGAATAGTAGCAAATACAATTAGAAATTCTCATGGAGAAGAAATCGTGACACAGCTGTAAAAATAAGATGTCAATGCTCTGTTGAACCCAGCTATATTTAATTGAAGATTCTTGAAAATACATGAGTGAATGTCAAAGGGTCAAAACCAAAGACAGTTAGAAGAGGGTAGATCATATTTGCCAAGGGAAAGGGAAAGGAAATTCCTACAGGAAAGGGAACACTAAACCAATCATAATAAAAAAAAATCAAATATGATCAAGTCCAAACCTGAGTAAGGGGGAGACCAACTTGTCACTAATAATCTGATTATAAACTAAAGTTAAGCACCATACGTGGTGGAATTGGAAGTCCTGATGAAGACTGAAAAAACCTTATTGATTTAGCATCAATGAATAGTTTCTGTCTTTTCAGAGTACAAATACAAGGAGAGAGAAGGTTTTAAAGCTGGCTGGAATTACAACACTGAGAGACTGAAAAAACATTCTTCTGCCACTCCTCATATTATCTAAGCACCTGACCAACCAGACACATGTAGCCATGAATATGAGATACTACTGTGTATGAGCATATTGAAGTCATCAATGAAATTGCCTCTCATAGTAAAATCTATATTGAAGATAAATACAAGGCTGGACCCTTGGGTCACAACTTCACAAAGATTTATGGTTGCATTTAACTTCATGTACATGGATAATCCCATTGATCTCTTTAAGACTGCCTACACGTGTAAAATGAAGCAGAGTTTTAAATCTTTTCTGAATTATATTTTTAGATAATTATCTGCTCAGTCTATGCACCAACATGCAGCCTGATCCTCATCAAGGTAAGGCCTTACCAATCTGGCAACAGTTGGAGTAAGGCCTATGCTTCTGTGGCATTCTTGGCTCATTTTTGAGACCGGATTTAGTGAAAATAAAACTGCATTGCCCTGAATGATGCCAGATTTGTTTCCTACCAAAACCAGAAGTGGAAATTCTGGCCACTGCCTGATGTATTTGTAGGATTAATTGGTCCTTCTATTTTAAAGCCATTAGGTATTCAAAATCCTAGACACTGGATAGTTTAAGTCTAAATTATTCTCATCTCAGCCATCATATTGATTTGAAAATTAGAGTTTTTAATTAAAATATGCAGTGTATATCAGGTCTGTTGTTACAGTGACAAGGATACCTTGCAGGGACAGATAATGTTTCTATTAGACCAAGCGAAAAAGCTGCAGAAAAAGGAAGGCTTAGAACTCACAAGCTCTCACTACAAAGGACTTCCCTTCCATGCAAGCCATTTGACTCAAGTATTCCTTCTCCAAAATTTGGGGGGTTTTGCGGTTTTGTTTTGCAGAAAAGGTTGAATATATGATCCTGCCTTTTATTCAGAAGGTTTTGTCCAAAGTGCCTTCTCAAACAAAGAGAAAACAAAAAAACCCAAACAAATTACACAAAAATATTACTTAATGTTACCATTCATATATGGTATACAAAAGGTTATTATAAAATATCTGAAGGCAAAACTTACTTATCCAGTTAGATACAATGGTTCTAAACCAAACAAAGCTCTTTCTCTGGAAATGAAGCAAACTAACAGATAACAGGCAATAAGAACACCCTGGTTCTAAGTTCTGCTTCGTGGGACTTTGTGTAACCTGGCCAATACCAGTGGACTCCATGTTCTGCAGTGTGTAAATCAGTGCAGATCTTGCCCCACACTCTCCAAAAATGCAGTGGATTGCTGACACTGCTACAGACTCCTGCAAAAAAAATCTCTGAAAGAGAGAAGAGGAAAAATGTAACCAACAAACAGACTAAGTACACAGTGTTTAAAATGTCCTTTAATCAAACTCACCTACTTCAACGTGTTATTCTTCATAGCAGTAATAGAAGCCACATTGCATAGGATGCAGGTTGTACTGCTGTGCTGTACTCTACTGCTGTACTATACTGCTGAACAAGCCAGTCCCAGACTGGTGCCCCAGCCTTGGCTCCCAGGCCAAGTGCCATGATCTGGCTCTCTGTCATTGTGCTTGAACTTTCCTCCTCCCTGAAACAGAGTGGCTGCAGCTGAAGTCCCTACTGACTGCAGGGTTTGGGCTGGGACCTTCCCTGAACCACACCAAAAGAGTGCCAGAGAGCCTGCTTGCCATGAAACACACACTGCAGGGGGCTGTAAGTTGGTGTGTGAGTCTGTTTACTCACACAAATGTATAAATATGTATCTTGTAAATCAGGGTGCATGCGATTTTGGCACATAAAAATACATGAACCAAAAGACTTCTTTTAAAAATGTGTCCTTCAGATTCAGACATCTCACCATGTATTTCAACACAGAAGGACTTTTTCTTAATAGAAAAACAAATAATGTCTGAAGCTGATGGTCACACTGCACTATTACACACTGTGTTCACACAGAAGTGTTGATGAATGACTAGAAGAAACGAAAGTGCTTTCTAATAAGAAACAACTGGGCTGAAAACAAACATGTCAAAGGCAGATTAAACTGTGCTCCATTTTAAGGCTCCTACTCTGGCACCAAAGTTTGCTTTACAAAGAGCAACTGAAGATTTTCCCTGCCAACGCCTTCACATGGCAGGGAGTCCACTCCCAGTCCGCAGAGCAGGTTCTGCACGTAGCAGGGCACGTCCACAGAGAGTTCTGCAGTGGCAGAGCAGCCAGCTGGACCTCTGAGGTGCCCTGGTGGGGCCACACCTCAAATCCTGGGTCCAGTTCTGGACCTGGCACTGCAAGATGGACATTGAGGGGCTGGAGGTGTCCAGGGAAGGGAACGAGGCTGGGGAAGGGGCTGGAGCCCCAGGAGGGGCTGAGGGAGCTGGGGGGGCTCAGCCTGGAGCAAAGGAGGCTCAGGGGGCCCTGCTGGCTCTGCACAACTCCTGCCAGGAGGGGCAGCCAGGGGGGTCGGGCTCTGCTCCCAGGGAACAGGGACAGGAGGAGAGGGAACGGCCTCAGGCTGGGCCAGGGGAGGCTCAGCTTGGACAGCAGCAGGAATTTCTCCATGGAAAGGGTGCTCAGGCCTTGGAAGGGGCTGCCCAGGGAGGTTTGGAGTCTCCATCCCTGGAGGTGTCCAAGGAAGGCCTGGCCATGGCACTCGTGGCTCTGGGCTGGAGACAGGGTGGGGATTGGGCACAGTTTGGACTTGATGATGTGGAAGCCTTTTCCAACCTTAATAATTCTGTGAATACGGGGAGGAGGATATGTACTCCTGCCACTCCTGTTGCCTGTACATATGGACTTCAGTAAAAAAGACCTGGAGAACTCTGGATTTGTAAGGCCTACAAACCACAGCTCTGACACCAAATATGTGGGAAAATGAGGTTTGTCGTGTGGAAGAGGAAATCTTTAATTCTTACCATGGGGGAGGGGAACAAGAAATCTTGGGAGTTCCCAGTGCAAAAGGATTAGCTTGCAAGTATTTTATGCTCTGTCAGTTTATCAGAACTGGAGTGTGTTTCCCAAGCAGAGAAAGGAGAGAGCAAACTGGTATTTGTACAAGATCAGCATTGTGAGAAATCAGTTATTTTTATTTTATGATATTAGTGTAAGCAAAATAATTTTTCATATTGTGAGTATTCAGTGTTACTCGGCTGAAAAAGTTAATTAAGATATATTTATTAAGAGAATGTGGGTTTATTATGGATTTCCATATGCCATCGTTGGATGATCAAATAAGTCATTTAATTACTTTGAAATTTTATTAACAGGCAGCTCCTGGGAGTTGTTCCCCAAAGTAACATCGCAAATCATGATCTTCGTTTTGTTTCTGCCATCAGGGTAAATGAAATAACTTGTCTTTCACTATAATAACCTTGATTTTTCAGTCAAATTTCCTAACACTTCTTGTCTTGGCTTGCAAGAGCCTGCCTTAGCTGATATCCATGTAATAACATGAGTGATATAAACCTCAGCAGACTGTGGGAATGGGAAACTCCATGGATTTGGGGGCAGGGAGAATGTGAAGCTGCTGGATTTTCTGGGAAAGTGTGCATGAAATCAATGGGCTGTTGTGGGGGGAAAGAAGGAAGAATTTGTAATTCATATATTTGTTCTCTGATAGGGAAATATAATACTGGTGGATTTGCTTTTGGGAGAAAAAAAATACTATTTGAGAAGAAGGTTACTTGCATGACCAGAAAATGATTGAGGGAACCCTGTTTTAAAAGAGCTGGATGCCTAAGCCTGCATTAATAAACTAGGAACTGCTGTTGAAACAATGCAAGGAATTTCTGAGGGAGAGACAGAAGAGACCTTGCAAAAGGAAGAAGGTAGGAAAAATCATCAATTTAATGATCAAGTTCAAAACAGATCAGATATACTTCTGCTAATTTATTTCTTCTCTCTCTCTCTTTAAAAATCTTTTCCCTCAGAAATAAATGTTTAAATGGAAATACATGTAATTACGACTCTTGTCAATTCTTTGGTTTGGAAGGAAGGGGATGAAGACTGGATTTTGTTTATTTGAAAAGTAAAAAACATTGGAACTGAAAATTGACAAACAAGCTACTACCTCATTTTTCAGATACATTAACACAGAAAATATCCAGGCTGACTTCTCATAAATTTTCACAGTGTTTTCCACATTTTGCTTTTGACACCTGAGACTTCCCAATAGCTCTGAATGAAGAGGAGAAAATGATATAAATGTTTAAACTGTGTAAAGTCAAAAACCTAAAATCTTTGGCCAGCTCAGATTCTGATGTGTCTGTTCTTCAGCAGTATTTTCACTGATATTTAAATGACTTGTCGTATATAATATATATAAGGTCTTTGCTGTTTCTGCAGAGTGAATTAGGAGGGGATTTCACTGATGCCAGCTGCAATTAAGCATGAAATTCTGGTTTTAATTTTATCCCTTTTATAAGTGTTTGTAAAAGTTTTACCCAAACCCTCTCTGGCCAATGGAAAACTTATCCTTGGTTTTATCTCACACCCAGACTCTCAAAAAAATAATTTTATAGCAAGACCTTCTTTTTGTTCCCATTTTTTTCTAGAAAGCCTGAACAAAGCAGTTTGCATTTTATAGGGAGATGTGTGACAGTGCATAGACAGCAGAGGCTTTCTGGCTTGATTTTCTATAGCAATAAGATTGATTTTAGCAATCTGTTTGATGTCTGCTACTATTGTATCTCCTTTCTATTCATAATCTCAAAAGTCTTTTCCACTTTCAGGTAGATATGCCAGTAACTTCAGTTTTCAGAGACACTAAACTACAAAATTCAACAAATTGGTGGCTGGGGACCAAAGAAGACCCAAAGTGGTCTTTACTGAGAGAAAAGCTGAAGCAGAAAATCAAATATATTATCAGAAACCTAGAGTGGCAAGGCAATGTGACTGCTTTGGTCATGAAGAAAGTCTTGGCCAGAATTTGGTATTCAAAGGAGAGCTCAGCCACAAAACCTGGAGCATCAGGGTGTCAGGGTTCAGCTGTTGTGCTGGCCATGGAATGACTCACATTCCTAGGAAAAATAAAGACTGCTGAATGAAGTATTTCTTTGTAGATACAGGCTTTTTCTCAGCTTCTTATTTGAAGAGAATGAAAAATTTTACTCTAAAAACTTAAAAGAATGTGAGAAAAATGCAGGTTTTTTCCTGAATTTTCTAGACAACACTGGAAATTCCACACATCCATTCACTTTTTTCTCTGAAGTTTTCCCATTCATTTGCTTAATGATCTCCTGCTTTTTTTCTTTTTATTTATGAATGGTAAGTAAGAACTCATTGATTCTTTTTATTGCATCAAAATACAAATGTTGCCAGAATGAAGTAGTTTGTACCACAGATCACCTTATTATCACCACTTTCTAATGAGAGATTAGAGACTGTAAATTTTAACTGTGGAGTATTGAAAACAAATCGAAGATTTTTCCCCCCGTCTTTCCGTCATTGTAGACATATGTATATGTTTACAATGTATAATTCCTCTTCTGGAATGGAGCATCTCATCTTTTGCAGTTAGAAATTGTTGGGGTTTTTTTTTTTAATTTTAGAGTGGGAAAATGGCCAATAAGGGGAAAAAAAACCAAAACAAAACAGAAGAAACACAAGTGCTGTACCCTGGTAGGAACAGTCAAGGGGACAAATACGAAGTGTGGAACAACTGAGTAGGCAGCAGAAGTACAAGAGAGAATTTGAATGTGAGTCAGCAGAGTCATCCTGAGGGAAAAAGGAATCCTCATCCAGGCTGTATACTTGAGGTATGGGAAGTAACACCTCTTTCCCACGTGGATAAAGCCCCATCTGGGACACGGTGTCCAGCTAAGTGCAGGTAACAGTTGGAGAAATGTCTCTGCCAATTGGCAAGGATCCAGAGATGAACACCAAGAATTATGAGAGGTCCAGAAAACAGGGCTGGTGAGACAAAAGCAAAGGAGCTGGGTTTGTTTAGTCTGGGGAAAGGAGGAATGTGCAGAGACATGATAATAGCCACCAGGAACAGGACAAGGCATGATGTGTTTGCATTGCCTCAGCAGAAATAGGGTGGGAATTAGAAAAAAGGCAGATTTTTAATGGCAGGATAGTGAAGGGCTGGATTAGCTTGCTTTGGGAGTGTGTGGAGCCCTTCACTGGAGGTTTAAAGAGCCATTTACACAAACATTTGCCAGGTCAGTAATAAGACTGAAGATTGCTCATGTGTAACCCTGCCTAGGGTGGGAGAATGGACTGGGTGACTTCTGAAAGTTGATGGCAGCCTACGTTTTACCTCAATCACTTTAAAGAGTGAGTAGATATTTTACTGTTGTTTAAAATAATGATTTTTAATATTTTAAGATTTTTTAAAGTGAATGGGGCCTAATCCTCTGTTCCTCACACACAGCTTTTCCACTTACATGTACATCAGTGCATTCCTTATCTTGACTGATTATTATCCTGACTATTCATTATTCTGAGAATTTTATGTTCAGAAACAAGTGACTTTCAAGACTATATTAGATTTAGGATTTTCCCTTCACAGTAACTATAAACTGTGTCATATATGTTTTTAAATAATTATTCATTATTATGTTAAAAATTGAATGATTCTATTAATACCTGGCTTAGTAAGCTTTCAAGTAGCTTTATAAGTCTGACATACTTTTATTCAAGATAGACACTTCTGGGGTGCATTTGGTTATATTTTCTAATGTGAAAACAATGCAGTATTATGCTACTGTTATTTCCTTTTTTTCTTTATTTTTTCTGTGCATAATAGATACAGATAAAAGGTACCTACTTTGTCTTTGGCTGAAATATCCCCTCCTATTTATCATTTTAAGTTTACTGACTTTTAATTCAGCTGGTTTTCCTCTGCTTCTAAATTGTAGGTCAAAATAAACAAAACTGTGATCTTCATTTGCATTATGCCAGTCCTTTCTGGTGCATCCCTTCTCATTCACCTCTCTAAAATCCATGGACCTGCTATTTCAAATTTGTTTCTTCATTTGTCTCGCTAATCGTCAAAAGTGGCTGTTGACTGGATGTCTTTCAAGCAAGAGAATGTCACACACAATGAGAGGAGGAGAGAGCGGAGAGCAGCGTCCTTGGAGCACCAGCAGAATGGCAGATGGACTTAGCTGGATTTTTTGGACAATGTAAGCACACCAGAGTTCCAGGGAAGACAGGTTACATGGCGTTTTCTGGTATCTTAAATGTGATAGCAACTACAAACAAAGATGGAAAATCTTTGCAACCTGCCAGGAGGATCATACAGCATAATCTGCTTCAAAAACTACATTTCGCCTTCATTGTAAACAACCAGAAATTGAAATGAAACTTGAAGGATACAAATTAACAGTAGGAATGTTATAAGTAAAACTCTGAGGAGAAAGAGAAAGGAGTGCAATAGGGAGATGTAATACCACCTTAACCTGAGAAAGAGAAACAAGATACTGGAAAAACCCTCATAAACTGAGTCCATCAAAGCATAAAATGTAAATCTAAACATAGGTCTTAAAAGGTCTTAAATGATTCCATTAAAACTGAGATGAAACAGAGTACTTAAATGTTTTGGAGGAGTATGTGGGCGACAAGATTGTAATGACCTAAAAATCTGCATCTGTATCGGGACAGTGTGCTTCAGTATCTAATAGAATAAAAAAGGTCATTTTTCCAGATGTACATTTTAAAGGTTTGCTTCCCTGCAAAAACATCTCTGTCAACACAGAAACAGAATTATTACCTAGTGAAAAACGTCAGGAGTGATTGTTCCTATAATTTATTTGTTGTTGAAAAATTTATCCAGGTGCAAAAGATTCTTTAAATTATTTTGGTTGAACTTCTGGTGCGTTGGATGAAGTTTGTCTTATTTTTCATGCAGAAATACAGAGATCATGGATTCCACGGTTCTGGTGTGAGGAACTGCTACCTATTGTTATTATGGAGGTTTTTCAGTAGGTCTGGAAATTGCTGCTACAACAAAGACTTTGCTTTGATGGTCATTGTTTCTGGTAATATATAAATAATTTAGAGTCTGTTAATGAGGACAACAGGTTGGTTTTGTCCAGCCCACAGCTGGATAAACTTGACATGGGATGGGTGAGAAACTGGCCTGTGGGGTGTCACAAAGGGCGGCAGCAACTGGGGTGACATCAGACTGGCACTGGTCACTGATGGGGTGTCGCAGTAATGACACGAAAGAAGGAGACAGACACCTGTTGAGATCAAGGAACAAGTGCATCAGGCCTTGCCAGTCTTTATTATATGTGTGCCTTATAAATCACTGTGGATTGGAGGAGACAAAGAGTCTCCCCTCAATCACACTGGTCAAAGGGAATGTCCATCAAACTTCTGTGCCCAGGAGAAAGGAGTGTAAATAAAAAGATACTGTTACAATAACATGGCTATGTTTACAAAGAATGTCTGAGAAACAGTTACAAAAGAATGATAACATCCAGAACTGCAAAAGTCAGGGCAACAGTGGGGTTCCAGGGCTCCATCCTCAGCCCTGGGCTCTTCAGCCTCTTCAGCGAGTGTGGAGAGCTGTGAGCCCCTGGCACAGGAGCTCTCTACACTCCCTGGAGGAGTGAGGCCTGAGGGCCAAAAGAATCTCCCCAGGCATAAAGAAACCTTCCTCAGACTCAGGGTGAGTTCAGAGGTGCTCCCAACATGCCTTGTTTCTTTATGGTAATAGCCTTTACCCCATTGGCTAATGGATTTCTACTCCACCCCCCTAGCTTCCCCATAAAAAGCCCCCGTTTATGCCACTGAGTTCACGTGGTCTCGTTCCTAGCCGCCCCTTTGCAGGATAGCTGAACAATAAAGGCTACCTGTGGAACTGCTCTACGAGACCACTCTCTCTCTCTGTGCGCGATTCTACCTTGGGTGATTTTACAAGAGTGGCATTATAAAAGCTGGAATCACAAGAGCTGAAATCACTTGCAGCTGAGAAATTGCTACTCTTGCTGAAGTCACTTGTCGCCTAGGGACATTGCCAGTGCTCCTGGAAGGGCTGTTCCCTGCGGGACACTCTCTCTAGGAAAGCCACGGCACACTGGTGCTAATTAGCATCGGGAACCCACAGCGACAAGAGAGGACTTGGACACAGGA
>VZRZ01002849.1:24642-42117 GCA_013398175.1 Climacteris rufus
AGCCACACGAGGAGCGGCTGAGGGCACTTGGGCTGTTCAGCTGGAGAAGGGGAGACCGAGGTCAGAGCTCAGAGCAGCTCTGCAGCTTCCTCACGAGGGGAAGAGGAGGGGCATGCACTGATCTCTGCTCTGGGACCAGGGACAGCACCCAGGGAACGGCTGGAGCTGTGCCAGGGCAGGCTCAGGCTGGAGAGCAGGGCAAGGTTCTTCCCCCAGAGGAGCTGGGCACTGCCCAGGCTCCCCAGGGAATGGTCCCGGCCCCAAGGCTGCCAGAGCTCCAGGGGTGTTTGGACAGTGCTGCCAGGGATGCACAGGGTGGGGTTGTTGGTGTGTCTGTGCAGGGCCAGGAGTTGGACTGTATGATCCTGGTGGGTCCCTTCCAGCTCAGGATATTTTGTGATTCTACCATTTTGTAGCCCAGAGGCCACAGCAGTCATCCAGGGGGCCAAAGGAAACAGACCAGTGTCCTTGAATGTCACAGCTGTGCTGCCTGTCTCTCAATCTGTATCACAATATTAGGGCTGGTATTTCTCCTTTCTCCTAAGACAGAGAGATTTTGTTCCACTGCAATTCCAGTGTGCTTTATTTTTTTTCCAAAACCAACAGGACAAATCAAATGCTGAAGCCCCTAACATGTTAATAAAAATGAAAATTCTTGTCTTCCAGTCAGCTCTAGTGGTGCCTGTTACCGGTTTTGGGGAAGATGGTCATACAGCTTCAGGAAATTAACAGCAGCGAATAACCTCACATTAGTAAGATACTCATCTATATGGTATCTCTGCATATGGATGTAACTTGAAGACTTCTGTGATGTACAGCTCCCCAAAAGCCATTTTCCATGCTGGAAACAATGACAACCCGAAGTAGGGGTTTGTGCTGGCCAGTCTTGAGGTTGTCATGTTGTCTTGGGGGTTTGGTCAACTTTGAAAAGAAATTTCATTGCCACTGTTTGGAAAAAAATAAACAAACAAACAAACAAACAAACAAACAAACAAACAAACAAACAAACAAACAAACAAACAAACAAACAAACAAACAAACAAACAAACAAACAAACAAACAAAAAGAAACCAAAACAACAACAACAACCAAAAAAAAAAAGAAAAAAAACAACAACAAAAAAGGAAACTACCATTCTCCAGCTGGCCATGTTGGCTGCATGGAACTGCAAAGTGACATCTAAGTTGTGATTTATTACTATAAATTAAGAGCAGGCCCATTATGCCAATCCTAAAAGACTCTGGGTGTTTCCTACAGCCAATTACTGTGGAAACTGCTGAAACAAATAAATGTTTGGATAAAGATCTGGAACAAATGTCTCCATTTTTTAAAAAATTCTTGCAAAATATCATTAGACCAAGAAATCCCAAACACTTCATCTGTTTGTTGCTGGATCTATATCCTTTTCTGGAATTCTCCACTGCAGATCTACAAAGGGATAAATGAAAAACTGCTGTTCACCCACTTAACCTATAGCAAGCAGCCTTTAAAAACAAGTCTTCTCATCTGTTACATTCCAGCCATATTTAGTTGTTTTATCAGAGCTGTATGGTAGGAAATGATCTGTGGGAGTTTTGAAGGACTGAAATATGAGGGTATTCAAGACCTGCTTTGAATCCAATATAATCCTGCACATGAACTTGCCCCATTGAAATCAGATTCATAAAAGCATACCTGTACACACCCTTCCTGAAGTCAATTCTAAATGCCTCTGGTGCTGTAATCCTGCTTGATGGGGCAAATCTTGCTTCTTCAGGGAAAAACAAAGCATGACAAGAATGCCGTACCTCACCATGCCTTTCCAAACAGTGTGAATGGAACAAAATATAAGAAAACAAAATAACAAAATGCATTGCACATAAATTGAGTACATTTTAATACTTATGAATTCATGCAGAAATACACACAGGCACAGTACTAGACTGGCCATTTCAGAAGTTTTAAAAGCAATATTTGCTTTATGTATATTCAAATAAAGGGAGAGAGATGATATGTGGTCTATTAACACGTGACATTGCAATCACCATGCAACATGTCATGAGACTAAGTTATTAATTCTCTTTTCAGTGTCAAATATATTTATTAGCTCTATCTAGGGTTACTTTAATATTGTTAAGCACACACAAATTTATTTTATCCCATTTACAATTGCAGCTTTTGTTGTTTTATTGCTATAATTACAGGCATCCCAAGCAAAGAAGTTTCCAGTCAAGATGTTATTTTCATGTTATTTATGTTCATGTTTCTTATTTCCAGTTGCAGGGAAAAAAGGTTCTTGGTTCTTGGTTCTGTGAAGTTATCATACATGTTCACCCAGCAAACCCCTGAAATTAGATTTATCATTCTCTTTTTAATGTTCCCACTGCCTCTAGGGCTGATTATGGAGCATCATACTGGGTAATTAACATGCTTCTGTTTTTCAAAGGTCTACTCCTCATAAGAAGCATTAAAAAGTGTATTTTTTAAAATTGAGGTATTTTAACATTTGAAATATGAAAGGTTGTGAATGGATGTCATTTTATTAAAAAGTATTAAAGGCAGAAACTCATAACTGTCCCTGTCTTGAATATATAAAGTATAGAAATGCAAATGAATCATCACAAATTAAAACTAAAGGATGTCTAAAGCAAATAATGCTAATTAACAGTTATGATAGCAAAACATCTTCCATCTTGTTTATTTGTTTTACTGATTTATGGAGTAGCTGTATCTGCTAGAGGCTCGTGATGTGAGAGAACAGCACAGTCCTACAGTCCTTCCCACAGAAAGAGTGCCAAAGGACATCCCAGAACTGGAGACCATAAAGAGATAAAAATTAAATTAGGAAGTATTAACAAAAATATTAACATGACAAAATTCAAACAAATAAAGATGCCATGTTTAGATAGAGTGGACAAAACACTAGAGAGAATAGACAGACACATGAGAGAAAACTCATCTAGATCCTGTGAGTAGAAGGAAACTCTTTATGTTTAAGCCTTTTGGCACCAAATTATAAACTAATTTATAAATATAATATATAATTCATAAATATAAAGTAAATCCACCTCTTTAGCCGTTTTAAACCCAAAAGTCTTTAGGCATCACAAGGATATAGATGTGCTTCAGTCCATGTCACACAGTAGGTGGGCAATACAACCAGGAGCATATACAGGTTTGCTGGTAGGAACATGCAGAATTACACCCTGGATGGATGGCTGAAATATCAGGCTCCACAGAATGAAATAAGATGATCAGATGTATTTTTCCAAATGCTTTGTGAAATAAAATGGTGTTTTTTTTCCCACCACTCCAATCCCATAAACACCCTTTTGTTTTCAGTGCTTCGTGATATTGAGTTTCAGTTTGTGGTTTTGCTATTGTTCTTTTAAATGAAGTAAAGAAACATATACTAAATAAAATGGAGGGTGTGGTTGACCTCTAACATTTCATGAAAGGGCTTGTTGTCTTTACCATATTCAAATGAAAATCAACTTTGACTGGAGCAGCAAACTAGAAGATAGAAGGAACAAGGCAGTTGAATGACAGAGAGTTTTCCTAACAACAAACACTTTTCAAGGTAGGCCAAGCTTATGGGACCAAATATTTAAGCAGACACTTGGCAGAGATCTAAATTCACTGGAAACTGTGTGGTTTACAGCCATGATACCCTTCTGTTAAGGTCCGGTTTATTAAGGTTATTCAGACATTTCTCTGCCCGAATTAAGGTGCAAATGAGACCATATGCCAGTGTCAATAGTATGGATTTTATTTGATAGTAAAGATGAGAGAGAGAGAAAAGGTAAGAGAAAGAAATAGAAAAGGAGGTGGGGGACAGAAAGAGAGTGACAGAGAAAGAAAATATCACCACTCTGTGGATCCCAACGATGTTGCGCTGATCCTCTCCAGAAGGTCTTCTTGCTGGTGAGGGTCCCCCAAAAAGCATAGAATTCTATGAACATCATATATGCTCAGGCTGGGTAGAAGATCCAGGCACCTCCCCTGCAGGGGATGCAGATTTGCCATTGTCTCTTGCAGCAGCCCCTGGATCTGTTGCATCACTTCGCATCATGTGCAGTCCTGTGGTGCCTCAGGAATGAGTCTGGGGTGCACTTCAGGGGGTCTTTGGTGGATTATGACACCCCTCAGCTGCCCCTCACGTGAATGTCCTGTAGCTCTCTTGGGGTTGGGGGTTCCACAGCTGAGTCATGAAGGATGGGTGTTCATTGTCTCTGATCAGAGGTTGTGCCACACTCAAAGCCTCCTTCTCCCACCTCAATTGGGGTGAAATCTGTGCATACCTGCTCTCAGCTGTGGGCTGTGGCCTTCCCCACCCCAAACCCAGCAAGCGATGATCACCACTGCTGCTGGGTTTGGCTTTCTTGTGGATGCATAGTCTTGTTTACTTCTCCTCAGACCTGAGATGATTGAACAATAGCATTCCCTTTATCTAATCTCAGCACTTCGGCTTTCAGTCCAAAGTCTCCGTCTTCAAGGAGGCTTCTCTTTGGTTGCAGTTTCTTAATGAGCAAAACTTTATATCAATGTTTGAGGCATGAACTTTTTCAGTCTCTGACACCCTCTGAGGCAAATGCCCTGGGCTGCTTTTACTCTTCTGCTTCCCTATTTTCTCATGCACATCTTGACTCCTGTCTCAATACATCTCCCTACTTACTACCAACCAACCTGCACAGGTGAATATTCTACTTTCCAATATCCAGAGGGAACAATTTGTGAAACTGTATGTACCAGCTTTGAAGAGACAAGCCAAAGTTAAAAAAATAATGGGAATTGGAAAATGGAACACTCTGGAGTATGTAAACTTGGGACTTTGCTTCCATTTCTACGAAGAGGAGTCCCATGTAAAACACCAGCCTCTGTGTAGGTTTTGAAGGAAGCAGAGAAAGTTTGCACTGGGCTTGAAGGCAGGGGAATGGAACCAGATGACCTTTATGGTCCATTCCAACCCTTTCCAACCATTCTATGATTCTATGATTGTATGATTTAATGAAACCTTATATTCATTATTTCATCTGGCACACACTTCTTAGACACAATAACTAGAAAAAAAACCAATTCATTTGTCTGGTTCTCTGCTTCTTAAGGGAATTGTCTGAGTAACCAACCCAACAAGCCTAGGTCTTCCTGAAGGGAAATAGGGCATGGATGTCCCAAACACAGAAGTATCAGTGACAGGAACTGTGTTGCTAAATTTGATATGAAGAGATTAAGAGTGACTGGCACTCGGCAAGCTTTGCCTTTTACAGATAGACCCTGGAGATCCATTTGCTGACCCAAAACAGAAAAAAGAAGAAAACAAAGCAACTGGGTGGTGGCAGTACCATATTGCAGGGCCACCTCCCTAGTCACAGGGATTTAGGGATTTGTCAGTAAACCACCCACCACAACTCACTTCACAGTCTCACAGAATGTGTGCTAAAACTTCTACCCACAGTGTTTGCACCTTGTTGCCACATCCTTTTTTGTCTTCACACATGCACGACAGGGAAGGGAAGCGGTGGCAGAATCTTTATCCTACACATGCTTGTCCTTGGATCCCACCCCAGTGCCACTGGTAGGAGAACTCGTGAAGTCTGCCAAGTTTCTTTGTAACTCCCAGATAACAAATCAAGTGAGGTTGCTGATGAATGACTTGCAAAATCCTAATCTGATCTATGACAGTAACACCCTGTGTGGCTTACAGCAAGTCTCAACACCTTTCTGCTTCTGCCTTCCCATGGCTAAAATGTTTATTTGTCTGTTACACCAGGTTTATAGGGAGAATTCATAATTCAGCACACCACAGAAAATAGTGTTTTTCCTGCAGTGACTTGGAGCAAATCAGGCCATCAAAAGTGAGATAAGGTCATCTCTGAGAAACGGTGCGATGTCTAGCATCATTTTAGGATTTATAACACATCAAAATCTACATAAATAAATCAATGCAATGCAGACAAGAGGAAAAATGGCCAACAAAAGCACAATACAAGAAGCTGTTGCTGAGAACAGGTTAATAATTTAAGAGGAACAGCCCCACTTGGAAGAAATAACATAACAATTAGGGGTATCATCTGATCTGTAAAACCAATCTCACAGTGGTCACAAGTGACAGGCTTTTAGTTTAGTGAATGAAAGAACCTCCATGGTCACAAGTGATAGGCTTTTAGTTTAGTGAATGAAAGAACATCCATGGTCACAAGTGATGGGCTTTTAGTTTAGTGAATGAAAGAACATCCATCACGGAGCACTACTCCTCCCAGAGCACTCTGCTGCCCTAAAACCAGCACAGGCAACCCCCGAAGTATGACTTGCCACAGGAAGGTCAAAGATGCCGCTAGTTCCTCGATTCCTGCAAAAGAATTTGGGACATGAAACTGACCAGGCTTAACATGAGAGTAGGGTGCATATTTATGCACAAGAAATGTTAAATTGTGAAACCTGTCCCTTCTAGCAGACACCTTGTCTGGCCTAGGGATGAAAGCTGTGCTGGTGGAGCACAGCAGGCTTGCACATGTCTGAAGCACTGGAGTGGACAAGGCAGATGTTGATCACATATGCAACAGCAAAGGGCAACATCTGAAATTCTGAAACCTTACAAATGTCCCAAAAAATCAGAAACTATGATGCAGCAAGCAGAAATGTTAAGGGATACACAGGCAATAAACTGTTAAACTGGAGCCTTGAGCACCCTGGTCTAGTGGAAGGTGTCCCTGCAGAGAGGCTGGAAAGAGAAAATCCCTATGGTCCCTTCCAACACAGGTCATTCTATGATTCCATGATTCTGTGAATACACAGGCTCATAATTTATATTTATTTGGCCAGACACTGAGGTCTTTTTGTCTCTGTGCTGTCATTACAGCTTCAGGAGCAAATGCATAATACGAAGAATATTCAGAACAAAAGTGACACCAGGCTTGGAGGATTCCTTTAAGGATAAGAGAAAGTTGAAAGTGTGATATTAATGTGACAAGGACATCTCAGAAAGAAAGGGAATTATTCCTTGTTTCCTAGAATAGCCTAGAAACACATTTCTCCTCTAAGATGGAAAAGGCAAAGCTCTGCATTAGTAAAATGGCTATTATAAAAGGAGTAAGAGAGTAAAGAAATTAATTCCCTTTTGATTCCTTTACTCTGCAGCAATTCAAAACCAGATATATGAAAACACTAACATGATTAAATTGCAAGATGCTGAGTAGCCTTGCAACATGGCAGAGTCCAGACTGTTTTATTGAAGAACGGATTTGGGGTTTTTAGGACCACCTCTGGCTGCTTTTTCTAGCTGCAACGCCCTAATGTTCAGTCCTTCGGACAGACACGGATCAATTTTATGTCCACATTTCTGTAGGAACAGTTAAGCACCCTCACAGCTGACAGCCAACAGAAAAGTTCTGCCCACAGTAGAAAATGGCTCTCCATTTTCTGTCGCTCTTTGAAAGTGGTAATTAAATTGTGCAGTGCAGAATTAAAATTCATGAAATCACAGCAAAGTGGAGATAGGGAAGAGCCACGAAGGTCACTTCTGTCCATGCCCTTCCTCCTGCCAAGTGCTTTGTCCAGCACTTTGTAGCCAATTTGAAATGCTCTCTACTTACCCAGGGCTTTTAAGAGACTGGTGTTAAATTTATGCACGATAGAAAATGATACCTTTTCTCTAGAGATGGACAATTTGCCTCATTCAAAGAGTTGTGTAATCAATTTCATTTACCAATTACAGCTCTTCGTTAACATGCATCCACTGGGGCACTCAGGGAGGCAGAGAGTTAATGAGATTGACGATGGGATCAGGAGGGTCTCCTGAAAGCTTTGTTGTCCCTGACAGTCCAGTAAATCTTGAGTCAGCTGAGTGCTTCTGAAGGAGTGGTATCACAATTCATCCAGCTGAGGGTTTGCTGTGTTGCAGAGACACGTGGGGCTTGGCAGAGCAGTAGGAATGTCGAACCAAAGTTCCTGAAAGCTGCTGGGTGTTTCCAGAGCACCTCACATTGGTGTGGACTGAGATGGTTCTCAGCCCCTGCTTTCAGGTGGGGTAAATGCTGTCTGAAATAGGAACTTTCCTTTCACATGGCATGGATGTGAACTTTGTGTTTCTCTGGAAATTATCCTGTTTGTAGCCTCAGCCTGCAAAGCCTAAAATGACTTTGCTGTTGCGTGAGCTCCTCCCATATCTCCGAGGCTTGAGTCTTAAACAGTGTGTCTGAGGCCCCCATCACCCCTTCCAGGATTTTCCAAAATGCTTCTCCCCAGAGGCTGGAGAGTGTCTTGTCCAAAAGACTAAATGTTTATCAACCTTTTTTTCTCAAATCGATATAAATCTTCTGTTCAAGACACAGGCCATAAATATAAAACTAGGCTTTCTCTGGGGATAAATTGCAACAGTATACAGCTGAATTTCTTTTGAAATAACTGGCACTGCCTGCAGTCAGAAATAGAACATTGAACTGGGAGGGATACAAGTATGATCTGATACAGACTTCCAAGGCCTGCCCAGCTTCCCCTCATACGGCTTGTCTGAAATTTTCACTCACTTGACAAGGGTCCTGCTTTCCAAGTGGTTGTCCCCAGCCTGATCCTTATACGGCCTAAACTGATGTTCTTGGTGACAATCAACAAGGGTCTGCTGTCCCTCTCCTGCTGAGGGCCCTGCAGAAATCCCTAACTCCCCTCTGCCTAATGGGAATGCAGAGCTGGAATAAGCTGGCAATGTTGGCAGGTCAGCCCCTGCTGCAAACCCCTGTCCCCCAGCGAGAGGAATGCCATGGGTACAGCCCAGTCTGACCCTGCCACTGGGCACAGCTCTCAGCATGGAGAGCTTCCATCCTTCCCTCCAGCACTGCTGGGACATGAACACGAGGCAGTGGCCTAGGGGCAGCTCTGGCACCCCTGAGCATCTCCCATGCACCAGCAAGATTTCTCAAGTTGTCTGTGGGCTGTTGCCTTCAGTAGGATGAACATTTCACATCACCTCAGGTGCCTAGAAAATTGACTTCAGGTGATTGGGTCCAAATGGCACAAACACGGATCCATTCTGCTCCTGCTTCCCTTTCAGAATACACATTCTTACTAGTGTGTGAACTTACATTGCTTAAAGAAAAAAATAAAAAGGAGCAGCTTAATAAATACACATTTCAGGGATGGCCTAACTATAAACGTGGTTGCAGTGTATAGACAAGCCAAGCATAAAGACTCTGAAGGTGATGATGCAACAGACTGATTCTTAGAAATCTGAACTTATTTTCCCCTTCCTTTCCTTTCCCTTCCCATCCCATGCCAGCAACAACACAGGTAATGGAAAAAAAAGTAGTTTCATGAAACAAATTCAGTTCAACACAGCATTTTTTCACACATCATACATGACCTCTTGTGTCTTAGCAGAATTGCTATTTTAAATTTACTTCCTCATTATTACCTTTGTTCAGGACTATTTCAAAATGTGAGCGAATAAAAAACTTTACCATTGGAAAGCCTTATTGTGGTAATGGCAGACTAACTGAAATAATTAATGTAAATTTCTAAAGGAAGTTTGCAGTGAAAACAGAGAAAATTACTGACCAAGAAGCACTTACGAAAGTGTCTTCCCTTTTCTGTTCAGCCCTCAGAATGCACACAGGACTCTTCTGGGGCAGAAATAAATCCATTTCCCATAGGAACACCTCAAACTCCACCAGACCACACATATTCTTTTTATTGCAGCTGACCCTCAAATAATTTTTCCTTCTGCCATTCTCCTTATCTTCATACAAGGCCCAGAGTCACTGCTGGGCCTTGGGCCTGCTTTGGCTCTAGAGAAGCTGTAAGTAAAGAACTCTGTGTAGGGCTCTGAATGCCTTGAGGCCAATGGCAGATGGGAATATCTTGCATTATGTATAATTCACAACTTAATGGGTCTGATCCAAGGCCGAGTGCTTCCCAGATTTGTTCACAAATACTGCAAAAACAGTGTAGTTTTTAAGGCAGTGTCCTTCATGTCTGGCTCATAGATTTTAAATGGCTTTTAGCTTTACTCAACCTGAAAATAAGATAATATCCTCTGGGTGACTGTAAGAATTTTTGCCTGTATTTTTTACTATGCAAACTGTCTTTTCTGTGGCACATGGCACTGCAGAAAGTGTGAGGGTGATTAAGATACTCTCCCAGGAAGTTGCAGATAAGGGTTAAACACTGGTAAGACCACCTGCCTGGTCTTTATTTTGGTGTCTAAGAATCACTGTCACTCTCTGCTTCTGATGTAAGAAAGGGGAAGGACAGTTTTAGGAAAATCCAGTTCTGTATTGTTCTTGTATTTTCTGGCAATTTTAAATAAATTCCTCTTTCCAATTTGAAAGGCAATTATTTGGCATGCACAAATGGTTCCTTTAGTGCCTAAAGCCTTGTGAAACCCAGCTTAGGGCTGACTTGGATAATTTAGAATGTTTTGGTGGATACATTTCTTTTTTTCTTTCAAAGGTACAATTCTACATTTGTTCCATGGCTTAGAGAATGTCATCCACATTTTCAAATCACCAAGACAGGTAGGCCAGTCCCTCAGGAGAACGGTCTCACGCAGACAGGCAGTGAGTGCAAGTGCAGCTCTGGGAGAGCTGGGCCGTGACAGTGGCACCACCCAAATGTTTGCTGCCAGGACAGTGACTCAGACAATGACTCAGTCACAGTTTCTCCCTCCCCTTCCTCTGGCCAGGGAAGGTACTGATGTTCTGCTGGTTCCTTGGAGACATAAATTATAATATTCCCTCCATGCTGCAGAAGCCAAAGGAACAAAAGTTTCCTCCTCATCACTGTCCATGTGGACTTGTTGCGGGCAGTCGGATCAGGGGAGAAAAGAGGCAGCATGACTCACATCCCAGTGAGCACTGGGATCAGAGACTGGTCAGTGCAGATCCCCTTTGGAGTCAGGGGAGGAGGCCACGTTGCTCCAGAAAATGATTCAAGGCAGAAGGCTCCTTTGGAAGACGAGTTTGTGTGGGAGTGGGGATGTCTTACTCTGGGCAGAATCCATTAAAACGGACAGTCATGCCACGTTCTGGCTTGTGCTGGTTGAATCTGGCATGAGAGGATTGATGGGAATCTCAGGATTAGTAGGGGCAAGCAGCAACTCCTCCATTTTCAGACAAGATCTAATTGCTTAGAAGAACATCCTGATTAAAGTCAGCAAATCAATATACAGCAATGTAGCTTAAATTGAAGATAAGGCCCTGCTTGCTGAAAGATCTGCTCTCTGTCAGTACATTGGGAAAATCCCCCGCTTAATGACATTTGGAAAATAGTGCCAGGCATTTGATCATTGTTGAAAATGCCTTGGAAGGCGTGTAGTCCTTGCTTCTGGTCCTTCCTTAGCGTCCACTTTTCTCCCCACTTCTATGACCTCGTATTTAAGGCTTTAGTCGTCTCTCTCTTGAATGAAGATTTATGTCTGTGTTCCTGAAAGTTCTATCTGCAAAACCAAACTGTCTAGGTTTTTAATTAGAATTTAAAGGTTGCTTTGGTTTGTTCTGCTTTGGTTTTATTTGGGGTTATTTTCCTTAAAAAAAAAATACAATTTTTTTCTATCAATTGCTGTCCTTGGGTTACAGAAAATATCTTTGAAGGTCACATATTGTACCACTTTTGCCTGGTTTTCTACACCTAGGATTCTGGCTTCATGTTGAATCTTCCATTTTCTGAAATACTTTTTTGAATTGTGGTGTTGTGGCATGAGTTCCTGTCCGTTCACCAGCCTGGCAGTACTATGTATTAGTCTGGGAATCAACACAATGAATAATTCAAGTAGTTATTGTTCAGCACTACTTAGAATAGCAAAACTCCATTTACAGATACCCCAGAATCAATGGGAGATAGATTTCTTCTGTTGCCTGACAGATTAATAATCATATCAAATTAATTCCCCAATATATGAACTTTTAGTTCCTTGGCAAAAAGCAGACTAAATTCCTTTCAGCAACTGAGTGCAAAATCAGAATTGCTTTCCCATCCCAAAGTTTTCCTGACACACAATAATAACTCTTGAAAAGAAATCTTCTGACAGTGGCTAATGATAGCCTTACCACATTAATAAATTACAGAACCTGAGTTTCCCTTGCCTTGCACAATTCTCACTCATTCCTGACTGCAGTGCCAACAAATGGCCTGGTCTTACTCAGGAAATAGGAAAGTAAGATTCATAATTATAAAGTGAGACTGATTATGTGTTACACATTTATACAAATCCTAAGATTATATGTTTATTGTAAGCCACCCCTAATTGTCTCTGACAAATTTTGTAAAGGCTGGCAGACACAGTGAAAGCTTGGTAAAAAAATACAAGAACCAAGCCCAAGAATGAATCGAATCTAATTTACTACTCATAGCAAAAGTGAACTAAAGTAAATAAGAGAAATGGACAGCTAACATGCTTTTGTCAAACGCCAGATTCTTTCAGACTCACGGTCAATACTCACACTTATTTATAGTCACAAAGTGGTGATGTTTCACAGTCTGTCATTAAGAAGAGGTTATCTTTACCAAGCTTGCTATTGTATTATATTGTTCTGATTTATTTACTCACCAGCTGCTAAATAATTTAAAAAATTACTTTGCTGTGTGTTATCTGAGCCCTTGTTTTGATGAGAAAAAGGTTGGCCTCAAGTCAGATTTCTCTAAAATGAGCCAGGGTTTTACAACTCAACCTGATCATCCAATGAAAAAGGTGACTCATCTTCTAAACTAGAAAAAGAAATAGCACTTATGATCTGATTTGGATAGTCCTGATCCATTTATCCCACTAATATTTTTCCAGTTCATGTCTCAAAGTACCTGGGATCCTTTGCATGTATACCAAAAAAAGTTTTGAAAGGTGACAGAACAGAGAGAGGAAAGAGTTGAAATCACTCTAGTGATGAGGTGTAGCTGTGGCATTATAGAACAAAACATTTTTTTTCGAATTCTGATGCTTATTGTTTCAGTTCAGTATTTTAGTGCTTCAGGTCTTGCCTCCAGACATGGAAAACACAAGTGGAATTTCACTGTTTGCCCTACAGCATTTAAACCATTTAAATTCCCAGCAGAGTATCTTAATCATTCAGCCTTTCAAGGACAAGGGAAAGACTCTTGACAAAGATGTGCCAGTTTCTAGCAAAGTGCTGAACTTTGCTTCATTCCCTTTCCTTTAGAGCCATGAACCAGAGCAGATGAGCTCCTGCAGCAGAGCCTGGGATGGCCTTTCACTAACAGTTTATAGGTGCTGATGAAGGCACTGTCACAGAGATGGAGCTTAGAAGCCCTCAGGTAGGGCCTGCTGTATGCCAAGAGACACCAGGCACCCTGTGAGTGCATATTCGGCCTCCAGTGACCCTGCCACAGGAGTGAGGAGCCCATCAGCAGGTTTGAGTGAAAGGCCTCTGTGTAAAGTCTTCAAACCAAGGCAGCTGCACATTTGTACCCGTTCTTATTGAAGGTTCAGGGCTGTGAAGAAAAGCAACTGCTCCACTGTTAATGCCAACCATGCAGGAAGGACATGGGGGTCCTGGTGGACAACGAGCTGACCCCGAGCCAGCAGTGCCCTGGGGGACGTGAGGCCAATGGTGCCCTGGGGTGATTGGGAAGAGCACTGGCAGCAGGGCAGGGAGTGCTGCTGCCCCTCTGCCCAGCCCTGGGAGCACCTCTGGGAGCTGTGTCCAGCCCTGGGCCCCTCAGCACAGCAGGGACAGGGAGCTCCTGCAGCGGGGCCAGCGGAGGCTGCGGAGATGGTTCAGGGCCTGGAGCAGCTCTTGCAGGGAAAGGCTGAGGGAGCTGGGGCTGCTCAGCTCCAGAGGAGCCCCAGCTGAGAGGGGCCCTCAGCCCTGGCTGTCCCTGTGTGCAGGGAGGGCTCAGAGCAGGGCCCGGGCTCTGCTCCGGGGGGCCCAGCAGTGGCCCCAGAGGAACGGGCAGGGATGGATGGAAGATACTTTGGTTTAGAGTTCTCAAAGATTTGACTCCATTACTGTTGCCCTTTCCATTACGAATTAAATTGATTTTCATCACTATAACTGTTATAAGGTCCCTTCTGCTCTTAGAATTGCCTGTGGTAGACCAGTCCCGTCATACTAAAAGGTGCAATTTTCTGAACAGGAAAAGACAGATCATCTCTAAGTGCATTGATAGTTTTCCAAATGATGCAATTTCTCAACAAAAACAGAGTTCATGTCACAGTGACTGCAAAAATGTTGCACTGTTATTAAGTGCTAGTTCCTCAGAACTGTCTCAAATTCCTCCATTGAAAAGTAAATAGACATTTCTCGTGATGACTCCCATTTTTTCTTACATTAGCTTTGAATATCTCAGATATCTCATGGCATTCACCTGCTGTGTGGATCTGTTTTTGAGCAATGATGGGTTTCACCCAGCTTAGCATGAGGACACAGAGGAAGGTAGCATGGAGAATATTAGAAGAAAGTATTCATTGCAACAAAGCATGGTTTTAGATTCCTGTTGCTTTAAAAATTTGCAGATTGCTATTACTGCTATTGCAGATTGCTAAAATTTGACAGTATTGCTATTTTTTCTACTGCTGAATAGAACAGAAAAACTATTAACAGCTCAGGGTTTGCAGGAAAGAGCATTAGCACTGTTAGAATGTCTAGAAAGCCTGCGCAACTTAAATAGTTTGTAGCCTCTAGAAAGTATTTTAAGTGTTTATTTTCTAACAACAAAATAAAACATCTGCCAGCCAGCACCTGTGAAAGTAAATACCTCAAAGTGTGCTGTCTTACAGCAAGTTTGCCTTTGCTACCTGACTTCTTTCCCTTTTGCTCTCAGCTTTCTGTAACATTTTGCACTGCCCAAGTCTTGCTTTGTCCAGACTGCTTGAATTTGTACTCCATATTTATATAACTCCATGGGACTGGAAAGGACCTATGCTTGGCCACAGCAGCACAGTAAAACACAGTGAAATTCTGAATCCTGTGCCCTGTGCTCTGGGATGGCTCTGCTGGAGCAGGGAGGTGGGACCAGGTGACCTCATGTTGTCCCTCCCAACCTGACCTATTCTGGGATTCAGGGAATATCCAACAAGCAGAAGGAGGCCCTCAAACTACACCACTCCATTCTGTAGCTGGCTGTGCTTACAGATGATTCTTTTTTTCATTCAATAAATCAGCAGTTACTATCCTACCAGAAAAGTGACCTCATTTCTCCTGTCCCACTGTGATGGGCCTAATGGAATGACTTGGATACATGATGGATAGTGGTGAATTCTGAAGTCACTTGAACCTGAGAATGGCAAGCACTGAAAGCAGAATGGAAGATATTATAACAGTCTTTTGACCTCTTAGAAAACAGAAAATGTCACCTCATGCACTCTTGTGTGATTTAGCAAAGGTGGGTGCAGGAAGCGAGACCCTCCTCCAGTGCTGAGAGTTTAGATATAGACTGGGGTTTAAAAACTGGGACAGTTGATGGGTGATGTACTGATTTGGAAACAAACCAGCAGAGGAATTAACCCCACAGGAAAATATTGTGAGAGATTCCAAGACAGAACTACAATCTAATAGGAGAAATTAAAATGAAAGCAGTAATACAGAAACACCAGACTAAACTGACAAGATCACAGTACAACCTGAGGAAGAAATCCCGTCTTTCTCTTGGGGGTCTGGTGGTTGTGGAGTTCCTTTCCTCTGGAAACCAGTGGAAATCAGTGTCTTGTGTTGTTTTCTCCACTCCTTTTATGTGGGTAGGATATTCAGTTCCTTCTTTTTGGGGCAGGGCATATCACAATGAGATGATGTCATTTGATGGCCCATTAGAGGACAGAGTAGCTGCTTCCTCTCAGAAGATGTTATCAGGGCTGCATCATTGATATGAAGATAAGAGGCATCACCTGCCTCTTATCTAATGCCCAGTTTGCAATCTTGGAGGGTGTGGGGTGCAGTGATCAGATGTTTGTGAACGACCTGCTGTTAATGACCCATCAAAAGGTGATGGAGATGGTGATAGAATACATTCCTTTGGTTACACTTCCACGTAACCCAAGACAGGTGACTGAACTGCAAACTCAGCTGCTAAGCTGACTCTTTCCAGAGCTGAACCTGGGGAGTTTAGAGCTAATTGAAGATCTGTTTAACAAACATTGCTGGGAAGCTTTGTGTAGGGTCTCCAAGGCAGAGCAGCTGTACTGCTGTGAGCTTTGAAGAGAGGAGGGGTGGAGGGGAGGAGCCTAAATGAAGGAGTTAGGACAGGTACTGCAGCTGCTCCTTATGAACCTCACCAAACAGCAAATGGGAAATCAACAGACAAGAGCATTCCAGCAGAAATTCAAAGTGGAAGTGATAACAGGAAGGCCTGACTGACAGGTTCTGACAAGTTGGGAGGGCATTGCTAGAAAAGCAGTGGTGGCTACAAAGCTCAAAGCTCAGGGAGTGCCTTCTTTCCTGCTTCCCTCCCCCTTGCCTTTCCTCCCCTCAAGAGCACTTATTTTATTCCTTCTTTGAGAAGTTGTTTGCTGGAATACATTCACCTCCAGAGGTGGAAGGGAACAGGAGCAGGCAGCATCAAGTAGTAGGAGACAAGCTGAGAATTTCAGTAATCTGGTGAAAAATTTTGTTATCCAGTGGGGAAAAATGAACACTCAAAATGCAAAAAATAAATACAGCTGAGAAGTAATTGGAGGCTGGGTTCACCCTGGAGGAGATGGCAAGGTGTGCAGTGAGGAATCACTGTTCCACAGTGTTTTACTGTGTGGATTACTGGAAACAGAGTGAATTCTACTGGGGCTCCTGTCAATGGTAGCAATGGTTTGGAATTAGATGCTCTTTCAGGTCCATTCCAACCCAAACCATTCTGTGATTTCATTATTCTATGAATATAGCTCTTTGCAGATCTGTAAGGCTGATCTTTAACCTACATGGGCACTGGGCACAAAGAGTGCAGTGGGTCAGTCGTGCTGTGCTGGGGAATCTGGGAGCTGTCCCCAGGGAAGGAGCAATCCTTTGGAAAAGTACCCAATGTTACTTCAGGAAGTTTCCTTTCTAAAGGCAGAGCACATGAAGGTGCATCAGTGGCACCTCACCCCATCTCACCTCACCCTTCCCTGGAGAAACAAGTTGCTCCTTCCAGCTGGTTGAGGTCTTGCTATAAGTCCTGGAATACCTAAAAACTCTGCCCCAGGGTTCTATGAGCCACAGCTTGGGTGCAGGGCTCAAACACATGCTTCACGGGCTTGATGGAATGGGAAATACACTCAGGGTTCCTAATAAAATGGAACTGTTTCCTGTTCCTGCCTGTAAACATTCCATAGGAAATTGAGGCAGTTTTCACTGGAGGCAAGGAAACTACCACCAACCAGGAAAAGTTGCTTTATCTGTGAAAAACAGCAAACTTTTCCTTCTGGCAAATGCACTGAAATGTACACTTTTATCCAGGGGTTGGAATTACACCCTCCTCTCGGAGAACAGCTGCATGTGCTGGTGGGAATGGTAGAGTTTTGGCCTGGATCCAATTTGATAATACTTACAGAAAGATGCAAGGGCTTTCTTTTTCTTTTTCTTTTTT
>VZRZ01002849.1:50563-117631 GCA_013398175.1 Climacteris rufus
AAAAAAAAAAAAATGGAGTCTAAACCCTGAGCTGTTTCTCTCCTGGGACAGATGGCCTAATCTAAGAGTGCACATGCAAATAATCCTGAACAGAGAAAGAAATTAGGCAGCTGCTGGATGCCACATCTGTCCAGGTCCCCTCAGACCTCTCCCCATCTGCACCTCTCTGCTAACAGAGATAACAGGGCGTGTTTGTGCACACTGGAACTGGCAGTGCAATTCCACAGTGATGCACCTCCTTTCTGGGCAGCAGTTCTGCACCTCTGCTTCCTCAGTGAGCAGTGACTGCTGAGATCAGCTGCCACAGCATGGTGAGACCTCTCAGCTGTAGCTCTCAAATCTGCTGTGAGCAGTGCATAAAGCAGAGCCTGTCAAGCAGCAGGAGCAAAACTGCTTCAAAAAACAGCATGAGGGACTGAAATGAGAGTTACTGCTGTTAAAAGCTTCAAGAAAGCATTTCTTACATGTATCTCCCCAATGTCAGAATGCTGACAGCTTTGCAGCATCCAATGCTGTATAAATACACCACAACTGCAAAGGTCTCATATTTCATAGCCTAGAAACAAGAACATTTCAGAATATAAGAACACACAAATTTCAGGTGAAGTATTCAATATAAATACTATGCATTACGTTCTTCTTCAGATATGCTTATACTTATAAACTCAGGTACTGGGTTTGTGTCCTTGCTGTTCCTAAAGATGGTAGCTTTTGTTGTAGGCTTGAGAATCTCCTGAGGTTTTAGGTTAAATTTAGGTATCTGAGTTCAGCACTGTCATAAACAGTTCCATAACAATGTTGCATGAAAACTACTATTCTAAACTGCATCACTTGGCCACTCAGATCTGTTCTCTTTTCTCCTGCTGGCCAGTGCCAAATCTACAGAAAGTTACATCTAAAATCCTACAGAGGAAGCAGAATTAGAATTCAGTGCCAGCTGGGAATGCTTTGTTCCCTGTGACTGCTATTTTATACTTTAGAGCTGCTCCTGTAGCAAGATCAAATAAGGGTGACCATTAATTAAAGTCTTTATAGATACCTGACTGGTAGATACAGGTTGCTCTTTTGCAACCTGAAGTTAACTATGGGAAACCTTTCCTAAATCTCTGAAAAAGCAGTCTGAAATGTAAGTCTGTGGTGGGTTTATATAAAAACTGTGCTATGTTCAGTGTGTCATATAGAAAAAATGGCATGTATAGAAAGCTCTAGGCATGCTTTAGCCTTTCACTCAGTGCTGGTACCCTGCTAATGTTGTGAAACCCTGGGTTTCAAGGCCACAGGATGAGCCATGGTTTCGCTGTAGCAGTGTGCTGTGCATCTCAGTGTACTATCATAGAACCCCAGAATGCCAGGATGGGCCAGGCTGGAAGGGACCACAGAGGGTCACTGGTGGTGGCACAGCTCCCTGCTCCAGCAGGGCCATCCCAGAGCACAGGGCACAGGGCTGTGTCCAGAGGGCTCTGGAATATCCCCAGGGAGGAGACTGCACAGCCTCTCCGGACAATGTGTGGGAGAAGTTCTGCCTCCTGTGCAGGGGGAGCTCCCTGGGCATCAGTCCCTGCCCGTTCCTCTGGGGCCACTGCTGGGCCCCCCGGAGCAGAGCCCGGGCCCTGCTCTGAGCCCTCCCTGCACACAGGGACAGCCAGGGCTGAGGGCCCCTCTACTTCCAAGCCTTCTGCAGTCCCTGCTTGGAGCATTCTCATTTGACAAGGAACTTACTCCAGGCATTGGAACACCTCCAAAAAAATATTCTTCAGCTGTTAGGCTCCAAACACAAGAATTGAAAATAAACCTTGTAAGCCTCACCCAAACATTGCAAGGGCCTAACAGGCCCTTAACAGATTTTTGCTAGAGGTCTAGAGTTTCCTTTACCACGATTTCAATGTGCACAAAGCTTTCTATTCTACTGAGAATACAGAGCCCAGCAGGCTGATGGGTTCAGCACGTTCTTTACCACACCAGTCCATCACCAGTATGTAGGACTGGCTTCCTCGAGCTCTACTATTTGATGAGTATTTTAGCAGCAGGGATCTTGTACAGCATTTGTTACTAATGAGTTTCAAACCACACCACGCCTGTTCCTGTGTTGTGCTCTCTAATCCTCTCAATCACAGTGTGGTTTAGGCTGTGGCAGCAGTTCCACAAGGCACCTGAGGACAGAGCAGCACATCCTGCTCTGCTTGGCAACATCTGGGAGCTCAGAGTGACATTACCTGCAGAGGAAACAGTTAAAACATATTTATTGTTAGGCTTGTGGCACAATAACCTCATGTTGGGCTTTCCAGAGCCACGAAAAGTTTTCTTTTCAGATATTTTCAGTAGAAGCTGATTGAGGTCCCTCTTATTTGTTTTAGAAGGAGTCAGTCTTGGATCCTCCTGGATAGAGACAGATGCCAGAGAATGAGGAAGAGCTGAGAAGCAAAGGAAGTATTAGGAAACCACTCTTGCAAAGGGGAGCTGCTCCAGAGGGACTGGTTAAAGACCAGTCTGTAGTTTGCCACCAGGAGTTGCCTCAGCCCCATCACATCCAGTGACAGGCAACTGAGGAATCGAGGAGATAGCTGAGCCTCTGGCACACAGGGAATAGAGCCTTTGGCAGCTTCTCCTGCTGCCTGTCACGAGTTCTCTGGAGGCATCAAGTGCCTGCAGGAGGTCCTGGAGAGGGATGTGCCCAGAATACAGTCCGGGAAGCTTTGCTCACTTCCACCCTCCCTGACTTTCCAGAGTGCAGAGCAGAGATGAGCAGTAGTGCACTGCGTTTGTCATGTTTGTAACACCTCTACCTCCAGGCTGGGTGTGTGGGAGCACAAGAGAGGCCCAACACTACAGCTTGGGTCAAGGGGAACTGGCCAGGAAGGAGGTTTGTGGGCAGGCTCAGGTTCAGGGCTTTGGTTATTTCCAGCAGGGCCTGGACACATGCACCATGTCACAAATGAGTGCTTTAGGTCACTCAAAGAATGTACACTTATGTTTTGCTCACTGAAGAACGAGTTTGGGGTTGGGCTGAAATGACGCAGTGATTTTGGCAAAATTTTTCTGAAAATTTTGATAAAAAAGGAACTGTTTGGGTTGCTCAAGGGGAGCAAGGATCTTTGTCCTCTTTTATGAGAACACCAATGCACCCATTTTGGATGTGGAGGACCTTTTAGATACGAAGGATTGTCTGCCCTTCTCTTGTTCCACATCTAAGGCCATTGCCACAGGAAGGATATCCTGGTTTAGAGTGATGGGAGAAGGTTCCTCTTGCTGGCTGCTGTTCACAGACAGATCTCTGCCTAGGAGCAGACCAGCCCAATACATGAGAAAGAGCAGCTGGAGCCGCCACTGTTGTGGTTGGGACACTCACCTGGAAAGGGGAATGCCCTGGTTCTTGCCTCTCTGCCAGTGATCACATCAGCATATTGTAAAAATCAGTGGCTTCAAAGGGGAGACTGAAAAGTTGTCCAGCTCTGGCACAGAGTTTGTGGGCCAGAGATTCTGGGAACTGGGGATTTGACACTTCTCCGTGGGAGAAGGCAGTGAATCCGGTACTTTGGGTAAGCAGCTTAAGCACTGGGTTAGGTAGAAAGAGTGGCACTTCTTTGTTATTACTGAGTGTTACCTAATGAAGCTTTTCATTTCGGTACTTTGCTTTTATTAGAATTGTCTGCAATGAAAACAAAAACATTTCCTTTGACTCATAATGACTTTTTCCAAAGAATCACAGAATATGCTGAGTTGGAAGGGATTTGCTTATCTAAGGAAAAAAAAAATTGACTTATGTTCAAGGCTAAATGTTTAGTTTGTTTGGACTAAGAAATGAAAAGTTCTTTATTTGCACAAAGTATTAACTGAGGGTAAGTGCTTAATGGGATTCATAAAGATTTGAATATCACATAGAGAAGAAGGAAATTCTAAGTGCTTTGGAGGACTGGATCAGAATCTGAAAGATCCTGAAAAATTGGCAAACCCGTCCAAAATAAACAAAAAGATTCTCAGTAAAGCCAAGCACAAAGTGATACAAATAAGAAGGAACAATCAAACAAATACATGTAAAACATGAAATAATTCCCAGGCAGAAGTGCTACCAAAAAAATGGGGATAACTCTGAGTGACAAAGCATCAATGACACGAAGCTGTGACAACAAGAAGAAAAGACAAATTTCATTGAGTGATGTATTCAGAGGTCCTTCATGGGGAACACACCAGCTCAGTGTCCCTGTGATGCCAAGGCCTCAGCAGGTGCAATGTGTGTCATTCCAGTGCTACAGTTCCAGAAAGCTGTAGCCTTCCTGGGAAACAACCAACAGAAAAGGGATTGGAGGTGGAAAAGCCGGAAAGGCTCCATGCTTTTAACCCAGAAGACTGAAGGCATCCCTGGCAATGCCCAAGGCCAGGTTGGACGGGGCTTGGAGCAACCTGGGATAGCGGAAGGTGTCCCTGCCCATGGCAGGCAGTTGGAACCAGATGATCTTTAAGATCCCTTCCCACCCAAACCATTCCATGATTCCATGATTCTGTAAGGCACAGGAGCAAAGTGAGTCACTTCATATGAGACCAGTCAGCCTGTACTTTCATAAACAGAAGGGCTAAGCCTGAGTTCCCCTTCCTTCTGAGCACAGATATAGGTTATATATACATTAAAGAAGGGGGGGAGAGATGTTTCACTTTCATCACAATAAGGTGTGGCTATGGAAGGGATTGTAGAAGTTCTCACGCTCCTTTTTTTTAAAAGTTATTTCTCAAGACATCCAGAACCAAGTTGGTAAGAAATGAAAATACACTGGAGGGCCCTGTTTGCTCATCACCAAACACACAAGTCCTCCCTGGGTCTTCCAGCCTTGTGTAAGAGGTGAACAACGAGGTGGAGCCTCACTGCCACCCATTCCCAGCTGCAATTCCATCAGGCAAAATGTCACCACAGGCAAACACCGAGTTTCTTCTGCTGCTTGCAGCAGGAGCATGGCTGCAAATCTGGCCAGGGTAGTGCTGCCTTGGCATGGCACAAAATCCAGGCTGTTGTGGAGATCAGAAGTGATTTCCTCAGTGGATAGCCCATGGGCAGGAGGACATCTGACCACTGCAGTCAGGGTTGGTAAGAATAAAGCAAATCGTTTAGATCCCCACCAGTCTAAGAGATTTTTTCCCCTATTTTTTTTATTACTAACACACTGCTGCTCCTGTTTCCTATTACCCTGTGTTCCCTTTATATCACTTGAACAGTTCAAAGGGCTCATAAAGTGTGTGTCAATAACCTTTATGCATTCTTAACCATGCCTTTATGTGCTCAGACTGCCTAAAAGGGCTGGGGGATAAATAAGAAGGCCCAAGGTGTGAAATTATACTCTGAACTGGGGAAAAGAAAATATATCTGCCTGGTTTATGGCCTCCACAAATGGCCAGGAATTGGTCAGGATATGAAACTGCGATATTTGGCACCAGGAACACATTGGGTTGGGGGTGGGAAAAGGGCACTGAATTATCCCTCTATTTTATCTGCTCTCCCTTTCCACATAATTGCCAGAACTACATTACAGCTGGGAGGTCTGGGCAAAAGTGACCCAAGACACTCATCCTTGGATTTTCTCACTGGGCAACAGGTGTTACTCATGTTCAGCAGCAAGACTTCCTCAGTCCAGGCCACAAAAGGACACAGATAGTCTGAAAATTTTCCTCTGAGGAAAGCCCAGGAAGTAATTTGAGTTACAACTCAGAGGAAAATAAACCCTCTTAAAAACTCAGTGGCTTTCTCCCATACTGAGATCAGGGTTGCCAACATTTTTGCCCATTAAGGCTTTTTATGGGCAGTTCTAAAGCCCTGAAAATAGGGATTTCCAAAGGAAATACTGACACAGACAGAACAGCAGCAGTGCAGATGAGGCTGCCAGAACACTGCTGGGGCCCATAAAGAAGAAGGAAAGCATTCACCTGGAATTTGCCTTTGGCATCACATGCCCCCTCACTTCTCACATCTTTCAGTGTTTTGTACTCAGTGCAAAAAGAATAACTGTTTCCTGGACATCTCTTAAACTTTCTGTGCCTGTTATGCAAGTGGCTTTCCTCAGCTTTCCCAAAGACAATGGGCACAATCTTTTTATTATTATTTGTTAGACTTCATGGAAACCAAATTGTAATTTTTTTTGCAGCTTTGAATATTATGAAACTCAACAGATCTAAGCATATCAAAATGAGAGCTCCAGAAGTGAACAGATCTGTTGCAGAGTGTGTGTTGGTATTGCTCAACTCTGAAGGAGGGGAAGCAAAACTAGAAAACTCTCCAGATTTCAAAATATCTTTTATTCCTGTGATACAATTTAGCACCAAGGGTTTTGATCACTCAGTGTGAATAGAGATGTTGACAGATGGAGGAACTCTGTCCTGTGCTAATGTTTACCCCAGACTGGTGGGGGAGGGACAACTCACCTGACATGGATGCAAATGCACATCCTGCACAGCCCTTCCTGTGGCCCACGTGGGACAGCAGGGCCATTTAGTGTGGGATTAATTAGTCACAGGGCAGCTTTGACGTGACGAATTTAGAAAAAGGAACAAAGGGACTGGACACTTACATAATGAAGAGCAACAGCTACAGTTACACCAGGAACAAGTTGGGGAAAGAAAAATACTACCAAGAGTTACTGGAAGGAAAAACAAAGCTTCATGATTTAGGGTACAATCCCTCCTCCAAATGAGGCACAAAGAAAGAAATTCCCCTTTGGTCAAGAAGGTTCAATTAGCAGCTTCTGGAAAATGAGCTGCCAAGTGCAAGGCAGGACAGGAGAAAGAATACAGGGATGTCTGGGCTGGTGACCCAATGTGATGCCGCTGCCCTGCCGTGGTGGCTGAACCTCTTAGGGTGACACTGTGGATACACAAATTATTCTCTGCAACCTGCTACAGCCATGGGACAAAGCCACAACCCACCAGGGTTTGGTTCTGCACTCCCAGAGGGTAAATGCAGCCCTCAGGCAGGATGGAATAGGGCATGGATCTGAAAATGTCCGTCGTTCTGATGTTTTGTGAGGAGTCAAGCAGAGGGCAGAGATGTGCCTTTCCAAAGCTCATCTCGTCAGGGGCTGGGGATTTCGCTGGCCAGAGCAGCTTTAGGGGCTGGGGCCACCTGTGGCACACCTCACACTTTTTGCACAGCACTTGGAGTGCTGTGTGGGGCTGGGGAAACATTCCTACTCTGCTCACAGTCACCTGCTCTGTTCATCTCTGGGATGGGGAAGACTCTCCTATGAAAAGGTGACTCCCTGAGCTGGGTGCATGTGAGCCCCAGGACCCTGGGCACCCCTCGGCTGGATCAGCACTGCAGCCAGCACTGCTGATCTTCCACCTTCCCTTTCTACTTTTCTCTCTCTCTC
Source organism: Climacteris rufus (assembly GCA_013398175.1). Lineage (NCBI taxonomy): Eukaryota > Metazoa > Chordata > Aves > Passeriformes > Climacteridae > Climacteris > Climacteris rufus. Next base: position 57,910 of record VZRZ01002849.1, read on the forward strand.
TCCCTCTTTGATCCATCTCTGCCCCTCTCTTCCCTTTCACCCCACCCCTTTGTTCCAAACCCAGCACCATGTGCTTGTCCTTGGTGATCAGGAACTAACTTACACCAATTTCCATTTACTCTTTTAAATCTTTTTTTAAATATGCACCACACACAGGGCCTCTGTAGGTCTAAATTCTTGTGTAATCCTCACAGTGATATTAGGGTTTATTTTTATGTATTTATGAGTTTAATTTTTCTAAATCTCCTTTATTGCCAAATTTATTTGCCAAAATAATGAAGATAAAAAGTATTATAATCATTCTGTCTTCTTTGCAAAACAGTTTTTCAGGGCATTTTTTGGCATATTAGATTATGGCCTCAAGAAATAACAGAGAAGGTAAAGAAAAAGCTGAAGTAATTTAAGAATCACAAGACAAATATAAAATTAACCACAAACTCAACAGGATGAAGGCTGGAAGAAAAACAATGCCTTTAAGCTTAGTTTCCTTTCAGTGTTAGAGAATCCATCTCAGGAACTTGGGCAGGTATAATTTACTGGAATGCTCAAAGAAAACTATTCTTTGTATTTTGACAAAGAATTTTTAAAAGTTTCAAAGAAGCCTCATTAGAACTATAACTATTAAGGGGAAAAAATCAGCGTTTAAGGCTTTTCCTGTAGGAATATGTGACTGGAACAGTTCATTTCTCGTGCTTTCAGTGAAAAGGAAGACTTTACATCTAGAAACATTGGTCAATGTAACAATACTAGCAAGTTTCAATGTTGTAAACTGAGGAAATTGAATTCCCTTTTTAATGTGGAGGATTATTTCCTATAAGCAGTGCAGATAATTGGTAAGATTCTTATTTTTTAATGCACAGATGCTCCAGGTGGGATTTTCCTGTCCCTGTGTAAGAGTACATTGAGGTTTGTCCACTTCAGACTGGTTGGTAATTAATAATTAATAATTCTGGGCATGACGAATCTCATGTCTCCCCTTTCTCTAAAGGAAAAAGCATGTGCACGCCAAATATGTATTTAAAGTTGAGCTGCCAGCACCTATGTTTGCACAAATTCTTGAGAAAAAATACTCATATTTGCCTTTGTGATATCCAGGGCAGGAGTCAGAGTGCAGGGACATATTTTCATGTGCCAATGAAGCACAGGCAGTGGCCTCAGGGACAGTGAGATAAATTGGAAAACTAAAGTACAACAGATAAAATTATGTCCACAGTGCAATTCAGAGGTGCAGAGGTGCTTTAGGTATGTCGGAACTTCCCTAAAATGGATAAGCTCTGATATGGAGCACAACACAGCTGCAGCCTGGTTCTGCCTGAGCTGAAAAAGGCCTCCTGATGCCCTGGGAAAGCACACACCACCCTCACAGCAGGAACCAAGATTTTCAGCTGCCATCCCATCTAAAGCAAATTCAAGTGTGCCTGTACTTGTGCCTGCAAAGCCCAAATACAAGTTATGAACTCACACTGAGATGTGTGTTCAGATCTGTACCAGGCAGCCAGTGCCTGACTTACTCACACTACAACAATTAGTGGGAAGAGGGTGGGAAATTACAGCCCACTCCTTCCTCTGCAGGGAGGAAAGGGAAAGGAAACAATCCTCCAAGAGGGAGAAATGTCAAGGCTGCATCCAAAGCCCCGTGGCATGCAGGGTGAGGGAGGGGATTCTGCTTCTGCCCTCTCTGACCTCTTCGGGTTCAGTGATCATTTACAAATGGACAAAGGGGATGCAATTGTTGTGCAGCTGCTAGATCTAAATCTGTGAACCATCACACAACTGTGTCTTCCACAGGAATCCACCCAGCCTGCACAGCTAAGGTGTGGTAACCCCCAGGAGATAAAACCCTGATGGGCAGAGTAAGGGCAGCTTCAGGAGGCAATCTCAGGACTGAGAACTGCAAAGGGCTTTGCCGTTGTTTAACCCCAGCTGACAGCTGAGCCCCACAGGCACTCAGTCACTCTGCCCCATCCCACTGGGAAGAGAAACAGCTGGAATTGTCAGGGTGAAAGCTGGAAGGCTTGTGGGTTGAGATAAGGATGGTTTAACAGGTAAAGCAAAAGCCACGCGTGCCAGCAAAGCAAAACAAGGAATTAATTGCCCCCTTCCCATGGTTGGGCAGGTGCTCAGCCATGCCCAGGAGAGCAGGGCTCCATCACAAATACTTGGGAAGACAAACACCAGCACTCCAAATATCCCCTCCTTCCCTCTTCTCCCCCCAGCTTTATATCCTGAGCATGATGCCATACAGGATGTCTCTGTGGTCAGTGGGGCTCAGCTGTCCCAGCCGTGTCCCCTCCCAGCTCCCTGGGCACCCTCCTTGCTGGTGGGCTGGGGTGAGGAGCAGAAAAGGCCTTGGTGCTGTGTAATCACTGCTCAGCCATAGCTGAAACACCCCAGTGTTACCCACACAGCTCCCAGCACAGATCCAAATACAGCTCCACACCAACTACTGTGAAGAAAATTCACTCCGTCCCACGCAGACCCAGCACATTCCTCAAGGGAGAGTTTCCACATGCCTGCCAATAAAAGCTGTAAAGCCGTGCTGTGGCATGTGCATGGTACTTGAATTTACAGCCAGCTTACACTGCAGGAACTGAAAGGGACCCACTAGGATCTGAGTATCACACCATGTAATAAGGACTGATAGCAGAATACAAGTAGCTGCACTAATTCCCAGGCCTTACACAGAATCCATGTAATTCCCACTTCCACTGCAACGCACTTTCATGACAAGTCCCTGTATTTTTGGCAGAATATACAAACCTGTCTCTTTATGTTCTTCATTGTCAGGATAATCCTCTTAAATTCTCTTTGCAAGTTTTTTTGGTTTTTTTTAATGGATTGTACTTATTTCATTGTTGCAATCATCACATTGGTTCCAAGCATCTTATTCCTTCCGTCAAAAACTGTGGGGTGGTTTATGCACAGAATCCCCCATTTAGCTGTGTACATATGTTTGGGGGAAAAGAAGTGACATAATGTTTTCAATAATTAAGAATAAATACATTTCTTAGAGTATCCAGACTTGGAAGGGACCCACAAGGATCATCAAAGTCACACTCCTGGCCCTGCACAGGACAGCCCCAAGAATCCCATCCTGTGCCTGAGGGTGTTCTAAATAAATAACCACATCTTGAGAAAGCAGGAGACACTACTTTTACTTTTCAGAATTACTCTTTTTAAGGAATGGATTGAGGAAAAAAAACAACCAGGGGATACTAATCTGACAGATTAGAAACTGGAAGGAGAGACAAGGCTCTTAGTTATGCTAGTAAAGAGAAATTGGGTCTGGTATGCATCCTATTTAAATGTATAAACAAGGATTGCATGTTTCCTAGATTTGAGTCTTGCCCTTAATTCCAGAGGTCAAAATTTCCCTCTTCTGGCATTTCTAGTCCTGCTGGTACAACTTCTCTGTTTCTCACTTATGAGCCCTAAATTGCCCATTCCCGCAGGAAAAGTCAAATATAACAGAGACTAATGAAGGTTAGACAAGACCTCTCAGACCATGGGGTCTGACCCCAACCCAGCACTGCCAGGTCCACCACTGCCCCATATCCCCACGTGCCACCAGCATATTTTTGAACCCATTTGCCCAGAGGGGCAACTTTATCTCCAGTAAAGCCCACCAGGGTTTTCCCGTCACAAGAGCAGCAGCAGAGGCTCTGCAGCACACCTGATGTGATCACACCCGATGCATCTGATCCTCCTCGCCCCTTCCCAGCACTGCCAGGGAGCTGGCACTGGGAGCCTTCCCAGTTCAGGCTTTACAGCAGGACCCTGGCACAGTCTGCACCCACTGTTGCCTCCAGGGACTTGTTCTGCCAGCCAGGCCCTCCCCGTGGGGGATGGAGGGGGAAGAGCTGGGTCACGGATGCCTTGCAGCCCTGAGCCATTCACAGCCCTTTGGAAGGCAGAATTGCTGTGTCCCTGCTGCCCCGGCACTGCCCTCCCCAGGAAGGCAGCCCTGCTGCCCGGCCACTGCTCCCTGGGCCCCAGCACTGCCCCTCTGCTCCGAGGGCGCTGACAGAAGCTGCAGAAAGACATTCTGGTCACCTAGAAGCAGTGTTTGACTGCACATCACTGTGTTTCTGCACTCTTTAAAAGCCAAGGTGAAACTCTCTTACACAGGGTTTGTACCTCCTGCTGTTTAAAGGAATACTTCTTTTTTCATACTGAACACCCGTGAATAGAAGTATTTTTTATTGTTTCACCCCTCTGTGAGAGATCACAAAGCAGAGAGGGGTTGGACTGAGAAGATGATGTCTTTCTCCCTGTTCTAAAAGGTTAAGAAGGAGCTCCCATGTGTATAATTTAGAGTGCAAGTTTTCCCCACTGTGCTTGTAGCACAGCAGACATTCACATACTCAACCTGCAGGAAGCAAGGTACTACTGTAGGAGCCAAAGATATCTCTTGTTCCCAAATGCTAGAGATCAGGAGGATAAATTGCATGGATCCTTTAACAGTTCACAAGTAACTTTTCTCTTGAAGCTCAGTTTTCTCACTAGCTGGAAGCAGAAAAATGCATTTGTCACCTGGCAGAAGAATTCCTAGAGCTGAACACACAGACTTTCTCTTCCTGAAGGATCCCAAATCCTCTAGAAGGGCTGTCATGGCACAGTCTTTGTGCTGTGGTACCCTCTGTTCTGGCTGAGGACTGTGGCATTGGCACAGAGTTTGTTACCTCAGTGGAGTTAGAATGAGCTCTTCCCTCCTCAGAACTGACAGCCAGGGGTCTCTTCAGTTGTATTTTCATCCAGGGCTTCTCCTCAGCCTTCAGACCCTTTCCTGTGCCTGCTGAGAGGTTCCACCACCCCAGTGCAAGGGAATGTGATTCACGGGTGCCTGGTCTGCACCTCAGCCCTCCACGTTGAGCCTGGGGTGACAGCCTGGGCTTTCCCACTCCTGATCCCTGTTGCTAAACAGCTCTGGTTATTGACTTTTGAATTAAGTTTTCCCACAGATCCTATTAATCACATTTCCCCTTGAGCTCCCTTAGTCCTCATTCACACTTGCAGTTTTCTGGGAAGGAATCTTGGGCTGAGGTGAGCCGAGCAGACTGCAGAAGTGAGGTGCTCCTATCCCAAAGAACCTTCATGCCTTTGGGCTTCCCTGAGGAGCTTTGCCTCTGCTTTGAAACTCCTGGCAAAGCCAGGTGTTGGTGCATGCACGATGAGGGCTGGCCAGGCTGAAGGATGGAGACATCATCCCCTCTAGTGGCAGCAATATCCGCCACTCCAGCGCCTTGGGAGGGGCATTCCAGGGTTCTGGAGGCTCCTTAGGGGCAAACAAGTAGATATTGGACATGGCTTAAACTCTTGTGGAGCAATCCTTTATAGTATATTGACATCTCAAGAATCAAACAGGATTTGTCCAGTAAAATGAGTGCCAAATTCGTGTCTTTAATATCATCAAGTGTTCCCTTTTTGCTGGCTAGTTCAGCACAACATAAACCAGGAATAACTGTAGCAAAGGCACTTTTTTGTTATTTTCCTTTTTTTTTTTTTTAAAAATAAAAATATCTTGTTTCTTCATGAGGTTTTTTTTTTCCTTCTGAATATAAGCTAANTCTTAGATAATCTCAGCTACTAACCCAGAATTACCTGTAATTGTATGAAATAATGCAGCCAAATCTTAGACACTTTACATCCTGGGTTTTCATCAGCAATACACCCTTCGGGGTTAAAAACAAAATAATCTGCAGGAAGCTAAGTATCCTAGGTTTTGGTATTATTAAAAATATAAACTTAAAAATGTATTGAGAATGGAAAAGGTTTATTATCTGACATGTGAGCTCATATCCCTCTAGGTAGTTTTGTTCTTATACAACCACTGTTGCCCTAGCACAGCAAGGGGAGGGATAAGCAAGTTTAATTCACGCCTGCTAATATATAGGAGGCTGCAGAAAGCAGCTTGTGAGCTGGTTTTTGAAAGCCTGGTGCTTGGGGTTTGCTCAGCTATTTGCCTCAGGGCAGGATGACATTCCTGTGGCATGTGCTTTCTTGAATTCCACATAATGCACTACTTTTTTTTGGCCTGAAACCAGAATTAAAAAAAAAAAAAAAAAAGGGAAAACCCCTCCAACTTCAAGAAATAGTAATTGATAGCAAAAGGTAATAGGCCTTTAACTGGGTTCTGCTCTGTGATGGAGCATATGTTGTTTCTAAGCTCTGGCAGTGGCACACTGGTGTAATAATGCATTATTCACTGCAGTGCTGCTCCCAAACACCCATTGTCAGATGCCCCACCACACCATTCAAAGCAAGGTTGCTGTGTTTCAGCAATGCTCAGAGTCACAGCTTTGTTGTTGTTACATGTTGGTCCATTCACTTCCCTTTGCTGTCCTGCAAGAACTAGTTAAGACAACACATTGTAATTAATAAGACACCTCTGACTAATTTCTGCTCTCTTCATTACAGAGCTCCTATGAAGAAGAAGATTTACCAAAAGGTGATGATCAGTTCTGTTGCTTCTGCTCTTGCCACAAGCCAGAATGCTCCAGTAAACCCCATCACCCCAGGCTCACAGCTCTGCAGCAATCATTGCACAGCCACCCACGGATGGGCACTGACCAACGGAGAAGTCTGCAGTTTAGAGCTTGGACTTCATAAACTTGCTTTTGTCACTGAAAAGTACCATAAACTGCCCAGGTCTCTTCAGCCATAATCCTGGGTCCTTGTCAAGAGCCAGATTAAGCAACACATGGTGGTGGTGAAATGAAATGCAGAGATTTCAAAGATTTATTTTCCAGAGCTGTGCTGATGGTCCAGCTGCAAGCTTTGGCCTTGTGTGGCAGGCAGGGACACATATCTGTGTGCATCCCCCGTGCCACCCCACCAGGGAGCCAAGGGTTAAATCACAGCAGAGACTCTGGTTTGCACAGACATCGGCTGACATCTGCCCTGGGGGGGTAACAGTCATTGGGACACAATACATACACTAATAAGTGGCATCTGGGGAAAGACAAGATATCCTTTAAGGTTCCCTTTGGGGGGAAGAACTAAGATGACTTTTTGTTTTATTGGGCATCAGAGATTCTACTCAGTGGAGCCTCATGGCACAGACCCAGTAGGAATCATGCTTCAGTGGTCCTACTGCTTGTGAAATGGCTAATTTCACAATATCTCTGGAAATCCTCATTAAGGATAATAGTGTTTACTCTCCTCTATAAGGATAGTTCAAAATCCTTGTTATTGTTCCAAAGCCTCATGAAAAGGTTATCATACACTGGATGAAGAATAACAAAACTGAGAGCAAGAGGCAGGTCTGGCCCTGTGTGTGTGATGTAAGGGAGAGAAAACAAACTTGGACAAGAAGTACAGAAGAGACACTAAGGAAACAAAAATTCACTAGGGAAAGAAGATTCCTGGAGAAGAGCAAGAAAGGACTGAGGACATCCAGCAGCAGGGTTGAGGGATGTGAAAACACACAAGGGACAGGTGAGGTGTGAGACCTGGATGTGGATGGAAAGACAAGGTATGAAGACCAAAGAGAAAGGGCCTGGGGGTTTACTTTTGGAGCTTAGCTGATGACATGGCACTGGAACTCCTCCTGCTTCAGAGAAAAGCCAGCCAACAACTGAAAACCTTCTACAGTGCAAACTTCCCTGGGCTTTTGCAGCTGGTAGGAAAATGAAACTGAATAGGCTACGAGTTCAAAATGGCTTTTGGTGATGTCCTTGTTTCTCCAAAGAAATGTGGGCATTTCTCATGGCCTGCACCTTTTTCAGACAGCAAACAGAACAGGCCCTGCTCCCTTTTTAGTTAATTGCAATTATGCAATTAATATCAAGGGATTTAGTCCAGAATGAGACAAAACTGTGGTGCTCCTGTAAATAGCTACACTGACCATAAAACACACTTCAAACACAAATAAAACTCCTAACACACTTCAAACACAAATAAAACTCCTGACAATCAGTGTCCTAGTTATCACCTTATGCTATTACTTGGAATACTGTTAGAACAAATTGTATGCTAGGCAACACATTTTGAAAGAAGGGCAAAAACCTCTCATAGGCAGAGAGGAGTGAGGCAAAAAGTGTGAGAAACACCCAGCAGACACCAAGGTGAGAGCAGGAGGAGGGAGAGGGGATGCTCCAGGCAGAGGCCCCTGCAGCCTGTGGAGAGGGCCATGGAGCAAGTTTGTCCTGATGGACTCCAGCCTGTGGAGCAGGGGAACAGGGTGAGATGGAAGGAGAGGAGCTGTTCCAGGCTGGCCCCATAATTCAGTGTCCCCCCTCCCCTGCACTGCTGGGGCTGGTGGGAGGTGGAGGAGCTGGGAGTGAATGACTGAGCCTGAGAAAAAGGGAGTGGGGGTAAAGGTGTTGTTTTGGTCTGTCTTTCTTTCTCACTACCCAGATTTATTTAAATTGGCAATAAATTAAATTTTCATCCAGCCAGGTCTGTTTTGCCCATGCCAGTGACTGCTAGGTGACCTCCCTGCCTTTATCTCAGCCCACGAGTGCTCTCATCTCTTCTGCCCTTGTGCTGTTGCTGAGGGGAGTGAAGGAGAAGCTCGGTGGGTGTGTGGTGTAGCCCAAGCTCCAGCCACCCCAGAGGGCTGAGCAGAGCAGAGGCTGAGCACACAGGAGCCCACATCCACGAGCTCTGTGGCAGCCTTCCCTCAGCCTGTGCAAAGTGCCTGTACTTGGGGAGCAAGTCCCTGCCCAGCTAAGGCAGCAACACAGGCAGAAAAGGATTGGATTCAAAGGACTCCAATTATTTAAGTTTCCTTTTGAGGCAACTGTTTATTGCACAGTTGAGTGGTTTAGGTCTAAGAAGCTTTTCTTTCCCTGAGATAATGATAATTGCCTAAATCCTAGGGACTAAGCCTCTTAATGAAAAGTTTCATTAGAAAATGGGGGGGGGAAATAATTTAAATTACGTGGTGCCACAGCTTATGGACTGATGTAGGTGAGGACTTATGCTTCTTTTCCAACCTTTTCTTTTATTTTCTTAAGGAAAATGAGTTTTTTCTTTAATTTTCCCTGAGTATTTCACTACATTCTCTACGGCATTTCAGAAATCATTGGTAGCAGTAACAGTAGATTTGTAAGACTTTTTTGTGCCAGCATCAATTCTACCCCTCCCTCCAAAATCACCAAACCTGTTTTCACTTCCAAGATCTTGGTGGTTTTTTTTCCTCAGAACCATTTGCTAAAATCTGTAATTCCTTTGTCAAGGTACTTTGACAAAGAAATGTTGTTATTTTTAATATAAGAATCTGTATCAAAAACAGCGTGGCCAGCAGGAGCAGGGCAGGGATTGTTCCTCTGCACTGGGCACTGCTGAGGCTGCACCTCAAATCCTGTATCCAGTTCTGGAGCCATCACTACTAAAAGACATTGAGTTCCTCACTGAAAGGGTGCTCAGGCCAAGGAGGTTTGGAGTCCCCATCCCTGGAGGTGTCCAAGGAAGGCCTGGATGTGGCACTCAGTGCTCTGGGTGGGGACAAGGTGGGCATCAGGCACAGTTTGAACTTGCTGATCTTAGAGGCCTTTTCAAACCTTAGTGATTCTATGATAAATACAAGATCTATGTATTTTCTTGTTGAATTCTATGTAGTGCTTTTACTCTGTACTCAGATTTTTTTTTGAGGTTTTTTTTCTCCTTTTTTTTTTTGTTGTTGTTGTTTGTTTTGTTTTTTTTTTTGTTTTAATTCAGGAGCATTTGCAGAGCCAATTCTCATCAGATCCAATATTCTCTGCCAGGCTGAGTGACTATTTTGCATGGATCTAAAAGGCAGAAAGGTCAAGGGAGCCACTCCAACCCTTCCACAAGCACCAAGGATGGGGTCCTGCCTTTCTTGGGAGGAAGAAATCCTTTTTTTAGTCTTTCTCTCTGCATTGCTCCAGAGGGCACAGGGAAGCCCACGTGCACAGACACTCTCCCACGGAGCCCTGACAGATGCTGTGCCAGCCCCAGGCACGGTGCCACAGGGGCTTTCCCTGGAATGATGCTGTTACTCACTGCCAGGACCACAAAGCTGCTCCCTGAAGGCAGTGGCTGCAGCACCCTCTGAAAACATGAAATATTTTCATGTTCCAAGTGTGAGGTGAGGCTCTGTCTGTGCAAGGGAGGGGAACCATGTGAACATGCAGAGGAAATTATTCTCTGGGCTGCAGGGCAGCTGCTGAACAGGGCAGGTCCTAAAGGTTTGCTGTTGTTGCCAATCAGCAAAATTTGCACTGGAATAAGAAACACAAGACACCCTCCTGCCACGGGCAAGGCTCGTGGGACACAGAGGAGCTCTCCTGGAGCTTTCAGGAGAGCTATAAGAAAACCAGCACCTGTCTGGGCTGTGTTAACATTTGGCAGCACAGTAAGTCACAAATTACTTTATAGCTTCCTCTTTAGAAACTTTCTATAACCATTTGGATCACAAAAGCCTTAGAAATTCATCTTTTGCCTCTCCAAAAGGTTGTCTCAGAGAGAGTGAACACGTGAGCCACACCACTCTGGTGCATCCCTCTTGTCTCTTCCTTAGCTACAATAGTTGTATTTTCACCAATGCCACCTCGGCAGGGAGATGAGAAGTTTCCAAGAACAGATGAAGGAGACATTGGGTTCCAGCTGTAACAAAGGATTGCCTGCTGAACAGTCAGCTGATTTTACTGGGTGTAACCCAGGCCCTGGGAGCCAGGGAAGGAACAGCGTCAAACTGAATTTATTGGCTCCTGCCAAGGCATTCCCAAGGTCTGGCTGGAGCTGGAACAGCCTTGGCCTTCCATGGAGGAGTCTATCACTTCAGGGAAACAGATCAGGATCATTAGCTTAATTTTCTGTGTTTTATTGAAATCAGTTCCACACCATGCTCTTTAACACAGGTGGATGGTGTTAAAAACAAAACAAAACCCAGCAAGAACATCAGTATGATTCTGGATAATATGAGGCTTTATAAAATATTAGAAAGAGAAAATAGTTTGCCTCAACATTTGTTTGCAACATGGGGATCCATCTATCTTTCATTAACTTACACAACTTTTTTCATTTGGAAATTCTTTTTCCTGGTTCTTCTTGTTCCCTCCCCCATGTCCTGCATTCTTTTCCTCCTTTCTGTTTTCCAGAGCTTCTTTGCTCCTTTTTTCCACGTTTTAACAATGCTGAGAACTAGCCACACAGCGCTGGACAGAAGCACGTTTAGGGACTGTCAGTGGAGTTAATATGGAACTGGAGGGGAAAAATCCACATTAAAATAACAACAATCTGTCTAAGGCCCAGTACACTGCATTTACAGCTGGATTACATTGTGTTTCACTCACTGAGACATAGCAGGGCCTATTGAGGAACCGTTCTTCCCTTCAGGCAGTAAAATACCTGGCAAAGAGGCCTCAGGGAAACAATCTTTTCCTTATCGCATGTGAGGTGTAGGAGAACTACCCCATGTTAGAAAAGACTAAAGAGAAACTGAAATGCCTGGAAATGTTTAACTGAGACAAAAGGAAAATACAAGAAGATGTCTAAAGCATCTGAAAAATAATGAATTGTGTGAACTAATGACATTGTAATCTTCTGTCCATGACAGTCCATAACACAATAATGATGGATATCTCATGACATTTACATGCAGGAAGCTTCAAAGTGTCAAAAGCTTCAAAAAAATTATGTGAGGCTTAAGTACAGTGAGAAACTAAGAGGCAGAGAAGCAAAAAATTTAATCAAATTCAGAATAAAATTGAATATTCATATGCATATCCATAAAGATCTGAAAATACAATAAATGTGCCACAAAATACAGCTCAAGGAGGAGAGGAGAGGAGAGGAGAGGAGAGGAGAGGAGAGGAGAGGAGAGGAGAGGAGAGGAGAGGAGAGGAGAGGAGAGGAGAGGAGAGGAGAGGAGAGGAGAGGAGAGGAGAGGAGAGGCTGGAAGTGCTAAAACCAAGAGAAAACAAAAGCTCTACACCCACAAAATTAAAAAAAATAAAATCCCCTGAAGAGAAAAGCCAAAACCCCAAGAAAAACGAATCCCTTTTAAAGGAGTTACTCCACTAAATCATTCCAAACAGGGCCTCTGCCAGACTCCACTCCCTTGTTGTAACAGAAATAGAATGATTCACTTTCACCAAGTCAGGAGCTTGGAGGATGCCAATAACCACCGTATTTCATGGGTTTTTCAGTTTCAGTAGGAAACAGCAAATTAAGGATCAGTTAAAGCTTTTATATACATGAGGCCTGCCACGATCTAGGGGAGGGGAGGGATCATACATCCTTGCAATTGTGGTGGCTTCTAAACACACCACACTGAATGGAGCTCCAGTGGTTTGTGGGAAAAGATGTTTCCCATTGTTCCTGTAATAACACACACACAAAGCTCCTGCTGTGGCTGTGATCTGTATTTCTCTTCCTACACCCTAAAAAATACATTCAGGTTGCTGCCAATGCCTGCCATGTGCAACTTGTGCCTTTCCATTCTTTCTCTGGACATTACAGGTGCAACAAGGGGGAAGGGGGGATCCTTTTAAACCTTTTCCCATTTATTGCACCTGCATTTAGTTCAATGCACAAAGTCCTCCAGAAGCTGGCATGGAATCACAAAATGATTTAGGTTGGAAAGCCCTTAGGAAGTCCTGTGGCCCAGCCCCCAGGCAGACCATAGGTGAATACTGAATTTGAGCAGTTGCTCAGGGATGCATCCAGTTGAGTTTTGAGCAGCTCCAAGGACAGAGACTTCACTACTACTCTGGGAAACTGTTCCAGTGTTTGACCACCCTTGCAACGTGGTCCTTTCATCTAATCAGGATTTCTTTTGCTTTCACAAGGCTTAAGAAGCCTGCAGAAAGAAGTGAACTCCTCCATAGCTTCCAGATGCCTCACTGGAAAGACCTGACCAAGACCCTCCTGGTTTTCCACACTGTGTGAGGCTGTCTTGGCTTGTTTGCCTTGGTCCTCTGTGCCTCCTCCACAGGGCCAGTGCTGGCCCCCTCAGCACCCACACAGGCCATGTTTTGGGACAGAGATGGCCCTGGCAGTACATCCACGTGCCAGAGCTGTTCCCTGTGGGAGACCCAGGCACTCCAGCCCTGGCTCTGAGGGCACAGCCTGCATTGAGGGTTGCTGGCTGTCCTCAATCCTTCCCCAAGGGAGCACAAGCCTCTTACAGGATTAGCTGATTACCCTGCTGCTGGCATTGGGAATTCAGCAGGAATCCAGCAGTGGTCTGGCTGCTATCAGGGTTTACATACTACAATCAGTTGTATGTGAAACCACTGTAAACTGTTTCCTTTATACCCTGCATTTACTGCAGCTCGATACAGATATTGTGTTCTAGCCTTGGCATTGGGAATGTGAACCTTGACACTCATCACTGAAAAAAACTTAAAAATAAAATCAAACCAGTTCTAAAACACAGAAAACTCCAAATTTCAGTTTTCAAAGATGCCAAATAGTAAGAATCTGTTTAATTAATGGCAACAAAAATAACAAATGCAGTAGGGATAAGTATTTTAATGTACACAACTCTTAATCCTTTTCTATTTGGCGGTAGTTTAGCTGTTCTGCATGTCTTGGCCTAATAAGCCATTCTGGACAGGGGACAAATCTCAACACCACTAATATGTCTCAACACCACCAGAGCAACTTAAACCAGGGAGGAATCCTCAAATTTGGCGATTCCTCCCTTCATCTGACTACACTGGCTGGTAAACACACCAGCATAATGTGTGCACCCAGCCAGGCTTGTCCAAAGAGCCAGAAACAGGAGGAATCAGCCTTCAGTCACCCAGGATCAGCTGCTGTGAGATTCCACTTCTATTTCTTTCATGCAGGAAACCAAGCCTTTCCTGGGATGTGCTGGGGCAATTTGCAGATTGCAATGGTTTCTTCACAGAGAAACATTCCTGGGTTTGGTTCCCAGCTCCACAGTTTGCATGCTGGGGAAATTTTGCCATTACACAACAGATAATAACAGAAACAAGAAGAAAAATGTATTGATGAGTGGGTGATTAAAACTTTTTTGGTTGTGCTGGTGGGTAGAGCTGACCTAAATCTGAGCACAGGAGGTGCTCAGAATGCCAAGCATTTAAAAATACTTTCCTTAGGAAAGTGTAGGACAAGGAGGTGAATCTGAACTACAGGAGAGGTCAGGATTAGTCACATCAGTTTCTGTCCCTCCTACATGAGTGCAGGGACTGGGTCCTTTTCCCTTCATCACTGAAACAGGGCTTGGCAGAGATCTGACAGCAGCAGGACGATGACTACCAACTTCAAGAGCTTAGTAAGCTTCTCGTTAGGTTAGAAAATAGACTTAAAATGGAACTGCAGAGTTTTAAAAATACCTATGGTGAACAAAAAACCCCAAATCATTAACATTTTTGTAGGACTTCAACTTGGTTCTTAAAACCACTACTGTTACCTCATTTTGAAACTTTCTTTCCCTATTTTTGATGTATTACAAAAAAAGTTTGCAGTAGTTTGTCAAAATTTGGAATCCATGTTTTATTTTTCTTCAGGACATCTGTGAAAATTACTCCTGGTCCTGCATTGTATGGCAAGATTAAGTTTGCCCTTAAGTTACTTAGCCTTCAAATTTAATTTTTCTAGCATCATTCAAAGGCAACTGAAATGACAAATATGACCTACTTATGAGTTTTACTTATCAAGGCAAATCTGGAAATATAACTTAAATTATTCTGAAAGCTTGTAATTTTATAGTTTACTTTCTAAACATGTCTATTTTAACTTTTCCCTTAATTCCCAAACTTTTCCCCAATCCCTAGATATGGAGATATCTACTCTGCTGTCATTCCTAGACTGTAAATTCTAGAAAAATTCTAGAAATTGAAGATTCAGTATTCAAATACCAAATCAAGCAGCAAGACCTTGATATATTTCATTGACAAATCCAACCAAATTGTTAAACAGAAAAGAAATAAGATCATAAAATATGTAATGTTAGGTGATCAATAAATAGCTGAAACAGTGTGTTTGCATGAAGGATGCGTTTATGTTTACAAGGTTCTCAGGCGATGCAGCTCTGGTCCAGTGAACCTCCATGATTCTGGTTTTGTAGGATCTCCAGTTTAAATTGGAATGGTTGAAAGGCCCTCTTTCCCCAAAAAGTATGAGGACTGTTTCTTCTTTCCATGACATTTTTAGGTAGCAATCCTAGTTTTAAATTGCTTTCAAACGCTTGGTATTTTTACGAGCTGGAGAGAAACAAGGCTTGAAAAGTACCCCAACTCCCTGCTCCTGGATTCTCCACAGAATGCTAGCAGGAAAAATGGGAATATCCCCACAAGGTCCAAGGAAATCTTAATAAAAACAGAGCAATTATTCAGTCTTATTTATAACAATAGCTTAAAATGTAAAAGTCTCTCATTTTGGAACAGCTCCAGATTTAACACTAACTGAGGAATAAAGTCAGGAGTTGTGCTTCTGCATTTTTCCTCCTGATTAAGGTGTGTTTCACTCCCATTCCCAAGACCTACTCCCTCATTATGAAACTGGTATTGATGTGCCTCCAGAGCAGAAGCTGCTGCTGTGCTTCCAGCGTGGTGAGGGGGATTGACAGGACTGATAGCAATCAGTTATTCACCCCTGCATGAGGGAATTGCTAACAGAGCAGCCAGATAATGAAGCATTAAGTGCTGGATCGGAGATCTGGGAAAGATTTCTCCATAGATTATAAAAAAACATGTTAAATCTTTCCTCTGGCAGCAGAATCACCACCTGAGTTGAAGGGACATCAACAAGGAGACGAAATCACATCTCCCACCTGCCAACTTTTCACTCAGTGACTCCCGTCAAGTCAGCACAAAAGTACGCCCCTGCACATGGATTGTGTTCAGTTTCTAAAACAAATAAACCTGCAACCAAATGTCTTCATCACAGCAAACCCTGCAGAGTGACAGCTCCACACCTGCTCCTGTGAGCAGGGCTTCACTCTGAGGGCAGCAGAGCCCTACCCAGGATGAGGGGATCCAGCTTGGTGCCAGCCCAGTTGTGGCTTCCAGTTCCCATCTGGGGTCTCGGGCAGGACCAAGGCCTCAGGTTAAGACCTTACCTGTGGGTTTCTCCTAATGTCTCACATACCTCTTAAACCTAGAATCTTAGAGTAATAGATTCATAGAATCATGGAATCATAGAATCACAGAATGGCCAGGCATGGAAGGGACCTTAAAGCCCATCCAGTGCCCCCCCTGCCATGGGCAGGGACACCTCCCACTGCCCCAGGGTGCTCAGAGCCCTGTCCAGCCTGGCCTTGGGCACTGCCAGGGATCCAGGGGCACCCACAGCTTCTCTGGGCACCCTGTGCCAGGGCCTCCCCACCCTCCCAGGGAACAATTTCTTCCTAATATCCAACCCAACCCTGCTTTCTGTCAGTGTGAACCCATTCTCCCTTGTCCTGTCACTCCAGTTCCTGATGAAAGGTCCCCCTCCAGCTCCTCTGTAGCCCCTTTAGGTCCTGGAAGGTGCTCTGAGGTCTCCACACAACCTTCTCCTCTCCAGGCTGAATACTGCCAACTCTCCCAGCCTGTTTCCATAGGGGAGGTGCTCCAGTCCCCTTGTCACCTTCATGGCCTCCTCTGGACTTGCTCCAACACTTCCATGGCCTAACTTACTCTGGTTTTGTGTACAATTTTCCAAACATAGGTTCCCCAGACTGAGCCTCTGAGCTGAGCTGAAGTCATCTCCTTAATCAGTAGTATATGTGTCCTAAAGGAGATTGTCACCACTCATCTTTGCTACACATAGTTCAGGATCTGCCAGGCATTTCACTGGGCCCACAAAAGCTGAAGTCCCAAAAAAGTGACCTCTTAGGGACTTTGACTCACATGGTCTGTAGGCTCCTATCCTCCTTTAAATTAACATAAAGGTTTACCTACATTTTACTTTATCTCATATTAAAACATGAATGAAGAAATCTGGCAAGGAACAGAACAACTTCTAAAAGCAAAGACTTGGATGCTTCCTGGTGCCTGAGGACTAAATCCTGAGGTTAGTGAGTCCAGCCTGCTCTTTCTGTTTCCAGGAGACAGTACCTATCCTCTCCCTAAACAAAGAAGGGTCCATACCTAAAGTAAAATTCCCAGAATTTGGGTTCCAACCAGAACACAGACAAACAGAAAATAATCTGTCAAGACACTTGGCATAACACATGAGCATGGAAATTCTTCCCACTTTAGCATATTCTGTTATTCATCAGGAAGGAAAAAAAGCAGGCTATTTTCAATGGCTCATATGGAATTTCTCTCATCTACCTTGTGTCACTCACAGGCCTTCTTTAAGTAAAGACAGAGACAACCCAGAGATGTAGAAAACAATTCTTCTGAGGAGTTTGGGTAGAAAGGAAAGGCTGGGAAAGTTGGGATTGCTCAGCCTGGAGAGGAGAAGCTTTGGGGTGACCTCTCTGTGGCCTTGCAGGGCCTGAAGGGAGCCCACAGGAAAGGGGGAGAGAGACTCTTGGCAAGGGCTGGGGGGACAGGACAAGGGGGAATGGCCTCCCAGTGCCAGAGGGCAGGGTTGGATGGGATATTGGGAAGGAATTGTTCCCTGGGAGGGTGGGGAGGCCCTGGCACAGGGTGCCCAGAGAAGCTGTGGTTGCCCCATCCCTGGAAGTGCCCAGTGCCAGGCTGGATGGGGCTTGGAGCAACCTGGGATAGTGGAAGGTGTCCCTGTCCATTGCAGGGTGTTGGAATTAGAAGTTCTTTAAGGTCCCAACCCAAATCATTAATTAATCTATGCTCTCATGAAAGTGGTGTGTGAGTCCCAGAAGTTCAATCAGCTTTGTCAACCAAACACTGGTTCCTCTCTGCTTTTGACATATCTGCTCTGCATGACAGCCGTGAGATAGTATGAAAGGAACAGGAACATAAGGTTTTGTCACTGTTTTCCCTAATCCTCCTTTATTAGAGCCAATCTCTGTATTCTCAGGGATTAGGGTCAGGCAATGTCTGTTGAGATCTCAGCCACACTGTTGCTGGCCCTTGTGCTAAGACATAGAATGGAGAGCAAAAAGAAATTCTTTGCACCCAAATCAGAGATTAGAATTAAATGGCTCAAAGCACCATATGCCAGAAGCTCTTTAGTGCCTGAGGAACAGTTCCTGTGGGTGCTGGCCTTGGGACAGTCACTGTCCCGACTCCCCTGGAGCCCACAAGCTTCCTGTGGGAGAAACACAAGGAGAGGCAGCAGCTGGGGAACTGTCCTTCAGGCTTCATCCTGCCTGAAATATCATGAGGTTCATTTGAGAAATGAGCTTTGGGGGTTTTGCTTGTTTTTTCTCTCTTCACAAACCACAAAGAGACGCAATTAGCTGTTGGCTGGGCAGACACTGACCACAACTAGAGACTTCTCAGCAGAGAACATTTTCTGCATGGCACTCAGTCAGATACAGCTTTGTTTAGATTTTCAATTCATCTCTGTGCAGTTGGTTGGTTCATTGTGTTCTGCAAGTGACAATTTGGAGACAACGCAGTTTTTCCTAAACAGAAGTCACCCAGCCTCAAGGCACTGTATTCAACTCTGATACAGCCAGTGTATTTATCCTCTATGGTCTGTCCAAAGGGGTTTACCCTGATTATTTCAGGCTCCTTTTATACAAGTTCCAGGTTTCATGAAGCAGAAATTTCTCCTCAGCAAAAGAGACAGGCTCAGAAGCCAAAAGCCAGTAAATATAATGTGCCCAGCAAACATACCACAGAAACCTCTGTTTTTTTTGGTTTTTTTTTAATGTGCTTATAATATAAGATCTTGCGACATTTTAAGTGTGAGAACTATGTGGGGATGTGGGTATGACAGATATTCCCAAATGGAGGACACTGCCACAGAAGAGTGTGTTTTCCTGACAGAGTCTGCCCTAAATTACCTGTGTGAAAGGAGATTATTAGATCCCAGGAGGCTTGAGGAGCAGCTGGATGGGTACATTCTGTGTGTGGGGGTGGTGGTTTGACCCTGGCTGGATGCCAGGTGCCCACCAAAGCTGCACTATCACTTCCCTCCGTAGCTGGACAGTGTAGGGAAAATACAACAAAGGGCTTGTGAGTTAAGGGCAGGGAGAGATCCCTCACCAGTTACTGCCATGAGCAAAACAGGCTCCACTCGGGAAAATTACTTGAATTATGTACCAATCAAATCAGAGTAGGATAATTAGAAGTAAAATAAATCCTAAAAACAACTTTACCCTACCTCTCCTTCCTTCCTGTAGAGCCTAGGCTCTACATCCTCCCCCCAGCAGTGCAGGGAGGTGGGGAATGGGAGTTATGATCAGCTCACCACATTGTTTGTGTTGTCCTTCCTCCTCAAGGAGAGGAATCCTTCCCAGCTTGCAGCCTGGGGTCCCGCCCACAGGAGACCTTCCTCCATGAACTTCTCCTACATGAGTCCTCCCTAGAGTTTGCAGTTCCTCACAAACTGCTCCAGTGTGGAACCCTTCCATGGGATTCCCTCCTTCAGGAACAGGCTGCTCCAGCCTGGGTCTCTCCCACAGGGTCACAGATCCTGCCAGAACCCTGCTTCAGGGTGGGCTTCCCACGGGGCCACAGCATCCTTTGGGCATCCCTCTGCTCCAGTGTGGGGTTCCACAGGGGCTGCAGGTGGATCTCTGCTCCCCCGTGGGCTGCCCCATGGGCTGCCAAGGAATGTCAGCTCCAGCACCTGGAGCACTCCTCCCCTCCATCCTGCAGGATGTTTCTCTCACGTGTTCTCACTCCTCTCTTCTCAGGCCACAACTACCTCTGCACAATAACTTTTTCTGCTTCTTAAATCTGTTATCACAGAGGCGCAGCCACCACCACTGACTGCCCCAGCCTTGGCCAGTGGCACATCCATCCTGAAGCCACCTGGAACTGGCTCTGCCAGACATGGGGGAAGCTTCCAGCAGCTCCTTACAGAAGCCACCCCTGTAGCCCCAAAAGTGCTACCAAAACCTGGCCACACAAACCCAACAGAGTGTGTGGGCCCCAGGAGAGAATGAGTGTGACAGTGCCAAAGTGTAATCAGTCCAACTGGAGAATAAAACAGATTCAGCTCTAGGAGATACATCCCATGCTGCAAATGAGACACCTGTGCTGAAAGGAGGCTTTCCATGGAGCAGAAAACAAACCAGATAAGCCTTGGAATTCTGTTATGCCGAGCATTATTTCTCCCTTATTCATGCTAAGAACTAAAGAAGGGTTTTGCTCTTCTCTCTTCTGCACGAGATGCCATCATCTCTCTCTCCTCCCAAAGACAAACTCCTACCTACCCCTGGCTTCCAGTTATTAAAAATACAGGAAGGAAGGAAGGAAGGAAGGAAGGAAGGAAGGAAGGAAGGAAGGAAGGGGGGATACTCTGGTTACACACCTTTCACCTGGGAAGACCATGCTCTCCCTCAGTGCAAATGCAACATCAGACAATCTAAGACATCACTGATTACCAGATGTTTTCTGACCAGATGTTTTCTCCTCTCACTCCCTGCTTAGCAAACCCTGTAGCATCCTTTGGCGGAGCCAAAGGAGTGTGGGCTTAAGATACACGTGTGATAAAAAGTGTTTATCACATAGCTCTGCAATTTCTCATGCATCTCTGATGAACTCACCTGTCCCATGCTCACTAATCCATCTCCCTCAGGCTGCTCACAGCATGCCAGACCTCTGAGGAGCTTTCTGCAGCTGTCATATGAAAAAAAAATGGAAAAGAAATACTGCTAAAATGTTTTCTCCTCTCAGTGTAAAATTCCCCCCAAAATAGAACAATGGCCATTCACAAAAAAGATAAAAATAAAAATTAAAAAAAAAAAATCTGACAGAGCTCAAAACCAATACAATTTTAAGGGCATGCCATCCCTGGAAGTGTCCAAGACCAGGTTGGATGGGGCTTGGAGCAAACTGGGATAGTGGAAAGTGTCCCTGCCCATGACAGGGTGTTGGAACAAGATGATCTTTAAGGTCCCTTCCAACCCAAACCATTCCATGATTCTATGATGCAATAAATAGGAAAGGAGAATGACACACGTGCCTTCCAGTCCTGGGCATACCCAAGGAGTTAGTTCTTAAAACTGAAACACCTTCAAGTCTCTAATTATTTTTTTCTCCTTTTTGGCACTAAAACTTTAGGTGTATAGGGTTAGTGATGTAACTAAGAGAAGCAATTACAATGTAAAAAATCATTAATATCTGCAGATGCTTTTAAAAATCTACAGCATTTCTAAACCACATATTTCTGATAGATATCAAGTAAATACAGAATATTTGTTGATAAATTGAAGGTTATATGGTGTCTTGCCCCCTCTTAGAAACTTTCTGATTAATTTACAATAGGTTGGCATGACAGCCATCTCCAATCTTTCCAACAGATCATCATGCCAATTGTCTTCTTACAGATAAGCAACAATTACAAGGTAATATTAAAACAAATTATTTATTTGACTTCAGGTCATAAAGTTAATTCCCATTTTCATTAAGTTGTTGCATTCCAGAATTGTCTCTGTATCATGTCGGGTTGGACATCCCACTGACAGTCAGTAAGGGCAGAGATGCAGGAGCATCTGGAGGCATTTATTCCTGTGGGTACTGTGCACCTCTACTGGCAACCCCCATGGAAAGAAAACAGGCAGTTCCTCTGAGCAGAAATGTGAGCAGCTGGCAGGTTTGTCCTCAGGATTTGGCTCTGACACAACCCAATTATTTATTTATTTATTTATTTATTTATAGGTCTCGCTTCTGTCACACTGCCACCATCTTTAAAGAAAAATTTGCATTGACTGGTGCCAAAGAGAGGAGATAATCACAGAATATCCTGAGTTGGAAGGGAGCCACAGGCATCATCGAGTCCAACTCCTGGGCCTGCACAGAACACCCCAACATTTTTTTTTAAGGCTGGAAAATTAAATAAAAATGCATCTAAACTAACCTATGCAGCTAACTAAATAAACAAAGTAAAATGCACCTAGCATTTCAATCTGTGAGTTAATATCTTGAATTTCTGGCTAGATAAAAACATCTTTCACCCATGAGTGATTTCTACTCTACTGTACTTTCTACTCCCCCTAAATCAGTCAAAATTACAATCTCTGATCCCTGGTAACCCTTTCAACCCTCTATCTGCTTGAGAGCTTTTAATTATATTGCAGAGCTTAAAGTTTTGTCTGTCCATGGATATTAGACGGAAACAGACTCCAATGTAACACTCCATGAGATATGGTGTTAATGTGATAAGTACAATAATCTTACAACTAGCCACAAAAGATAGATAAGAGATGATGTGATTTTAGGAGCTGGTTGAAATTTCACAATTTGTCATAACCTTATGCATTTGAATAGCATTAGGAAATAAAATAATGAATAGCGTTAGGAAATAAAATAATGAATAGCGTTAGTAAATAAAAGGCTGTACTGCCTCCTACACAGCATGAAAAACAGCTGCCAGATTTTCATATAGCCTTCTACAGCTTCCTTTCTGTCTCCTCCCTGATCCTTGTGTAAGTTCACTCCATAGGTACTACCTGGTGCAGGCTCTCCTCAGGGTGCCAGAAACAGAGCAGCCATGATAGTAGCCCCAGACCTCTTTGAAAACACAAAGAAAAGTGCAATTCCTAAAGTTGTTTTGTTGCTCATTTACAAATTTGAATCCCTACCTTAGAGTTATTCCTACTGTTCATTTAACTATTATTATGCTTCTTCAGATATATTACCAGTTCAGTACCTCTGCAACACAAAATGAAAAAGAGAGGAATTTTCTTCTGAAATAATGCATATTAAAAAGCTGGTGTGGTAGTTTCTGATTTATTCCTTCTGCATTGTCCATGAAAGAAAGAGGTTTCAGAAGATAATTTAGAATCACACCACTACTTAAACCACCACACTGGGATATTTCTGTGACTGTTTCTGCTTCTAATCAATGAGAACTGGCACTTTGAACTCGTGTGAGTCTCTTTGCCTGCATGAGAAGAATTCATGTCTAATACTGTAATGCTCAAGTGCATTCTGGGAATGAGGTAAATCTCAGGAAGTCATTTCCATCATAGTCTGAATTTCCACATGGGCATAAAACATAAAACAGCAAGCTTACAGCCCCACTGGAAAGATATCTTTTCATTGTCATCCTCTTCCTTAAAGTACCTTTCATCTGGCACCTTGTTAGACAAAAGTGAAAAGCAATGCTGATAATTGTGTCACCAACAGCATTAAACCAAAAGCAGTTCACTCCCAATACAGAATGAAGTTCCTGTTTTAGACAGACATGTCCACTTTGGATCCATTTATCAGAAGCAAATGTCTAGGAAACCAGCTGAAATGAAATCAATGCCACACACTTTATGGGCACTGGCTGATCTCCAGAGTGCTGAAATAAATGGCAGTGCAGAATTGCAAAGGCACAAGCAAGTGGGTTATATGTGCTGGCTGAAATCCAAAATGGTTACAGGAAGTAGGAGAATAAAACCTGGGTAACAGGGCCCTCTGCTCCTCACCTGAGGCCAGCAAGTACAACACTTCAGCTAGGAATGGGTGAGAATTCTGAAACACAAACCTCCAGGCATAGATCCCTCCTGATCCCAGGCACTCCTCCCAGCAGAGGAGGAGGATGGACACACTGCCAGTCTCCCAGATGGATCAAAGGAGCAGAGCTTTGGCTCTCCCCTGTGCACTGTGACTCTCAGCTGAGCCAGGCTACCCATGGCTTCCCAAGGGTGCTCTGCTGGGTTGTATTTGGATTTACAGTCTGGTAGCCGGCCTGTGTGAGAAATGGGGCTTAGAGGGAATATCCCTGCCATCTGCATGCTCTGAAAAAAGTTTCCTGCAGCCTAATGCAGAGGTCCTCCAGATCTTCTATTCACAGAATCAGTTAGGTTGGAAAAGACCTTCAAATTCATCAAGCTCAACAATTCCTCCCCAGCCTTCTACCTTCTGTAACAGATGCATAACAAGGTCATGGGCCCCATTTGGTATTTACAAAACATGTTTTCTGGAAAAAAATCAGTCCCCATGTGCAGGGCTTCATCCTGTTTTATGGCTGTGCAGTGCTGAAGGAAGCAGCATGGGTAACCAAGACTGCTTCCAAAGGTGGGGAAAGATGAGCCATAAGACTCGTCAGGATTCCTGAGATCCATACCCATTTCTTAGAGAGGTCACCCCCAACTCCAGCCGAGTGCCGAACTCACAGAAATCCCACTGATTTTGTAGTCATTAATTTATTATTCATATCTATTTGCTGCTGGGTGTTATTGCCCCAAAGCTTAAGAATAGATCTGGCCCAGAGAAATAGAATCAACAGCCCCTGGAAAAGGTTAGGAGACTGGAAAACAAGTTCATACTGATTTGCAATAAACAAAACCAAACAGAAAAACTCTGGCATTGTTCATAAGAGAGGAATTCTAAAATATTCCATTTGGGGAGTTCAGTGGCTTGCTTGCTGCCCAGCTTGAAAGCTTTCAAATATTTCTGCTTTCTCAATGAAGGAAAAAAGCTGCAATAACTCAAATAAAAAAAAATAAATTAAAAAAGCACCCTTCCAGGTCCCATTGTCTGTGAACCCAGATACTCTGACTTATTGGTCATCACCCTTTTCCTACTGTCAAGCTTGTGCTCTGCTCCTTTACAGGCAGCATTGAAGTCCTTGCTTTTCTTTAATGAGAGAAATGCACCAGTATCTTCAAGGGACTCTGCTGGAGAGATACTGTTTGGATTTTCCAAAGAGAAAACTGCAATATCCCAGTAAAATAGTAGTTTTCCCATACAGGATGGAAGTTGTACAAAAGCAAAGTTTTTTCATCAGGAAAACAACCCTCCAGTAAAGTCTGCTTCATCCCAAACTGTCTAGACAAAGGCTACAATTAGCCTCTGGCCATTAGATGATTTACAGACAATTCACTACCAAAACCTGATGTGTAAAACTCAAACTCTGCAGATTTATTTAGTGCAGATGTTTTAAAGATGAATAAATGCAAATATCTCTGAGAACTGTGTGAACACTACTGGTACTTCTGTATCTTGGTTTCAAAAGCTGCAATTCAGTTGTGTAGAGACAACAATCTGGTGCAGCTTGAGACACTTGAGGATACCAAAGATATTCACCTGAGCTGGACAGAAATGGCACAGGGCTCATGGAAAACCTACCCCTTCTGAAGGAGCAGATCCAGACAAACAGGATATCACAGAACAGCTCTGAATATGTCACATGCTGACATTTGGACAGCTGAGTAACACCGCAACCTGCTTTCTAAACACAGCTTGTAAGATTTGCTTTTTCAAGGATCTCTACCCACAACTGTATGTACAAGAATCTTGCAAAAAAAAAAAAAAAAAAAAAAACCCAACTCAAATTAATTCCAGCTCTTGACTTAGAACCAAGAAGAGGAATTTTTGTAAGGCCAGTTTCTTGTGGAAATGGCTGCCTTTAGCATCAGTCTCCAGGGACAGCAGTGCAGTGTTGGTACCCAACAGAAGAGCAGCTGCATAGAGCAGTTGCTCCATGAGCTGCAGAGGGGAGCTGGTACTCACATTTGTCTGTGTGGGAAGGAGATCCCACTCTCTCCTGGCAGTGCTAAAAGGAATAAAACTTACTTTTGTTCCCCAAGAAGGGACAGCTCACTGGCTGCTGACACAGCAGCGTTGAGCTAACAGGAAGGATTGAATCCTCAGTGATCACTTTTGAGAACAAAGACAAACTTTCACTCTCCCTCACTATTACTGACAGAATCCCAGGGTACTGCTGAAGAGGACAGGCTCTGACAGCTGTGAGAGTGTATCAATCATCTGGCAAATTTCACACACTTCCCTCTCACCAAAATAAAGGTAGTAATAGCAGACCAAGATCTGGGTTTGTAAAAGCAGCACTCAGACTGAATTGTAAAAACTGGCTTGAAATTTTTACAGATCTTTACACTATTATAAAATTAGATATGTGCCCAAGACACCAAATACTGTTTTCTCCATTTGTGTAAGCATTTTTACTTATTCAAATAAGATAAAGGATATTGTATCTTTCTGTGAAAAATATAATGAAATGGACATTTAATAACACAGAGAGAAAACAATGTACAATTTGACCATTTTAAAAGAAAAGTTGATACAGATGAGGTATTGTGAGACTACAAGGGAAGATTCCTGCATTTCACTGGAATGTTAGGAAAGTAGCTCTTCAGAAACATGCAGTATCCTGGGGCAAGAGCTGCTTGTGATACATCTGTGATGACAGCAATTTGTTAGAGACCCAGATTATAGGGAAATGTTCCAGCATGCAGAGGAACTTTAAGGCTTTAACATTATGCAAAGGATGGCAAAGGCTCAACAGAGCAGGAGTCCCAAGGGGACTGGGTATGGCCTGGGCAGTGGTGGAGGGAGAGCACACTTCCATAAAAAGATGGCACAAACGCAGTGCAGGGCCTCCTTTTTGTTACAGTCCCCCCCTCCAAAGCTGCTCTGCTTCTTGTCCCTGCCAGCCTGCACAGGGCAGCTCGGGCTGAGCTGCTGTTCCCAGTCCTTCACGTGTGCTCAGCCCAGCTCCAGACAGGGAGTGGGGTTGTTCTCCTGCTCTCTCCCACTTCCAGCCTCACGCAGCATCCCAGCACCTGATGTCTTTCAGTCCCTCTGGTACCCAGATCTCTCCTCCTTCCCCTGCCAGTGCCACTGCAGCTGCCACCCCACACAGGAGCTGAAAGGGCTGTCTCCATCCATACCCCTCCCTGGCAGGAGCACCACGGCCACTTTTCTGGTGGGAAGAGCTCAGCCTTGATTTACATCAAGGAACTCCTGTTTCTTCTTGTGCACTGCCACAGCCTGACAGCTCCTGGCCATCCTCCTTCCATCTGATGCTGCTATGGGAAAAGGCAGAGTCACTGGTACTCTGCAAGCTTTTCAACACCATCTTCCTGCTTGAGTCAGAGGTAAAACAGGGCCTTAAACACAAAACAGATGCTTTTGTGACTGCCGTGTTTTACTTGTCCTGTCTCTACTTCTTGTTTAGTGTCTGGAGAGTCAGTCCTGTGAGGAGCCGCTGAGAGAGCTGGTGGGGGGGCTCAGCCTGGAGCAAAGGAGGCTCAGGGGGCCCTGCTGGCTCTGCACAACTCCTGCCAGGAGGAGCAGCCAGGGGGGTCGGGCTCTGCTCCCAGGGAACAGGGACAGGAGGAGAGGGAACGGCCTCAGGCTCTGCCAGGGGAGGCTCAAGCTGGACATCAGGAGGAATTTCTTCACAGAAAGGGTGGTCAGGCCTTGGCAGGGGCTGCCCAGGGAGGTTTGGAGTCTCCATCCCTGGAGGTGTCCAAGGAAGGCCTGGCCGTGGCACTCAGTGCTCTGGGCTGGGGGACACAAAGGTGTGTTTGGTCAAAGGTTGGACTTGATGACCTTGGAAGTCTTTTCCAGCCTTAATGATTCTGTGATTCTATGGAGCTCCTGTCTTTGCTAAGTTGGGTTGACTTCCTCCACTGTGGCAGCTTTGATGTGCTAACAGGTGAGTGTGAATGCTCTGACACCCTGCTCACATCACATCCCTTCCTGGCATAAAACTGAGGGGAACAGGCTGGCAGTGGTTGCAGTCCCTCAGTCTGCCCAGGATGCAGAGGCATGAACACCCATGTAAAGAAGAAGGAGATGTTTTCTGCTCTGGAGATTATCGTGGCTGGAGAACATATGGGCTGGTGATGACACAAGTGTATGGAGAAAGAAGATAGGCGCTGCATGGAAAAGAAGACTTTACCCACTGAGCTATGTTTGCTATTCATCACTTAATTTATACTATTAATGAATCTGAGAGAATGAAATCTTGCTCAGCTTTTAGTAGAATTCGTCCCCTTCAGACAAAGCATGAGATCACATAATATCTCTAAAGATCCCCAGAAAGAAAGATAAAATTTGACATGGCATTCTTGAGGTTTTAGACTGAACTAGAAATGGGGAAAACAGGAAAAGAATCCCATATTGGCACACACAGTCTCCTCCAATTCCTCCAGTTATTGTCTCTGTACTTTATGAGGGAGGAAATGCATAAAAATGACATGTACACAAGTCCAATATTTTCAACGGCCCTTCAAAAACAGCTTTTGAAAATATTCAGTCCTTTCTTTGGGGGTAAAGGTTTGCTGAATATCCTCAAGAGAAAAAGAAGTCAGCCTCTGATTCATTCTGCTCTTGACAGTTGCATGACTTTGTTTCTTTTTTCCGACTTGGTGTTTACAAGAAGAGACCAGAGATGAAATCTGAGAATGTTACAAAGATCACCCAGGCTCACCTAAAAGCATCATCCCAGCAGGTGTGACCTCGACTAAAACAGATGATACTGTGGCAGCAGTAGCCAAACGTAAGTTTAACTCTAACACATGGATGCTGCAAATGCTGCTTGTAGAAAAGAAGCAAAACCTACCAAAGAATGTGGTGTAGGGTATCTGTTCATCTGTTCATCTGTATCTCATCTGTTCTCCAGCAAGATGGGAGTGCTAGGAAATGCCAAACCTCTCTCTGTCTTTTCTTGGGCACTTTTAAAACTTCTTTTAATACCATAACCAATACTTAGAGAGCTCTAAGTTGAACTGAACCTGTGATGAATGAACTCAAATATTAAACAAACCAAGACTCTTTTTCACAGCTTCTGTAAGGAGGGACATGCTAAAGAATCCCTTGGTGAGTTGCTGCTCTCTACTGGGGAAAGGATGTACAAGAACTACCCACATGGCAATTCCCTGTGTTGCCTGTTATTTCAGCCCTGTCCATGAGCTGATGTATCAATCTGAAAGTGATCTTGATAGTGAATTCCCGAGTTAATCTGCTTGAGTAATTTCCTACACGATGTCACATGCATGTGTACCCCATCTTCAAATTGCAACAGACTCATTTCCCAGCTGACCTCTTCTCCCTCCCTCTCCCAAGCCCAGGCATTTTCCTCATTTGCTGCTCCTCCGACCAACGTACCAGGCATCAAGGCCAGTTCAAAGTCTCTTGTCCAGGTCTCAGAGATATTCCTGGTGGCTGCCACCAACTGCCAGCCTCATTTCTCCCACAGTGAAAAGATCTCACACAACTATCACACTAATTGTGGTAAACAGAAGATTGTGATCACAGAAGATGATCTTTTCCTGGGATAACGGGTTTTTTTAGTTTGTTGTTGTTGTTGTTTTTTGGGTTTTTTTTTATTTGTTTGCTTTTCTTTTTTCCTCCATTCTCCATTTTCCCATAGTAGCTTTCTCAAATATACCAGTACCCCACAAGAGTATTAATGCTTACAAATACACTTCTTTAATTTTTTTTTTTTTTATTTCAGCCTGAAGTTTCAATTTTGCTTCCAACATCTGGACTGAAAAACTTCTTTCTGCAGGAGATTTTATACCACTACAGGCAGATAAACTTGAGGTGACTCCAACTGCTCTAACCCCAGAAGTGGAAGCTGGAGGAGACCAGAGCAGAAATATCTAAGACAGCTCAGGTGTCCAAATAATGTTGGAACTGTTGATAAGCCAACCAAGAATTTGTGAGGAATGATCAGAATATAGGCTAATATTTGAGCAGGCATCTGTTACAGACCATCTGCTCGGGAAGAGGAAGCAGATTAAACCCTCTCTGGGCAGGTAGAACAAGTCTTGAGTCCTGGGCTCTGAGACTTGCTGGGGATATCAACTGCACCAGCACCTGTTGGAAGTTCAAAAGGGCTGGATGCAAGCGGTCCAGGGGATTTCTGGAGTGTGTTGAGGACAATTCCATGATGCAGCTGATCCATGAGCTGAGTGGCAAATCGATCTGCAGGATCTACTGCCCATGAAAAAGGCAGGAGGGATGTGAAAGTCAAAGGAAGTGTCAGCTGCTGTCATCCTCAAACGGTGGAGTTCAAAATTCAGAGAGAATTAAGCAACACAAGCAGTAAAATCACAGACCTGGAATTCAGGTGAGAAACTTTTGGCTTGTTCAAGAAGCATTTGGACAAATTCTCAGGCATATGGTGATTTTTGGGATGTCCTGTGCTGGGCCAGGAGCTGGACTCCATGATCTTTGTGGGTCCCTTCCAACCCAGCATATTCTGTGGTTCCTGTAGGAGGGAAACAGGCCCAAATGAGCTGCAAGGAGTTTTCAAGCACCACCTCCCCAAAGCACAACAGCAGCACATTGTGCTGTGGGGGAGTTGAAACTAACACAGGGCAGAAGGCCTACGAGAGCAAAAAATGAACATCCACCTGACCCAAGCACAAAAAGCCAGTGTAAAGGTGATCCTAGCAGGGCTGGGCTAGGAGGAGCACAGAGGCACTGCCTGAGCGTGCAGGGGTGGAGCAGGAAAACCCAGAGCTCAGCTGGAACTGAAACAAGCAACATATGAAGAGCAGCAGGAAAGGCTGCCATACATTGCCAGAACAATGAAGGCTAAGGACAAAACTAGCACACTGCTTGCTAAGCATGGGGACCTAGTGACAAACAAATGGGAAAAAAATGAGATAGTCAGTACAATTTCCTGCCTTGAGGTCTCCTAGATCCCTAAATTTACTTACATTAATCTTGGGGAGCATGGCGTTAACCACAATGGAGAAATCATGGAATTATAGAACACCCTGAGCTGGAAAGGACCCATCAGGACCATTGAAGTCCAGCTCCTGGCCCTGCAAAGGACAGCCCAAGAACCACATCGTGGTTACTTCCTCATGAGGAAGACAGAGCTAGGGAGCACTTCAGCCAGTTGTTCATGGGCACTGTTGGTGTGCCTGGGATGGTGCCGAGGGAATGCTGCAAGCACCACTGTGAGACTCATCATCTTCAGAAGCTGAAGCATCTTCCTTGTGGCTGAAAAGGAGCCAATGTCATACAGATTTCTGCCTGTCAAGAGAAGGGGAGAGGCAGAACTGCTATTTGTGCTTTCTTATTTCTCCTTGTGCAGAAAGCTCCTTGCTTTCACTAACTGCAGGATTCTGGCTTCAGGAAGGGCAAAGTTTGAGGACTCTGACAGGTATGGCTTGATCAATCAGCCCTAGTAAGGCCTCACCTGCAGAGCTGTGTCCAGCCCTGGGCTCCTCAGCACAGCAGGGACAGGGAGCTCCTGCAGCGGGGCCAGCGGAGGCTGCGGAGATGGTTCAGGGCCTGGAGCAGCTCTTGCAGGGAAAGGCTGAGGGAGCTGGGGCTGCTCAGCTCCAGAGGAGCCCCAGCTGAGAGGGGCCCTCAGCCCTGGCTGTCCCTGTGTGCAGGGAGGGCTCAGAGCAGGGCCCGGGCTCTGCTCCGGGGGGCCCAGCAGTGGCCCCAGAGGAACGGGCAGGGACTGATGCCCAGGGAGCTCCCCCTGCACAGGAGGCAGAACTTCTCCCACACATTGTCCAGAGAGGCTGTGCAGTCTCCTCCCTGGGGATATTCCAGAGCCCTCTGGACACAGCCCTGTGCCCTGTGCTCTGGGATGGCCCTGCTGGAGCAGGGAGCTGGCACCAGTGACCCTCTGTGGTCCCTTCCAGCCTGGCCCATCCTGAGGTTCTGTGTTTAGACATTTCTCAGGCAACACCCTGAGCAGGTTTCTGCTTTACTTCTGGACTTGTTGAAAGGAAACAATGTTTTTTTATCATGCTTCTCCCATATGGGGAAGCAGGATGATGAAGAGCTCCAGCCTGGGTGCATCACATGTTTAGGAATCTCCGTATATAGACACCAGTGTGCTATCCTGACACATCAATCACCTGTGCACCAGATGCAGCCTGGTAACAGGAGAGAAGCAAAATCTGGGGGCAATTTTTAGAGGACACTGGAGAAAATCTCAATGCAAATTCGTTATTAACACAGACTGCAAGTGAGTCTAAATAAAGAAACAATCTTTATATAACCCATTTTTTCCAGAGGTTTTATAAAACTCAGATATTAAAAATACAATCTAACACTTCCCTAAGTGAAGAATATAATTTATAAGAGCGATAGACAGTAACTAAAAACTGCTTTCTAGAAGTGCTTTTGAATTCAAATGTGTCTTTAAAGTGTATGTTAAGTAAATCTAGTGCACACACCTGGCTTGTGAGTGGGTATGTGCATGAATTCCCATCCTCAGAAATGGATTAGAACACTGTAAAAGTTGTCAGGTCTAGCATTTTAAAAGACGGAAAATGTAAAAAATGAGGATGATCCTGGAGAACTGTAATTCCTCTCTTTTGTGAAATTGAAATGTGATAAATTCTGGAACTGAATGATCCTAGTCCTTTTTATCTTTTCCTTTTAAAGCACTTCTCTCTCTGTGTGCTCCAAGTGCTCTGGCTGGTCTGTGTTCATTCACTGCCATCCTCCTCACTCATTTCTCCTCATTCTTTGTGTGGCCTCAGGACACACTGATTCAAATTCTGCTCTGAAAACAAAAGCCTTAATTTCCCCATGGATTTCCCACAAGTAGCAAGCATAAATCACCTGCCTGAGTCCTTCAGGGCCACAGTGAGGGAAGGGAAAGATGCTTGACTGAGCATCTTGCACTTCCTACTTGCTCAGCAGCACCGTGTGTGAAGGCTTCACACATAGGAACAAAGTTATCCCCAAAAACATCCTTTACTGACGGGCACAGGAAATAAAGAGCTGTTAAAAGAAAACCATGTGACAGCAGAGCTTGAAGGCCACAATTATTCAGAACTCTTAGCAAAATTAGCACGCTCCATATAGGGCACCCTTGCAGCCACAAGGACCCAGAACTCCTATAAATCCAAAGCCAGGATACAAAGGGATCCGGTGCAGCACCCAGTGCTGGGTCAGGCTGCAGGCTGTGCCCTGCAAGTTGGTGCTGCTGTAAAACCCTTTCAGATGCACCTATTGCACAAACAACAGCACTGGGAGTCCATCCCCAGTGTCCTGTTTGGCAGCAGAGCCCGTGTATGTGTGTGTGTGTGTGTGTGTGTGTATCACACAGAGTATCCGCTCTAAAATTACCCAGGGAGTAAAAAGAACCCTTCATCAAACGGCGCTTTCCTGACACTTGTGTGAGTCGCCTCAGTCTAATCCCAGTTCCTGGAGCTCAGGGAGTGGAGGACAGCTGCAATAGTTTAGCACTTCTAGTGTGGGCCATTGCGTTTGACCAGTAAACCGCAGAGCTGTGTGCTGCCTGGCTCCTGGCTTCACAGTTCCAGCAAGCAGTATTTTGTTTGCTTCAATTCCTGCAACCAAACACAGGCCACTTTGTTACCTTTAGGTCTATTTCTTCTTTCTCAAATACTTCCAACTTCATCATTTGCCTGCAGTCTTTTTCTTACCATGCCTGCCCCGTTCCTCCTGCTACGCCCTGGCTCTCATCAGACGTCAATCCCCTCTCACCAAATTTACACCAGCTCTCCTAATTCCTGATCCATAGATTTCTGAGGAAACTACTGAATTCATGGTTCTGAAGCCTTCATCAGAAGTTGTTTCTGTGGTTTGTAGGAATTATCCTTCATTAAAAGACAGCAACTGGCTTAGAAACCACATGGAGCTCAGTCAACATGAAGTGAGTAATTCCTGCACAGGCATGGAGGGGGCAGATAAAGCAGTTTATCACTTCAATTCACGTTCAGGGACAAGATCAGCATTATGCACAAAGAGGTACAATTTTGCCCCCTCTGGAATTTCTATCAGCTATAGTGAGGCAGAGATTTTCCCTGTAGGCTCTACTTCTAACTTACCAAATGCAAAAATCTGTAAATTAGGAGCTTTTAAATGCCAGACTCCAAGAATTAATCAAACTGTGCTCCTGCCTTCTGTACTGTTTATCAAATCTGAGGTTCACACATGTTATGCACTCTCACAAGCTGAGCGTCTGTTCCCGTTCTGTGCTGTGTACACATTCCCAGTAAATCCTACTCAATTTGGCAAAATTGCTTGGAAAGAAAGGCACTGCTAGTTGCAACTTGGGATACACACTGCCAGTGTCAGGTATTGGGACAGACCCAGTGCTTGATAACTACTGCAGCTCCACAAGACACATTCTTATTCTTAATCACTGTGTGGCTTGACTTGAGAGTTTTACTCAACTGCCCTTTCAGAAAGAAAAGGAAAAATAAACGTAATTGTCTCAACTTCAATGATGCCCTGTCTTTTAGTCTTGAAGTCTCAACTTTTATTTCATATACAATAAATTTATATCCAGTTATTTTCGGGTTACAGTACATTCATGGCCCAAGACAATGAAAGCCTTCAGTTCATACCAGCTTCCAGGTTCAGGTTTATGCATCTATGCCAAGAGTTACCTGTAATAAAACTCAAGAGATTTTGACATTGGAAAAATAAATTGCAGGTATCTGATAGCTGAGACCTGGTCCTGTACCCACTCCCAGCTATTTAAAACAAAGTAGTTCACTGAAATCAAAGTGAAGATTAAGATCCAGCCATGATGCTGCACTGCTTTGGTACTTCAGCAGACATAGGGTGCATTGAGATAATGAGCCAGTCACTCCAGTTGTCCGTTTTTTCTTTCATTCCCCACTGTTCCCATCCTGGAGCCATTAAATGCCAGAACCACTATTTAATGTCTGACCTCAGAATAGTTCCCAGAACAACCAGCATGTTGACCAAAGACATCAGCAAATCAACACCTCCCCTGAAGGATAAAAATGGACCATTGGAAACCTTTTCCTCTGTTTTGCAGTTCAATCCATGATGCAGGCTTCAGCCAAGTGTTCCTTCCAGAAAAACTCCAAAATCTTCTCCTAAGAGGACAGCCCCTAAACCTGTTTTTCCCCATAGGCACACACAAACCTTAAAACAAGGTTGTCTCCAGAGAAAGGAGTGGCTCTTTTGACAGTAGTAATGGCTGTCAAAATGGCAGCTTTGTTCCAAGTTATTTTAACACCCCTTGTACTGAACAGCCTGATAGAATCTTGCTCAAGATTCAATTTCCAGAACTCAAGCCCTGCCCTCCAGGCACAGTGGGTATCACTCTGTATTTACCTGCAGTCAGACCTGGAGCCAAACCCCAGAATTCTCTTACTCTCACACACACCCGCAAGCACACATTTCATTGTATTCCCAACACATACGGTACTTAACCTCACAGTGACCTAAATCTCCACTGTGCCTCCAAAATTTGTTGTTTTCTCCAGTCTATCTCTGTATCTACTGACAATCTTTCAGCACTCTCTTCCTCTACTCAGAGCAGAACTTAAAGTGAAGTTTATCTGCTTCCAAGACACTTTTTCTTCTGCCTCCTAAGGGTTCTGACAACAAATAGCTCATTGTTCATTGTTATTATCTTGGCAGACGCTCTGCTAAGAGAGCTGCTGCCTTCAAAAATCTCAGTAGCGTGGTCTTCCAGGGCTGCATGTTGTCATATTTGCCAAGAATGCATACAAAAATAACCTAACATTTATCACAAAGAGAGAATTTGCTTTGCTTAGCTTTTGGTTTTTGCTTTTTTTTTTGTTGTTGTTTTTCAGAAGTCCTCAAAGATGATAGTCTGAAGCGGTTTGGAAACCTGATAAGCTGAAGTGCTGAAGACCTTTTTCCTGCTCCTTGGCAGAAACATGACACATCCATGTGTGACTCGTTGGCTACGTATGGAACTCAGCACAAAATTGCCACGAGAGCTAGAAACTCATCTGAATTTCCTGAAACATGAATGGGCCTCATTCACAAGAGAACTGCTGGTGTAGATGCAAAGTTAGTGTTCTTGAAGGTTAGAACTGAGTTTTGAATAGCCCAGCCATGCATAGACCAGCTTTGCCAGTGTGAGAAACAATGCCTCACTTCTTAAAAATTTAACTGTTTATTAAAAAAATAAAACTAACAATAGGGGATGCTCCCAATACCAAGCGCAGCGCTGGGTGCGTGGCTGCTCTCGCCAGAGGCACGCCTTCCCGAGCCCGTGCAGCTCCTTTTATCCCCCTGCAGTGTCAATCAAGAGCATTGTTACAGTCCTCCAATCCTGGGTCTTGGTGATATTGACCCAACCCCTTGCTCCACCTGTCCGGGGTGGTCTGGCACAAGCCCACCCACAGGGAGCATGCCCAGTTGTTAAATTAAGTGGGGTCTGGCCTGATTGATGCCCTGATTGACACTGTGTAGGGAAAGTTCTGGAAGGTTGCCTTCTGTCTCTGGCAGCCATCTTGTCCCTATTAAATCCTATTGAACTCGAAGGTATATCATAACAATGTTAACAAACAACAATCATAACAGGACAACACTATAACTCATTACTAACAACAATTAACTCATTAACTTACTAATTTAATTAACAATTTAAATATATGAAACTCCAACCTAATTTTGCCCGTCTATAACACCACCAGTGTCACCTCTGATGTCCCACAGGGCTGCCTTCTAGAAAGTCAGCAATTCAGTTTAATTGCCTTCTAAAGCTGAAAAGGCTTTAAAACCTATCCTATCACTTTAAAAAGTGGTTAACTAGGGAAAGTCAAAGAAGAGGAAGAGATTATGGAAGAAATTCTTTCTTCTGTGTATGGGTTGCCCAGAGAAGCTGGGGCTGCCCCATCCCTGGCAGTGTCCAAGGCCAGGCTGGACGGAGCTTTGAGCACCCTGGGACAGTGGAAGGTGTCCCTGCCCATGGCAGGGGGTGGCACTGGATGGGCTTTAAGGTCCCTTCCAACTCACACCACTCTATGATTTATGATTTTTTCATTTCACCCACTGAATCACTTAAAAAAAAAAAAAAAAACAAAAAACCCACAATTAATTACCTCAAAAGTCACACCAGTCCAGATTAATCAATTCTTTCCCAACATCCAACTAGCTGTGTTTTCCACCAAGGCAATTGCATTCACTGTCAGATCACATCAGGGAAATTTTGATCCAAAGCACACACAGAAAACCTGGATTTTCCTGTTGATTAGTACACTTAATTACCTAACAGAATGCAAATATTTGACTTATGACAATGAAAGGGCACAAAATCAAAATAAAGGTTCCACACGGAGTGGGCAGCACACCCCTGCTCAGCCCTGATCTAGAAAGCGCTCAAGCACAGCCTGCCCAGATCCTTTCTGGATGGCCCTCTCCCCCGGACAGCAGCAGAGCAGCAGCATTTCTGGGCAGCTCTAAGCACTGTCCCCTTGCCTGAGCGTGCCCCTGTGGGCTCACACGGCTGGGTTCACCACCACAGCACTGGGTGGCCCAAGCCTGGGGCTCCCCTGGTTTCCCAAGAGCTGTACAAGCCTTGCCTGAACAAGAACTGTCGGGCCTCCAAGGACAAGAGCAGGGCTGAGGAGCTCAGCATTAAAGGGATGGGCCTGACTGCAGGCTATCAGAGATCATGTTTCCTCCAGACTGACCCCAAAGGACTTTGCTCACCATGGTCTGGGTTAAGTAGTATTAAGAATTTCCCTACAGATGTGAGCCAGGGACAGACCCAGGGCTGCTTCCAGAGCAGCTGCAGAAAGTGCCTGATCAGGTAATGATAAAGAGCTCCCCCATCCCCTCCCCAGGCTCCCCAGCAACCACACCATCCCTGGGACCCATCAGCATCCACCATGGACATAAATCACAGAATCACTGAATCGTTTGGGTTGGAAGGGATCCTAAAGCCCATCCAGTGCCACCCCCTGCCATGGGCAGGGACACCTTCCACTGTCTCAGGGTGCTCAGAGCCCTGTCCAGCCTGGCCTTGGGCACTGCCAGGGATCCAGGGGCAGCCACAGCTTCTCTGGGCACCCTGTGCCAGGGCCTCCCCACCCTCCCAAGGAACAATTCCTCCCCAATATCCTCTCCAACCCTGCCCTCTGGCAGTGGGAGGCCATTCCCCCTTGTCCTGTCTCTCCAGGCCCTTGTGAAAAATGCCTCTCTATCTTCCTTGTATGCTCCCTTTAGGTACCCCAACCTGGGATCCCCCATAAGGGGATTTCCATGAGGAAGATTTAAGCATTTGTCTCTGGATTGTAGTTGTGATTCCTGTTCCACAGCTCTCTGAGAAGGATTTCAGAGAGTCCCATCCCCTGCTCTTCCCCCAGGTAATTACCTGTGTATTACCTGTGTATTACCTGCTGTAACTACAGGCTGCAGTTGTCCCTTGTCCTAACACTTGGACTCATAAATTTATATTTCGGTGTGTAAGAATTCCTGATTTGTATGATGACAAGAACAATATCCTTTCAAAAATACCCATTAAAAACAATATCTTACTCCAAAATCTATATTAATAAAAGTTATTTTCAAAGCAGCTTTGACTCATTTGGAAAGCACGCAGGGTTTTGGATTGAAAGTGTTTGATAGAACTGAGTCAAGTCACCCTTTATAATAGGGGGTTTTCTGCAGTAAATTCTCTATCAATCTGAAATGAAGCTACTTTTTTTTTTTTGGTAGACTTCAAATTAAGTATTTGTGATTTGACTTCAGGTGAACTAAATCTCTTTTGTTCTAATGAGTCAGTTTAAAATAACTCTAAGTATCATGCCCAAAAAGGTGCCTGCAAAGGATTCCTTTAACTCTGCATACCCCATTCAATCTCTTTGACAGGTATCTCTTGGGTCAAAACCCCTTTAATTCCAGCTCATTTTCTGAGAAGGTTGAACATTTGCACAGTTATTTGAATAGATGGAGAGTAAATCTCCTTTAGAAAATTCCACAGCACAAGGAAATTGCCTTTTTTACTGCATTCAGAGGCATATACATATACACAAATATATACATTCTGCATTTTACTTATGGTTCCTTTCAGGCACTGGAAATACCATTGTTTTCTAAAACCTCTCCACATTTTTTGGCCAAGTGCATTCCCGAAGCTGATCCACCAAAAGACAATGAGGAAATCAACTTCATATGAGAGATATGAGTGTCCCATCACACAACACTGATGGGATTGCTATGTTGACTCTTCAGTCCTAAAACCCAGGGTCATGGGCATGGAAACAAAAGCCAGTTATAGTGCAAGTTTCTTTGGCTGGTGTTAAAAGCAACCAGTGTAAAACTGCAACTTGAAAAGCTTTTAAACCTTTCTCAAATAAAGTGGATATAAACTGACTCATTTTTTAAAGTGCACCCCAGTTCACACCAGATGTAACAAGATGAACAGCTGGTCATGCAGTTCTAAAGTCTAAGCTGGAAACATTTCTTTATTCCCAGTCAAAATCATTAAGCTGAAAGAGAAAATGGAAAGAATCCCTTAACAAAGGCAACCAGCAAGATAAAAGCCAGAATGGACTAAAAGAGTTCTGAATACAAGTGAGTTTAGATTAAAGGCCAATGAAATATGGAAACCAGCCCCATATAGACTTACCTGGCTTAGCTTGTGAAATGTCAGGGTAATAGGCTGTTGTTGGAAAGATAAGCAGGGCTTTGGTCTGAAGAGAAGCCCATAACAATGAGAACCTTGTTAGAAAAGTTTCCTATTGTATACATACATATTAGCTGCCTTTGACTTGTTTTATTGAGAAAATCTTGTTTTGGATTCTGAGATTGTAAGGGCCTTGTCAGTTTAATCTGCTCTATTTAGTCTATATTTTAGACTACATTTTGAGCAAAACAAATCTAAATATATCTTGATTTTTAACTGGAAAAAGCTTCATAAGTGTTCCCAGCTAATTCTTGCTGCTAGATACAATGAGGCATAGAAAATGAGTGCAGTGGGCATTTCCAGATGGTGAATCAGTTGTTTGGTGATAGCCATCAGTGAAATCTCCATTGCACTTCAAAGCCTGCATGGAAAGCACTGGGTGTGTGTGTCAGGGAGAACAGATACCAGATCTCCTCATTCCTCATCAAACTGCAGGAGCACAAAGGCTGCACTTTGAGGCAGCCCTAAAGAAAGGCAGAAAATCTCCTCTTACAACAACAAATTTGTATTCAGTCTGTGCAGCAAGATATCAAGTGACCTGGGCAAACTGGTGTGTGTGTTCCCCAAAACCATCCATTCCTTTACATTGTTGTTGAGGAAATGCCTGGAAGAGGCCCAGGTGTCCCCTGTGCAGCATGTATCATGGCCTTGAAACACAGGATCCTTCTGCAGGGTGATGGACCCTAAACTAGGAACTGATGGCCTTTTCCTTTAAAGCAAATAAAAACAGGGAAGATGTTTATTACAACATCTACTGTAAAGTGTTACAATAAAGAAGCTGAGATAAATTACTCATTGAATTTTTGCCTGATTATAGAAATTATGTGTGCAGCATTGCTGTCTGAGGATTCTAGCCCTTGTCCTTAACATCTGGCACAGCCATGGAAGCAATCTTCTGTTCTACATCCATGTCTTTCTTTGGAACTGCACCAGTGACAGAATTCAGTGACATCGTCACAATTCCTGCTGCAAAATCTTGCTCAAAGGAAACAGAAGTTAGACAAAGGAATAGTAGGCTGATTAGCTTAACTTTATTTATTTCCATACAGCCAGATTAATTAAAATTTCTGTGTGTACCATGAGCGTTAGGTGACAAAGGCTTTAGGTACTGATAAAATGTTTCATTATATTTCCATTCATAGCTGGAAGCAGATGAAAAATATTCAGGGATATAACCTGATCAGCCTGAAACCTGGTGTTCATTTTAAGAAGGCAAACCACTGAAGATAATTTTTACTTAACATTTTCAGCTATGTTACTTCTTCAGCCATAATCTCTATATCCTAATATATAGATCATACATATACTAATATATATAAAATGCAGGATTCATACAATATCTCAACATGGCAGCAATGCATGGGCTGTCACTGCAATCTGCTGCACAACTTTTTTTAATAACAGCACTGGAACCAGGTTTCTTTAAACCAAGACCATTTAAATCATTCAATAACTGAAATCATATTTATGTAAATTACTGTTTAGATGTTATTTTACTTTTAACATAGCCTTTATGAAATGTGTCAGCTTCGGTAAAAAGTCTGTTCAGATCTCAATTTCCATATTTTCCAAGTATGAAAACTTTAATGTGAAATCTTCAGAATCTTGAAAACTGGCCAACAACATTAAATAACATTTAAAGATAATGAGTACTCTATTACTTTTGAAAATAGAATACTCTGAAACATCAAGAAAATAGCAACAGCCTTGCAAAAA
Source organism: Climacteris rufus (assembly GCA_013398175.1). Lineage (NCBI taxonomy): Eukaryota > Metazoa > Chordata > Aves > Passeriformes > Climacteridae > Climacteris > Climacteris rufus. The sequence goes on from VZRZ01002849.1 coordinate 98,713, forward strand.
TCTAGCAACTAATTAGCATTTTTGACCTCTCTCAGGCATGGAAGATGATTTATTTATTTCTGTATTTATTTATTTATTATTTGACATCACAGTAGTCCCAGGACATTACCATACATCACAACATCTGCCTTTCCTTTGACACTTTCCTGTGGTCATCCAGACCCATGATTTATTAGGTCCCCTGAAGTACCAGGGGCTGAAAAACTTCTGCCCAACCTCAGTCTCTGCTTCCAGAGCTAAAGTGCCATATTTCCTTTCTTAGCAGGAAAAAAATGCTTGGAAGTTCGTAGCAGGAAAAAGAGCTCCTCAGGAGCAGCCTCTTTGTCACTCTGGCTGCTCTTACGAGCAAGTGGTTGTCTGGTCATGGATAACATGACAGGAATAATCTGCAAAGAGGACATGTCTTATTAAAGGTGTGGCCACCCACTTTGTTCCTTACTCCATCTGGCTTCCCACACATCTTGCCTGTCAATCCTTTATTGTGCTAACAGGAATAAAGAAGAAGCAAACATGAAATGGCGGACATAGCGTTTCCCCCTCACTGTAGAAGTCATAAAAATTGAATTTTCAGAAGTGGAACCTACAGAAGATTCCCATTATTAAGTTTGCCATTGGTTTTTACTGGGACTGCCATGGGAAGCTGAAATTCACCTTTCCCTTAAATGACTATGATAGGTTTGAGCTGAGCACTGATCATCATTTGTGTTTTATTCATGAGGGGTAAAAGGACATTTTTTTGCTGCTTTTGGTTTCCCTAGTTACTTAAGCAAGTCAGTTCTTGAAGCTTTTATGGTTTGTGGCATCACATTACACAAACAGGAGTTATTACTGATGTGCCACAGCTTTGAGCCTCTGAGAATAATAAGTAGAAAGCAAATCCCCTTTTGATGTAGCAGTTGCTGAAAATTCCTCCTGAGGTCACTCATCTGAAGCATTAGCTCTCTGTTTTCAGCAAAGACAGACTTGTCAAGGGGTATTTTTAATGCCTGGGATAGTTTCTATGTAAATATTAATTGCTGGATCCTGCACAAGCAAGTGCAGCACTAATTATTCACATGCTAATATTGAGCAATCCAATGTGTCAGCACCAGTTGCAGAGACTGCTAGAGACTGGGCACACTGGGTTCAGTGTCATTTCCCCCCCTATCACAGCAACAGTTCATACTTCCAACAATTTTCACAATGAAGCTCTGAAAAGTAGAATATCAGGTATCCACATCTGGGTTTTCTCAAAGTAATTGCACATAAATGGGCTGGGGCAGAGTATTTAACTAGAAAGCAGCACACCCTGTTTCAGAGGGGAGAGCAAACATTCAGTTTTGGTACTTGAAAAAATAATCAACGGCAGTCTGTGTACCTGCAGCTGTAGGTTGAAAAGGAAGGATTTAAGGGGTATGCCTTGTTTCCTGTACAACAGCACGATGCATATGTGTGCATAAATACCCATATGAAAAGCCTGGGACAGTTGGGATTGCTCAGCCTGCAGAGGAGAAGCTTTGGGGTGAGCTCACTGTGGCCTTGCAGGGCCTGAAGGGAGCCCACAGGAAAGGGGGAGAGAGACTCTTGGCAAGGGCTGGGGGGACAGGACAAGGGGGAATGGCCTCCCACTGCCAGAGAGGAGGTTTAAACGGCATATTGGGAAGGAATTGCTCCCTGTGAGGGTGGGGAGGCCCTGGGTGCCCAGAGGAGCTGTGGCTGCCCCATCCCTGGCAGTGCCCAAGGCTGGGTTGGATGGGGCTCTGAGCACCCTGGGGCAGTGGGAGGTGTCCCTGCCCATGGCAGGGGTGGCACTGGATGAGCTTTAAGGTCCCTTCCAAACCAGGCCATTCCAGGATTCTCTGATTTGTACAAAAACACCCCCACACATCTCAAAGTTCATTAACCTGGGAAGTCTGCACGAGCAGCCAGCCCAGCAGAAGTGACATTCCACTTCTGAAGCAGTGCAGGAAAGCAAAGCATTGGAGCTGCAAGCTCTCAGTTGTAAAACTCAGTGGCTGAAGCAGCAAATCTGAATTCCAGGGATGCTGCAGATGTTGGATAGACCCTGTCAGACTGACCTTGCACAAAGAGCTATGGAGGTGGGAGCCGGGGCACAAAGGACCTCTGGGATGAGGTGGAACCTCTTCCCTGTTTCTGGCCCTAGGGGCTGAGAAGTGAAGGGCTGTGGGTGTGTTCAGGGCACACAGCCCCATGGCAACAGCAGTAAGAGGAGCTTTAATGAGAGGAGTGTTAAGTGCCTTTGACACCTATTAGTGAAATGATGATGACAAAAATAGTGTTAGGTCATGTGAAACTGTACAAAACAATGTTGTTTATACTCAGACAGTTGAAGCAACCAATGAACTGTGTGATTTCAGCTGTTTGGTTTGTTTCAAGTGTGATGACCCTTAAAATAGACAAAAATATATTTGTTGATAGTGTGCTTTGCACATCCTTCCAAGCCACAAATGCACACCCCTATTCCCAACATTCCCAAGGGGGCAGACCTGTGAGTACGGATTTCAGTGCCTGCCACCTTAGCAGGCCAGTTTTGGAATTGATAAAAAACTCACCCAAGGTCACAGGAGTAATTTTTGTTGGAGCTCAGATTTAACTCAGAATTATTTGATATTTTATAGCGACTCAGTTCAGCAACTGCTTCGCTGGGGTCATAATGTAAAAACCCAATTGTTTGGGGGGTTTGTTGGTTTTTTTTTGTTTTTTTTTTTTTTTGCTTCTTTGTTTGTTTGAGTTTGGGTTTCTTTTTTTGTTTTTTTTTCTGTTATAATAATGTGGAACTACCTTGTGCTCTCTCAGGAGAGATTGTTTCTACTTAAAAATTGCTAATGAAAAAAGAATGGATCTTTAAGAAGTCAGAAAGGATTTTGTCAAACAGATTTCACATTACACGAGATAAACTGGCTAATAGTTTTAATCTGAAACTAGATTATCCTTCTAACCTGTTTTCCTGAGAGTACAGCTTCAATGGAATGACAAATCATGGTATATAAATATGCATATCAGGTCTGAATAATATATCCAGTTCAAAACCAGAAATACATTTTCTTTCCTGAAGCATTTAATGCATTTTTCCTAAATAAAAAACATCATCTTCAGATACTGTGAGACTAACATGTTTGGGATTTGTTGTTTGACTGTTTTGTTGGTGTTTTATTTTATTTTATTTTGAAGGCTACTAATACTAGCCTGACCTCAAAAGAATATTTTCTTTAATTAAAAAATGCTCCTAGCTAGAGATGTCAAGCACTAGTTTCAAATAAGGAATGCCTAGTTAAACCAGCCAAAGAGGGAAATCTCTTAATCCATAACTTCAATCATAACAGATATTTTACATAACCAAAAATGTACTTAAATCAAATTACTGTCCAATCCAAGGAATAGGGGATAATTTACTTGAAGAGAACCTATAAAGGAATGGTCTGACTGCTGTGTTTTAGCCCAAGGAGTCCTTGCAGCACACACATGCAGGCACAAAAAATGCCTTCATGCCTTCCAATAAATCCCAAAAATAAATCAATTTAAAAAAAAAATAAGGTGAACTGGATATTAATGAGATAACTGACAGACACAATTCAATGTCCTGTCATAGCCATCACAAAGGGCCCTAAATCTTCTGACTGGTTTGGAGTGCCCAGGCTCAGTGGGGTTTGTTTGCTCTTCAGAGATGCTACTCCCTGGCTGCAACGAGGACAAGCAACTGCACCACTGGGTCACTGACAAAGAACACTGTGCTTCGAGGCTTTACAGCCACATGGAAGCTCTGGTTTGGGGAAGAAACATCACACAAGCAGAGTCTGCTGCCTCATAAAACTGGAAATCTTTGGGTGAGATAAGACAATTCCTCCTCATAATCCCACAAGAAAGCCTGAGACCTGTATGTGAGGACAGGTTGTGGTAGGTGACTTTGAAAAAACACTGCTATTATTAATTTAGGATAATAAATAGTTAGGAAAGGTGTAGGGTTACATGGAAACAGGGAACAGCTGAGTAGTATTAAATCAACAAGCCAGCCTTGTGACTCCTAATATTGGTGAACTTGTGTATCCTGGAGAAAACCTAGCATGCTGTTCCCTGCCTTGCCTTGATTTGGAACCCAGGCACCACCCCCAGCCTACCCCATGCACTTCCACCCCCTCAGCACAAGATCAGAGTGGCAAAAATGTGTTTCACTGACAGGCAGGCCAAGGATCATGTTCCTTGTCACCCTTGGACTGCACCGTGACCTCCCAGGCCTTATTTACATCTGTCCTTGGCTGTTCTCAGCTCCAAGAGCAGTTCCTCTGGCCCCCATGAACCTTTAACCCTGCTCTTTACATAAAGTTACAGCATACAGCCTATTCTAGAAATAGCTGAGAGCCTACAGACAGATTAATGGCAAATACCTGCTTGAGAACAAACAAGAGCAATCAAACCTAGGATTTTCCCTTTAAGGTGCAACATGGAACTTTAGTAATACAGCAAGGCAGAAGTAGTAGACACTTTAAATATCTCTCTGACTGGGACAAGGCTTCAAGTATGTTTTCCCTGACAAGATAACCGCAATTTATTAATTATGTCCATATCCTAATTTGCACTCACAGAAGTGAGTATGATTGACTGTGTCCACAGTTTGGCTGCTTTCAGTTGTGTCATCACTGGGACTTCCATGATCCTCGGGGCTACACAGACCTGAGCCCCTCCCAGAGCTGTTCCTAGGGTCTTGTGGGAAGATCCTCCTACCCCTTCAAGTCCAGAGAGGAAAGAGAGTGGTTTAACCTGTGTCCTCCTTGCAAACAGTGAGCTCACTGCACTGAACTACAGCACTGCTGGGCTTCTGCCTTTCACCTCTTCCTGCAAGAGAACTCCATATGTAAAACACAGCCATGCTTACATGAGGCACTCGAAGGCCTGAACTGGGTTAAAGAGAATTCTGGGCAAGAATTCTTTTGACAACACACTGAGGAATAATTCACTTCCCATGGTCACTAAACAGTGGCCTCAGAATGTTTCTTTAAACAATTTCTAATGCATTTTCCACTGGAGCTGTGTGCTAAAATTCAAGGCAGATACATGACTTGAGAAACTTCAGATGAAATCTCCACATACTTGCTTCTCAAAATTCCTGGAGGTCCAGTTCTGTGTCCCTTCCCTGCCTGTAGCATTTTGTTGGCCATGAGCCCCCTTGGGTTCCAGTCAGTGTGTTACAAGGCTTTAGTGATGCCTGCACATAAAGAATTACACCATGAATTAAAAGGATGGAAAACAAAAAATATGTGTAGTCAGTAACTTTGATGCCCCTTCATCCTGGATTATTGAAAAAGTAATTGTTAGTGCTATTTCTTCCAGGTGTACTGGATAGTCTTTTAGAAGAGAGGAAAAGCACAATTTGTTCCCAAACAGATTTTTGAGATTAGTTCCCAAACAGATTTTTGTCCCAAAGCACAAAGTGAATCCTGGCCTCCTTGAAATGCCTCACCAGAGGAGTGCACATGAATATATTGTGAGCATTCCTGAGGACATTATTTCAGTTAAACTATCAAGAAAGTATTTCAGAGTTTCTTTAGTACAATCTCATCAGAAGAAGGATTTTGTTTGGAGTTTGGGGGGGAGGGGGCGTTTCCTCCCCCCCTTCATTTATTTAATATTTCTTTTACTGTAATTCAAACAAACAACATCTGGAAAAAGGTCCAGAGTTCATCAGTGAGATCCTGTCACCCCCACTTCTACCAGATTTGTTTGGCTTTTCCAGTGAGGCATTGTCTAGTCAGGAAACTGCAGATCCCAGTTCAGCCAGTTGAAAACTCATCCAGCAAAATCTTGGACTCACATGTGAGTAGGAAGCAGCTGCACTGTGTCAAGATGTCACTGACCTTTGTTATTTGTTCACAGTGTCCTGGCGAAGTCACCCTTTCCCAGCAGCGTCTGTGGAGTGGCACTGGGAGCATTTCTCAGATGCTTCAGAGACTTTCAGTACTTCCACTTCCCTACAAGAGGCACACAAAGAGGAAGAATTTCCCTGCAGTGTCTGAGGGAGTGTATGTGGTGGGGAAATCTTTCACAGAAGGGACAACGCATCATGAATATCATCACTGCAGCTGACCAGGGAATGTTCATATAGTGAAGCCTTAAAAAAATCCACAAAAAATCCCCAAACCAACAAAAACAAACAAACCAACAAAGTTTTAATGCAGCACTTTGAAGGTGCAACCTTAGAAAAATCATTGTTAACTTCAGATAAAACAAAACAAATTGCCAATTAACTGGGACAGCGTGAGATTAGCATTCATTTGATCACTTTGGTCTGGAGCTTGTTTCACCAGTTCAGTTTAAATCAGCGTCAGACAGACAAGGTCCAAAGTGCTGGGAATGCATAGGAAAAGAATGAAATGCCCATTTGTCATAAAGAGCATATTGTTGGGCCTCATCTGCACACAATCCTGCACTAGGTGAAGTGAAAGGGTATTTTTAGATTAATTTTGTTAGCTGTGGTATATTAATTCTGTTAGCTGTGATATTGTATTCATAAATCTATGACCTGCATCTCATTTATTCTAATGTGGTTTTTTTGGCACTACTTAGCAATAAAAAGTAGCCTTGAAACAGGAAACAAGCATAATTGAGGTCAGTGGGATAGCTCATGTGCTTACAGCACTTCAGCACCTTTGAGAGCTGGACAAAAGTGCCAAGTGACACAGAGCAGAGCACCACTGTGCTACACACATGTTCACACACTTGGGCCTGGCCTGTGGGGCCAGGAGGAGAAACAAAGGATGGCAACAGCTGACATAGGGAGAACCAGGAAATTGTGCCAGGCTAGAAATCATTGTCTCCATGCAATCCAGTTAAGCAACAACTCATGGAAAAGGGGATGGAGGAAGAGAGAAATGCGACAAAGCGTAGTATCTGGCATGTGACTCCTTCTGCATTTGAAAAACAAGCCAGAGAAAGGACGTGCTCATCTTTTGCACATAATCTCACGTCTCAAGCACCTTTAGGTAGGCTTGAGCACCTTTCTGTGGAGCTCAGAAGAGGGAGAAGACAAATGGCCCATGGCACTGTGGCTCAGCAGTCCTTGTAGCCATTGTAAGACTTGATTTCTGTAACCCCAACTTGGCAGATGGGCCATGAGCACCTGGAATTCTATAGGTGTCCATACTGTTGTAAAATGCTGGAGTAAAAATATGTTATTAGTAGGAACAGTTTGTGGCCATTTGATGGTAAAATGTCTTCAGCCAGGGCTACAAATGGACCTGCACTTTTATTCTCGGGGTAATGGCTGGAGTGACAAAATTACCTTTGAAATTAAAAGAACAGGTTGTTACAAGATAGAGTTTGAGAAGACTGTGCTAAACTCTGTGATCAAGCAGCACACCAGGACATTTCCATCCCCTGTAAGCAGACCGAAAAAGGGAACATTATTTTCACAGGCATTTCTGTCTGATCTATTTTCTCCCACCGCCTCCTGTGTACTGTAACAATGCATTTGGGAAAGTAGGTGTTCATCCCATACCTCCTGATCAAATTTTGTTTACTGTCTTCTTTCCCAGACTTCAGATGAGTCATGGAGATGCCTCCAGTGGCCATGAAAAGCTGAGCGGGGGTGGTAAGAGGGGCACAGCAAAGGAGACTTGGCAGCCCAGCCCTCCAGGCCAGCAGCACAGCCCAGACCTTTCCCTTTCATGGAGCTCACGGCTCCGTCTCCACCTTAGGAAGGAAATGGATCGGGGCTGGGAGGGCCCAATTCCCGTGTCACACCCAGGCCAGCTGCTTCTAAATCAGTTCTGAATGGCAGCCAGGGAGAGGAGCCCCTCTGGAAGCCTTGGGAAAAGGAAGCAGAGTGTGCCCTCTATGGCTCAGCCAGCCCAGCCTGCCCTCACCATGGAGCTGCAGGGTGGCAGAGGCCAATTCCATCCACCTGCCACAGGCTGGGACCTCCTGGGCAGCATTAGTGCCTTAAGCAGGATGGCTGAACCCCTTCCTTACACACCTCCCTCTCTGCAGTGCCTCTCTTACACCTTCATCCCATTTCTACTCAGCCTGCTGGATCAGCAGGGAAAAGGCCCTTTGCTGCCCTTAGCTGCAAACAACACAGTGTAAGAGCTGCTGCCTTTACTGATTAGATGACTTCTGTCACATAGAACCAGCTTCACAATTTCAGAATAAAAGTTAATCATAACCCACAGTGGGGGCTTGACATGGTACTCTGTAGCATCAGAAGCCTCAGGGGAGGATCTTTAAAGAGTGAAAAGTGTTTGGGGATATCTGAGAGAAGAATGCTCCTTTCTTCCTGTGACAGATGATCCCAGCAGCACTGAACCATGACATTGCTAGAGATGGAAGAAATTATCTTGTACCAAATTAAGCAAATAGATGACTTATTCTAAGGGTGAAAAAAACTCAAGAATTTAAAGGAGTTTTGCATTCAGCTCTTAACAAAAGTGATGCTGGTAATGTAAAATAACTTGCAGTAATAAGAAACAATTTACATTCTAAATGGGGCTAAAATTGTGGTCACTGAATTAATAAATATGAGTGAACATCTTTCTGGATTGACTAGCAATTCAGGAAAGGCCATTTCACCCAACTGAAAAAGCCATGATGTTTCAAAAGGTGAGTGTACTTCCTGCCTCAAAAAACACACAGAAAATCTTTGGTTTCTTGTACTGCTTCATGGATGCATTTCATTTAGCGTGCTGGTTTGTTACATTCAGACTGTGTTAGGAATACAGGAATGTTTTAAGTAACATCTTAGATTCTGTACTCTGCTCATGCAAAACCACCTTCAGTAACTGGGGTGCATTTGCTCAATGTATCATCAAACTCACAATTTACAGAAGAAGCAGACTGTGTATTCCCATATGTTTTACTCTTCTTTACCTTGCATGAACTTTGTACAGCTAGGAACCTAAACTAGCACTTTTTAAGCTGCAAATGATCAATCCTCTAATTAATTGCCTGGTAAAACAGGGGATGTGACACTTCCCAAAATGCATCTCTGTCTATTTTAGGAGTAATGAGAGTGTATATGAGAAATGTATGGAGATGCAGAAGCATGGACAGGAGCAGCAACCACTGACTGGACCATCAGGCACAATGCAGAGCATGTCAGGACCCTCAGATGCAGGAGTGTGGGCGAGGAAGGATGACTGAACACTGGTGTCGAGTGGTGCCCTCAGCTCTCACCCAGAGCCGGGGGCTGAGGCAGCTTCCGAAACTTCACCTCCTGTTTGTCCCACTCCTCGGTTATTTTCAGAGCCTGCACTGCTCATGGCTGTGCCAGGGGATGCTCAAAAGGAGCTGCCAGGCTCGGGGCAGTTTTCCCAGCTGCCCCTGAGGAGGACAACAGGATAACGAGGGGAAAGGGGGGAGCTGGAGGGAGCTGCACCTCCTGCTTCATAGGGCACACTTTGGGCAGAGGTGCTGCAGGGCAGGACAAGCCACCACCCCTGCCTCAAGGCTCAGCTGAAGGCAGAACCGGTGCTCTTTTCCAGGCAGTTGCCCCGCAAAAGAGGAATTCCTGCTTTTTGAGCTTGGAAAGAGCAGATGCAGCAATGACTCCAGCAGCCTGGGCACTCCAAACGCTGCCATCCACACAAGGTGAGTCATGAACAAGTGGTGTCTGACCACTGCCTGCACCACAAGCAGCCAAAGACCACACCAATCAAGGAATTAATCTTTCCTCCGATTTTAAGGAACTATTTCTATCTTTTTTCCTGTTTTCCTGCAGGTTGGACTATCAGCCATTACCCTTCTCTCTGACGTTTTTGATGTTCTAAGCATGTGTTCGAGCACACACAGACGAGCTCTGATGAAAAAGATATCTGTCACCATCTCCTAAACTTATAAGCCATGAAATTCCTACGTTCAAAATTGCCAGGCATCTGGCAGGGAACAGATCCAGCAAAGGCCATGCTGTACTCTACAGGAGGAAGGGAATCAGCTAAATACTACTGGATCAAAAATCAAAGTAAATTGAGAGCGGTCACATCAGCCAGATCATATCCAATATACAGGGACCCAGGAGTCTAAATCTGCTTCAAGTGCTCTTGGGTAAACAAATTTAGGTTTGGCGTTAAAAATGTTTAATTAATTCAATCAATAATTTTGGTGAAAATGTTCCTGTAAAAGGTTTAGCATCAAATGGAAGATTTCTTCTCTAGAGGTTACTGTTTTACAGTTCTGTCTTCAGGCTGTGTTACTTTCATTACTTGATTATTGACCATATTCATCTGATGTCTGACCTAGTGGACATATCACCTCAATTTCCCACTTAATTCATTGATGTTCAGGCAATTGCAATTGTGACTGTTACTCGTTCAAATTCATTATTAGAATATCCAAACTTTGTGATACATTTGTCTGATATTCACCGATTTTATAGGTTAAGATGTAATTGAAAAAAAATAATAATTACTTTCAGAGATGTTTTTCACCATTTTGAATTGTCTTAGACTTTTAGGGAAAGATCAGCAGAAGAGGAGAGGCTGGGAATTACACATAGTTCAAAGCATTTGCATCTCACAAAAACAGTTTCAAATACCTGCAGAGCTGTTCTGACTTATTAGCATTGCTGAGCCTTGTTATCAAAGGTGAAAGCACCTTTTCTGAAAAATTCCAAGGAAATTCAGCACAAATCCTGCTGATTTTGCCACTGTAGAATTTATTAAGTAGACTTGTTTCATACTCTTAACAAGATTATGGCAAGGGGACAGTTCATTTGGTAAGTGGAAGGAGCTACAAGGCACACAAGGTTCAGTATTGGTCAGGAGGGGTTCCTTTGTTTCACACACGTTTGAGACCCTCAGCTGAATTAATTTTTCTTTGAAATAATTCCAGATAGCAAAGTTACAAACTGAGAAACCTTTTTGTACCAGATAAAGCTGTGCCACGTCTCTCAGTCCTGTGAGTCAATCCCTTCCAAACCTGGAGCCAGGTATGAAGCTGAATTTGAAATCAGACCTGCAAGACTGTAAGCAAAGAATGGGAGAGCACCTGGGCAGGCATGAAGAAAAGCTGGAAATATCCCGAGGGTCTAAACCATTTTAATGGATAGGCACTGCCTGGGAGTGACAATTCTTTAGCTGCACTTCTCCACAGGCTGCTGAACAAGATATCTCCTGGGAGGGACATAAGGCAGAGGAGCAGCGAGTCTGACCTGTTAAATCACACCAGGAAAACAAAAGGAAACCTCACATGCATCAAACAAAGCACAAACACCTCCTCTCAGGCCACAACCCTGACACTTCACTGTAACAAAACACTTAATCCTGTGAGTGAGGACATCCCTTAGCACTGCACAGGCCCTGTCCACAGCACTCCTTGCTACAGATTGTTCCAAAGCAATTGATTTCCCTGCTGAAAAGCTCAATTAAAGTGACTTGTTTTCCTCCATGCACTTAAATTTTGTTTTGAAAGGTTAGGTTGCAACAAGCAAAGCCAGTTAAACTGTGATAACTTTGGGAAATGTTTTCACTGAAATTGTGATTTAAAGAACTTGATTTTGCTAAGAATCCAATATGTTTTGGTTTAAAACACTATAACTGACAACATACAGGACTAGTAAGACCTTGCTGGACATCTAGGTTGTTTCTTGTGCCTACATCCTGCTATGAGAATTGGGATGCCTGGCTGAACTGTGTAGTCCATGAAGTGTGCACATACCCCCCCAACCTGCTCTTCTATGCAGCCACAGCCTCTCTCCTCCCCTTAAAATAAAGATGAGGGAAAATAAAGACTTCCAGCCACAAAAATTATGGGTCCAGCAAACCTGCAACAGAATGCAACTGCTTGAATGAGGAAAATTTATTTCTTTCCATCTAAACCCAAAGCCTGACTTCAGAGCTGCTCCTAGGTGTGTCGAGGTCCCCTGACAATTTTTCTGTCCCTGTGTAACCCCAACCAGCAGCCACTCCCTCCCTCCCTCACCTGTGGCATCAGGGAGAGAATCAGAAACGTAAAAGTGAGAAAACCCATGGGTTGAGATAAAGACAGTTCAACAGCGAAAGCAAAAGCTGTGTGCACAAAGGAAGTAAAACAAGGAATTCTTTTAGCACTTCCCAAGGGCAGGCAGGTGCTCAGGCAGCTCCAGAAGAGCAGGGCTCCATCACAGATATTTGGGAAGACAAAATGCCATCACCCCAAATATTTTCCCCATCCTCCTTTTCCTCACTTTCTACTCTGAGCACAGTACCACAGGGTCTGGAGTATCCCTCTGGTCACTTGGGGTCACCTGTCTGGGCTGTGTCTCCTCCCAGCCCCCCAGGCACCTGCAGTCTCCTCCCCAGTGTGGCTGTAGGAAAAGCAGCAAAGGCCCTGGATCTGCACAAGCCCTGCTCAGCAATAACAAAAACTTCTGTGTCATCACCCCTGTGTTCAGCACAGATCCAAAAACCAGCCCCATTCCAGCCAGTGGGAGGAAAATTAACTCTACCCCAGCCAAAACCAGCAGTGTTGCTTTCCAAAATCACAGAGTAAAACACCAAGGTTATCAGAGGGATGGAGCAGCTCTGCTGGGAGGAAGTGCTGGGAGAACTGGAATTGTTTAGCCTGGAGAGAAGAAGCTTTGGGGTGACCTCATTGTAGCCTTGCAGGGCCTGAAGGGTGCCCACAGGAAAGGGGGAGAGAGACTCTTGGCAAGGGCTGGGGGGACAGGACAAGGGGGAATGGCCTCCCAGTGCCAGAGGGCAGGGTTGGATGGGATATTGGGAAGAAATTCTTCCACTGTCCCAGGGTGCTCCAAGCCCTGTCCAGCCTGGCCTTGGGCACTGCCAGGGATCCAGGGGCAGCCACAGCTTCTCTGGGCACCCTGTGCCAGGGCCTCTCCACCCTCCCAGGGAACAATTCCTTCCCAATATCCCATCCAACCCTGCCCTCTGGCAGTGGGAGGCCATTCCCCCTTGTCCTGTCACTACAGTTCCTGATGAAAAGTCCCTCTCCAGCTTCCTTGGAAGCCCCTTCAGATACCAGAAGGCTGCTTTGAGGTCTCCTCACAACCTTCTATGGCATTGCTGCCCAACTGTGGGCACCTTTCAATGCCTGCAACACATCAGTGTAAGACTGATTTGTATAGAAGCTTGAAAATCTCCACATTCCCTACATTTCTCCAGAGAAAATAAAAAGAAAATAAAAAAGGGGATCCGGTTCTCCAAGAAGCTCTAAATATGTTTAATTAATCCTTAGAGAAATCCATAGCATTTTTATGGTGAAAATATTAAAATCACATAATTCACATCTTCAGTGTGCCCTTCTTCTTTCCTTCTCCTGCTCCCTCTCTCTCCTGTTGTATGTTGAAGCAAGAATATGCTCTTAATATACCAAAATATTTCTGAAGAACCCTCATGGTGAGGGTGAGAACCCTCACAATGCCATCATTACATCACAACCAGGATGACTCTTTTGATTCCTGAGTGTTGGAACTTGGCAAAAAGGCAGCTGGGCATGTTTTTGTTGCAGGAGATGCAACCTCTCCAGTCTGTCCTCAAGCAAACCTCAGAAATGAACCATAACCAGCACTGTGTGGAGAAATGCAGCCCTTTGAGAGGGACAATTTGTGCAGTAAGCTGGTCAGTGTGTTCAGGGCAGGGGCAGATGTCCCAGTTGTGCACTCTGCATTCATGGTTTTGAGCCAAACAACTGCTGGGAACACCAGAGAACAACCAGGAGCCCAGCAGCCACTGCTGGGGGCTGAGAAGCACGATGCTGGAATGGCCTGGCAGCCTGCACATGTTCAATGGGAAGAGAAGCCATCACTAGGCTCCAGAGTGAGAAAACAATTGTCCTAAGACCTAATGAAAGATGAAGAAATTAAAGGTCTACCAGAACAAATGAATTAGATAATGAAACTCTGGAACTAGATCAAAACTGAAAGGGGGAGGAGGGAGAAAAGGGGGAACTGAGATCAAATGACAGCTGTGGGATGCAAGTCCAACTGAATATCCTCAAGGCAGGCCCAGAATGAGGCAGCATGTGGCAGAAGGAGGGAGAAGAGCAGTGGGAAAGAAGAACAAAAGCAATGGAGGGTTTGGGAAAGCCAGGGTTTGGCTGGCTGGCATTGCACAGCAGAGCACCCAGAGGGGCTCTGCGCAGGCAGAGTGAGGCTCAGCTGTTCCCAGCCCTTTGGGAAGCAGAAGGCCACCCTTTCCACAGGAGGGACAGCAAGGAAAGGCATCAATGAGATGTGAACCAACCAGACAGCACCAGGACACAAGGCTGGGCACACTGTCAATATTTTGTGGGATAATATTCATGCCCAGAAGGGTTAAAGTTTTATAGGGACTGTTAATATGGACTGATTTGCCTCAGAGTATCACATTTGTTGCTGCACAATCTTTAAGCCTGACTCCTTTTCCATTGCAAGGGAAGTTCTGTGGGAAAGCATTCAGGACCTGTTCCATACACAAGGAATGTTCCTGATGAGGGGAAGGGTCACAGGCCACATGTCCAAGAATTATATTCCAAAGAGAGATGTGGTCCCAGTTTCCGAAAGTTGCTCAGATACCACTGCAGGTGCATCACAGAACCTCTTTCATAGATTAGGCTTTTGAAATCTCATGAACATTTTAGGGAAATTAAGGCTATGAATGGTTAAATATTTTTAACCAGGACTTTGGATAACAAACTGCCTAAATTAAACTTAAAATTCTAATCCAAGACTTTACTGAGATGACAATACATTCTGGCTTTCTAACACTAGTAGGAGAGATTGAACTTTTACATTTCTGCAAGGAGTTATCTGTGGGTACAGGATGAGCTGGAATAATCTTGGAACATGATTTCCTAAGTGAAGTTAACACAGTCACAGAATAACAGCTGGCATCATCCTTTCCCTTTCTCTCCAATTTACTGCCCATTTCTATCCAAAATTATCAGAAGAATGGAAGAAGACACCAGGAGAAAGACAGGCATCCTGGCTTATCACAGCAGAAATGAGGTTATTGTCAGGAGATCACAAATGAGAAACTCTTATAGTGAAAAAAAAAAAGTAAAATGTTTTGTAACAGACTGGTTTATTTTACTTTGTTCCACTGATCCCAGTAATATTTATCTGAAGTATCATATTGTTTCTATTCCTTGTTTCAAATAAAGTTATTTTTTTAAATCAAAAAAAGCATCACTCAGAAATGAAGGTGGAATATGATTTCGTCAGTAAATGTTTAATGCTTTCATGTTTGTTCTTCCACAGACTGCAAAGTAAAAGTTCCAGCTAAAAGGATCAAAAGAAATGAGAAAAATGTAGCAGCTGGTGAAAGAGGACACAGTCTCTGCTGCAAGTGGAAAAGGTTGTGGCCTTCAGGGGACAAAAAGGGTATTTAAATGAGGTTTTAAAGCTGCGGAGCATGGAAGCACTTTACTTTCAAAGCTATCATATCAAACAAACAATATCTGTCATGTCTCAGATTAAAATGTTTTGCAAAATTAATTGTTGGACATAGAAGGTACTGAATAATAATTTGTATCTGTACTTGTCCTCTGGTATCAGCCTGTACAAATGCTGAAGATCAATAACCTGTACCACAGCCTGCAAAGAAGAAAAAGAACATGAATTTAGGAATGTCTGTAATGAAGGCCATGGTGTGTGCACCCAGCAATGGGATCTCAGCAGTGAGGGCTGGGGGTTCCCACATTGTTACCATGCCCCCATTGTCCTCTCAGCGCCAGACTTCTGCAATTTCCTGTTACAATGGACACATGGCAGCCTGGACACACGAGCTAGAATCCCACTTATGTCTCTTGCATATGGAGAGAGAACATTCCAAATGTCAGGGAATATATATCCCCTAAATTGTTCTTTTTATGGCAGCAGCTTATGTCTCTCGCTACCGCATTTCAGTGGCATGAGATGCTGGATATTCTCATTGGTTTAGTGTTGGAGACAAGACCTGTGCAATCTTTACGTCTTCATCTGTTACTGCCTCCTTTCAGGGTCTTCAGTCACATTTTCCCCTTGGTGCCTCAGTTTGTCCATCCCAAGGGATCTGTGGGACAAGAAAATGTACAACAGATACAGCAGAGGCATTTAAAAGGTAAGGAGAGAAGGTTTACTTGTGAGCTGGGGCAGTCCAGTAAGGTAGAAAGTTCTGCAGCAGAAACCTTGCTCACAGAAGAGGGATGTAAAATATAGGTGCAGTAAATAAATATATGTGTGGTGGGAAACTTGGTTAGGAACGAAATTTGGTAAGTTACTAAGGGACTTGGCCAATATATTCTCCCTTATCAAGAAGGAATTCTGCTACCTCACCAGAGTACTTCAGCACTGTCCTGAAGGCAGAATTGGGTTCTCTCAGGTTCTCTGTTATGCTGATTTGCTTTTTCATTATTTGGAAAGTTGCCTTCCTTCCACTGTTAGAACTTCCTGAGGGCTGTGAGCCTGAGTCAGAGCAAAAACTGCTGCAAAAAGCAGAGTCTTTTAGCAGAAAAACACCAGTATATTTTGTGCAATAGTGTATTCTAAAGGACATATTAAATTTACTGTTAAAGCCCTGAAAAATCTGTCTCCGACAGAAACACCCTTCCCATCCCAAACTGCAGGAAAACTACAGTGATAAACTGTTGCCCTGACTTTTGCAGTTCTGGATGTTATAATTCTTTTGTAACCAGTTTCTCAGACATTCTCTGTAAACGTAGTCATGTTATTGTAACCCTATCTTTTTATTTACATTCCTTTCTCCTGGGCACAGAAGTAATGTTGCAGTAACGACACGAAAGAAGGAGACAGAAACCTGTGGAGAGTGAAGGAACAAGTTCTGGGTTTCCCTGCCCATCTTTATTATATATGTGCCTTATAATTCACTGTGTATTAGAGGAGACAAAGGGCCTCCCCTCAATCACACTGGTCAAAGGAAATGTTCATCAAACTTCTGTGCCCAGGAGAAAGGAATGTAAATAAAAAGATACCGTTACAATAACATGGCTATGTTTACAGAGAATGTCTGAGAAACTGGTTACAAAAGAATTATAACATCCAGAACTGCAAAAGTCAGGGCAACAAGAAACAGTCCCTTTTTATTTAGGAAGTCTTTTTAATTGAATGAATACATCCTTTCCCTCCCTCCCTCAGCCCCTTTTGATCCAACTGCAGGTGAGTCCCAGTGAAGACCTGAAGTGTAACAACATCACAAAGAGGGACAGGCGGGGGCAGGAGGAGGAGATGGGGCGGGTGTGGCTTGCCAAGGGATGAGGAAAGAGGCTTTCAGGACTCCCAGACTCAGGACAGCTAAGCTGACACTGTGTCCCTGGGAAGCAGGGAAATCCCACACCAGGCAGGGAGCGCATGGGAGTGGCCAGCAGGCACGCTGGTGTGTCACAGCAGGCAGGCTGAAGTCATGAGAATGTGAAACACCATCTGAGAGGGGGCATTCTACACCAAATGCAGGGAAATCTCCATGGAATCAGCAGGGAGGCATGTCAGGAGCATGACCAGCAGTGCTGGCTCGGGTTCCAAGGGCTCAGCTCTGCACCCCAGAAAGCCTCCTAGTGTCACAGACATCTCCAGCACCATGGATGTCTCATGAGTCAGTGCTGATTACAATTCCATTATTGCCACTCACCCCTTTAATCCCGAAGCAGTGGCCTCCATAGCACCTGCCAAGGTCAGAGCTCTGCACTCATGACAGAAGCAAAGGTGATGAAGGTGATGCTACAAATTGGTACTGGATCCTACAGGTTCACAAAGTGAGCCCTTTATCTGCTAACTCAGACTTCCCTCACTGTTGTACTGGAAGAAAAGCTGGAATTTCATTCTTGTTTCCTAAATAGTGTCACTGGAGAGCGTTCACAAACCAGTCAAAGTAAATTAACAGAACCAGAAGAGTGGACCCAGGCAGTATCAGGACCTCACTGTGGTCCTTTACAACCCTCTTTCGTTGATTTGAAAAGAAGAGTGATTAAAACATTACCTAATGAGAGGCAAATCCAGTTTCTGGAGACAGCTCAACACCAAACAAGGCTCTTGGAGCAGGTGGCACAGCATGTGATAAGACTAGGGAAAAGGAAAGCCAATATCCAAGGCTAGATCTCCATAATCCATCTTAACAGTGCTGGAATACCCTTCCCAAGCCCTGAGTCTCCATTCCTTCATAACAGCAAATTCTTGCATTGCTGACAAATGCACTTTAGGGATAAGCTTCACAGCACAGAGTGTTTCTCCTGCAATGCCCAGCACTAATATAAAAATGCCACATCATAAATTCAGCTTCTCCCAAAAAGCAGTAACTTGCTGTAGGACAGCCCCACAATTTCAAAGAAATGCTTGAGACAAGAGCTGGCTGAAAATGCAAAGCAGCTCTTTCCCATGAGAAATAACTACATAAGCCTGCAAACACTGTTTTCATTCTCAGGCAAAATGAGAGAGGTTTTCCCCTCTCGAAAGTCTGCCCCTCCCCAGAAGGAAGAGGGCATGGATACTTAGCCACAGTGATGTGCAGGGAAACAGCCACCTCCTGGCTCTTCCTACCAAGGCCATGTCTGGAGACTGGAATGCTGCCAGACAAACAGGACTTTGGCATTAAGGAGCAAAATCCTGCTTTCAGAGCTGCAATAGGCAGAATCAGAGCGAAATAACAGGGACAGAATCAGGGCGTGAGACAAATTCCTGGATGCTTATAGCAAAGGCCATGGCTGTCTGTAGGAGCCTCCCTGCTGGCTTCCTGCAGCCTGGCAGTCTTGCTTCCACAGCCTGAGGAATCACAGTGCCAGTCCTCATCTCTGAGCATGAGCACTGCTGGCTCGTGCGAAGCTGAGCCTGAAGTTATCCATGTACTTAAAATCCTATCAAGTGGGTCCTTGCAGGGTAAATAAAGAGAATCAGGCTTTGGGGCTCACGTCTCAAGCAGTTTCTATTGCCTTTGTGAGAGGATGAATCATTTCACACTACTGTGCAGTTGCCTGGCAGGAGATAATGGAACATCCTTGGTGGGCCCTCCCTCCTCTCCCTCCCTCCCTC